>JAHLJT010000631.1:152096775-152696775 GCA_031308135.1 Acheta domesticus | reverse complement strand
TTCAAAATCTCAAAGCTTTGACTAGAAGCAGATCGACCGGGGAATATCCATTTTGGAAGAAATCATACCTATGGTTTAGGCGCTAGCAGTGTTCACAGACGGACAGACAGACGGACAGACGGACAGACGGACGGACAGACAGACGGACGTTTTCCTTTCAATAGGTTTTTCGGTATCAAGGACCTAGAAAACAGGGTTTCTGGCTACACCACGTGTTGGGGGATTTTTTTTCTTAGTTTAGCAACTGGTTTTATTCACTTCTTCGTTTTCACGGCCCGGCAATTGATTTTTTTCCGCCGAAAATTGGCCATTTTTTCGCGCAGCATTACATAACTTTCCCTATACTACATATATCACTCCGTGTATACGTACGTATACGGGAAAGTTAAAAATAAAAAAAAAACTGTGAAGAACGGAAAGATCCTCAATTACTGCTAGGTTACAGATAACGTAATACAATATCTACTTCACAGGTAAACGACAGGAGGAAGGCATGAAGCAAAGACGAGTGAGCCAGACGATGATAGATACTGTAATGAGAAAAAATAAAATAACGATTAGAACTTGGAGAAAAGGAGGTAAATCGCTTTCCCTCTCGGTGAACGTACGCTGTTTTCCTCATCAAACTCGTATTAGTATATTATTACTTCAAAGCAGGTAGTGCTGTACCGTTACTTTCGTTACGTAGAAGCTTTGAAGTGTATTGTAAGCGAAGGGAAGATAATTGTAAATACAGCATTACACGTTCAATGATGACAATTTATTCCGGTTTAACTACTGAATTAATTCACATTACTTGGAACAAATAGTGATTAATATATTCAAAGAAAGAAGAGCGAACAATTTTATGAAATGGAGAAGAACACGCATAGGAAAATTGAAGAGTTGGCGCATACGAATGAAGTAAAAAGGTAGCGGCAGGAGATTGAGACGTGCACACTCGTTGCAGCCGCGAACAATGACGCGGCAGAGTCCGCGGTCGTCATCTGGTCCCCGCACCAACTGCTGATGCAACTGGGAGGCACCTTCGATACCGCACAGTGGCTTCGTCTTATGTAAGCAGTGCTGACCGTCGGCGCAGGCGTCCCCCACACGCTGCATATTGGCGCGTCGGGGAAGCCCTGGTTTTGCTGCGGGCGGCGGAGGCGTCGCGGTTCGGTGGGGCGGCGGGGGTGGAAAAGTTGGTGGAGATGGGCTGCCACCCACGTGACTCATTTTTAGCTTGCAGCATTTTTTCACTGAGAAAGTGAAAATCAGGAACAAATATTACAATGATTGAATTGACGGTATCGATCACGCTTTAAACGATGTAAGTCTCCAGGCAAGTCAACTGTCTCAATCATTAGTCCTGGGAGGTGGTGGTGAGTCTTCCCTATTGGATGGTGATATCCGGCGCCGACATATACGCTGGCTTGTGGGGGGTTTCCCTCACCTCGCATTCCCCGAGCGGGCAACGCTCCTGCCGGGACAAAAACTAAACTCTGACTGGCCTCTCGACATGTGTGGTAGTGTAGTTCTTGTAAGCATGTGTGTGAGAGAGAGTGTGTGTTTGTAAGCTTGGACACAGGATAGGGCAACAAAGAGCTAGAGATGATGCCGTTTGTTAGGATAAAACTCCTCAATTTGTCTGGTATCTGCTGTTTGATATATTTCCTAACAAATTGTGAATCTTGTCCTCGACTAAATAAGAAAATCTTCAACTGGTATACAACATTCACTAGTTCTCTACCTGTGTGATTTTTAAGGTTTCTGACAGAAAACGAGTTTAGAACAGTTAATACGTTCATTTCTTCCAGCGTAAATGCTCAAATATTAAAAGCAACAGTTTGAATGCATAATGTACACACTTGTATTTTTGCACACTATTCCCGCGAGACTGCATGTGATTTCATTTTTGCTGCTTTCGACGTATCGTCTCCTATATTATGTCAGTAGTATACCTTTCCTCTGCGGCTCTCACACGCAACCAATCTTCATAAATGAGGTATCTAAAGGAATAGAATTTCCGCAGACGTCACGAATTCCATTTTGACCACAAAAAAGGGACGGATGTGTTGAAAATAACGCATCTAAATGTTCATTTCAAATGCAACCCGCGTCACATGACAGCATGTCACCTATATAGTTAAATAATTCCTCAACAAAGCATACTCAAGCCTTAAAAAATAAATTTTGAGGCCAAAGGCTTCCAAGAAACGTTTTTCAAATTATAATCTACAAAATGAGATACTTTTGAACAATAATATTACATTTTTGCTGGTCCATCGCTAATCGTTATTTTCCAATACCAACTATATTACTCAGCGCTGGAGGCAATTTTTGTTTCTGACGTCATGTGCAGAAGGCTTAGATTTTTTCATATTAACCCTTAAATGGTGACGTGAAACTTTTTGAGCGTAGATGGTGGCGTGGGGACAATAATAACACCACACATTTTAAAAGTATAAAATCGGCTTGATTACAAAATTTTTGGCTCAGAACTTTTGTATTTGAGTTTATAACACTTTATGCAAACACTACTAAGCAAATCTATTGTCAATTGATACGGAATTTTGAGATAAGATCCTCAGTTTAGTTTGAGAACTGATGATTGTAATATTTTTGACAGTTTTATTTTGAACTTTGTTGCTGACATAAGAAATACAAATATCATCAAAAGTTACACTCGAAAGGAAACAGGAAGCTAATCAAAATTAATGAATATGAACAAAAGATATTTTTAACTATTTCACAAATTTGTCAAAAAATTAGCTTCACCGCATTCCTGGCAAACAAGATATCTACTGGGTTGACACACTGGACAATCACAGGAAACGCAGAATAACGATATTTATTTTCTTTTGACCTTGAACATCTCTTTCTTTTTAAATTTGAAGTGTTTTTAGTATGCTGTCGCCCTGGAATTTGCTTCCTTATCATTCTTGTTTCCAGAAGTCGCAGCTCTTTTGGTAAATGTTCATTTAAAATTTCTTTCAGATAAAGCAAGTTCTCTAGCAAGTGTGGAATTCTTACTTTCCCGTATACTACAAATTCGTATAATATAGGGAAATTTATGTAATGCTGCTCGAAAAGACGGCCAATTTTCGGCCGAAAAAAAATCACTGCCGGGTCCTGATAAAAAAGTGGGTAAATCCACTTGCTAAATTAAGGAAAAAACTAATGGTGCTACAGAATGGCACAAACTTTACCATATTAGTTTTCTATTTCGTTCATTCTCGGCTAGATTTTCAGTATTGTCACATACTCCTGCCAGTAGCAATCTATCGCCGCCCAAAGGACATTTTTTTAAAACATTTTCTAAATGTTTCTAATGGTAGAAGGGAAATATTAATTTTAAAATATCAAAGAACAGTAAAACGTTGGTCTAACTGGCAATTTTATTTGAAAAATTTGAAGCCGTTTTATAAAAAATGGCATTTGAGCGCTACTAAAAATGCGAAATTTGAAGCTCTTTTTCACAGAAAACGTTTGAGCTTTCAAAAAACTTCATTTGAAGTCATTTGAAACATTTACACTCACAACTACAATAGTGTTTACATATTGCTGGTAATGTGCATATTAAAGGTGTGAGAGATCTTTTAAAGAAATACATTTATGTAACTTTCGCAAAAACAAAAAAAAATTCAAACTGAATTTTACGCTTTATACAAGAGTGCAACTAGCACTGTCTGTTACAAAAGTTTGAAGAAAACATTTGGATACATTTATGAGAAAATAACGTTTGAGCGTTTCTGAAAATGCGAAATTTTGAGCTGGTTTTCACAGAAAACGGTTGAGTTCTCGCGAAACTTTACTTGAGGTTATTTAAAGCACGTGCACTCATTAATATAATAATGTGAACAAATTGCCGCTAATGTAAATATTAACGTCGTGAGATACAATTCAAAAACATTTCAATTTTGCAATTTTTGAAAAAACAAAGAATAGAGCAAAATGGAGTTTATGTCAGCTCATAGAGTACATTTAGTTCTATCCCTACAAAAAGTCAAAAGAAAAAAGATTGAGCCGTTTTTGAGAAAATCTTGCTTTTGGAATTTCTTAATATTGCCCATATTGCACGCAATATTGCGCAAAAAACTAATAACATTTTCAAAAAATGTACAAGATCTTAATGAACTCACTTTGGAGAACAAATGTTATTTCAAGGAAAAATATCAATCTTCAATTTTGTAGTTGTACGAAGACGCCGACAAAAATTTAAACTTTTGCAATTTTCGAAAATTCAATTTCAACCAACATGAGACCTGCGCCATTCTCTTAAATGACCTTCGGACTATCCAACAACAAAATTTAGTCAAAATTGTTGGCGTCAACGTTTTGAAAATATTGATAATGTCCTAGGACTTCATGTAAAGTACCCCCAAACAGTCGCTAGCGTTGTTCACAGACAGACGGAAAGACTGATGAAGACCTCGAAAAAGATGGTCGAAACGTCGGCTACACAGCCCAATACGGGCGTCACCCGGACAGCCGAGATCTCAATTCTGGCCGCGGGAGCTTATGACTTCAATTCTTTTACCTAAGCTCAAAACTCATTTATCGTCTTTGATTCTCCAACATATGCATCAAATTGATATAAAGATCCTGTTGATGATGTGATACACAATTTCAAACCGAATTTCACTGGCTTACCCTTTATAAACATTTTAGCCAAGTGACGCCTAAAGTACGGCATCATTTGCTAATCAATTGACGATTTGTAGCTAAACACACCGAGTTGCAAACATATTTTGTTCAGTTCATCAAAGCAAGGCCGCAATATCGCAAATTTATCTTCTTTATCTAAATTATTGTTGTCCAAAAGGTGTATGTATTTTTTTATTTCTTCAAATCTCTTACGAGACATTCTTTCACGCACAATCGGAACTCCATTATCAGGATCCTTACTGCTATAATGTTTTGTTTGCGGGAGTGAATGATAACCGCTTAAAATCAAAACTGCCATCACTTTTCTCAAATCACTTCTCGTGAAAGTAAAATTAAGATTGTTCTTACTTTGAGCATATTTAATTGAGAAATTTAATTGAGAAATCAATAATATGTGAGGAAAATAAATTGTCAAAGAAAAAATTAAACATTTAAATTGGTGGGTGTCAGCCATATTCATTCTTGATATCCTCAACACAATTTTCTTTGCAAGATGAAGGATGTCTGGTGAACAAAGGAGTAATTCATCCCCATTGGGCTCTTATTTTTTTTTCTTTTTTCTTAGACGCTCTTAAGATGTGAATCTTGATCCTTGTGGCGTCAAGTTTTTCTCTGATGATGTTGGTTCAGAGTGAATTTCAAATATTCCAACTATATCTGACGACAGATTTTCTGTAGTGTCCAGTTCATCTATTGCAGCAATTATTTCTTCAGCTGTGCGACAGATTGTCCGATCAAAATTCATTTCTGAAAAAAACATCATCTATAAAATAAAAGTAATTAAGCAAATTTTAATATTCATTTACAGTGTACACTTACCTATCCGTGCTATTATTCTTAGAAACAAACGCCAACCCCCAAAAAGTAAATGACCAATAACGTAAACCCTTCTTCTAATTCTTGATAAACTAAACAAATTTCACACTCCACGATCACTACGGAAGAACTCGTCGAACTAATTCATAGAGCGAATCAAAACGTGCCATGCATTGAATGAGTTCTGAGAACGCTACTTTTTCAACGCCCGATCATCTAATATCACGTATCCGGCAATAAGGCACTCCAAAGATAGCACCTTGACATCTCCTTCGCAGAGGTGCGCCTACGCAAACTTCGGCGCGGCGCGACATCCTGCCGCTGCACACGACCGTATCCTTATCTGCCGGGAAACTTCAATCACAAAAAATAATAGATATTTTAGAGACGTCACTGCGAGGCACGCGTATCGTCAGAAGAAAAAAATGTAAATAACATAATAATATAAATAAAAATATAAAAAATATAATAACATATTAATAACATATACTAGCGTACCCGTGCAAGAACTTTCGCATGTTAAATCCCACCCTTTCCCTATCCATTTGTCTATCCGTTCCATAAAGGAGAGGAACTACTAATGTACTTACAGAATATCAAACAAAATAACAATGCAATTGATGTTTGAAACAATTTTCAATTAAAGTTTATTCAACATTATAGAGAGATGTTCTTGGAACAATTCATACTTCTTTAAAAACAACATTTGAAGACATTTTTCAATCTTCCTTGAGAGTTAGCTTTTCGCTTTCCTTGATAGTAAAATAATAGAAAAGGTTTTTATTCTTGAGAAAGCCAAGTAAAGTAGTGCGAAAATACCGGATCGGGCAAGAACAGACCTACTCATTGCAATATTATTTAACTTTCCTTGATTTGTTATGAAAAACTGAGTGGGTTTTGGAGAGTCAGGGTGCCAGCTTGCTCTGGTGAGAAAATTGAGAATTTTTTTGTTTACTAAAAAGTATTGAATTATTTTCTGCGTCCTTATATACCTCAAGAAAAACAATTCCGAGCCAAAAAATAATCAAACTAATGTTTTTACCTTTGAGTACTAAATACTATTTGTTAGCATTAGAAACAATTTAGTAGGCATTAGTAAACCCACTTCAGTACATGGGAATGTTTCTCAAACGATGTTTGCATTTCTAATATCTTAACGACCCGACGTCTTGAGTTTAATATCAAACTTTTATTTACAATATGAGTTTGCAGCTGGGCGTTGGTGTACATACCGCCAACATTTAAATCGTGCAATTGGACTGCGATAGTTGTCAGTTGTCAGGTGACTTGCACTATTCTTTCAATAATTTTAAATTTAGTTGTTTTTTAATTGATTCACGTAGTATTGTAGGCTAGCGCGTTTTAATTTTTGTTTTCTATTTATTTCAAGCTATTTTACTTTAGCCACTTTAAAAAGTTTGTTCTTTGTATTGTACCATAGCACAAGTTTTTCCCCACTACCTCTACGTACCCGTGCGAGAACTCGTATGTTAGACCCCACACTCATCCCTATCCTTCTATTTTCATTCTAAGAGGGAAAGTAGTTTATTTGTTTAAACATCTATAAAGGTAACTTGCAATGTACTAACACAATAACAAATAAAAATAAAAACACAATGCAATTAATGTGTAAAAGAAATTTTCAATAAATATTTATTAAATATCATGCAGAATTTGCTTGGAACAATTCCCAACACTTACTTAAAGACATTTGAAGTAATTACTCAATATTCTTTGTCAGTTACGTTTTAGTTTTTCGTGATAGTCACATAAATATTAGCTTTTTACTTTTGAGAAAGCTGTGTGTCTGAACCCGTTGACTTGAAAATTTCATCGAATGATAACGAAAATATTGGTACAGGTAAAACACAAACTCAAGTCTTCACTCTTCACTGAACATCCACATCCCTCCACAATTAAGTACACAGCCCTTATAGACCATGAAAAAACGTTAATTGAATAGTTTCACTAGACGCATAAGAAACAATCTTCATAGGTAGCAAGCAACCATAATAGTACTTCTTAGTTGTTGCTGGAGAACAAATCTTGAGTAAATGATTATGCAAATAAACCTAGTCAGACTGCACAAACTACGGTGTTAACAGAAAGCGTTAATAAAGATTGTCGAATCTAAGCCTTCTAAGCGTGTCGCCACAAAAATTGCTACCAGCAGGAAGGACTGAAATATTGAGGTGGCCTTGATAGTTTTGAAGCGTGGAACCGAAAAGTTAATTGAATGGATCGGAGAATGTGTAATCTTGTAGATTATGATATGAAAAACATTTCTTTGAGGCCGTTGGCCTCAAAATTGTACTTTTTAAGGCTCTAAAATGCTTTATTTATGAGTTATTTGCCGATATATGTTGACATGTGATGCAGGTTGCATTTTACATGAATATTTCGATGCGTGTTTTTTAAGAAATCATCCATATTTTTAAAGTCAAAATGGAATTCGTCAAGTCTCCGTGAGATTCTCTTTCTTTAGAGCCCTCATTTATAAAGATTGGTTGCGTCTGAGAGCCGGAACCCAACGGTATACTATTGAAATAATACAAGAGATTATAAAATAAATAATGTTATACAACTTATTATGTATAAGATTAACGGGATAAAAAATTACAAATGATTTTAAGTAATAGAAACTTTCAGATAAAATGGTGAACGTAGAGTTGGGTTTTGCAACGTTGGTAAGTCTACAAGAAATTTGAAGAAAATTTTGGAGCCGTTTTTGATAAAATTTTGAAAATGTACGGGGGGCTTCATGTAAAGTACCCCAAAACTTTAAAGAAAGTTTTTCAAAATCTCAAATCTTCGAGTGGAGCCAGATCGACAGGGGTTTCTTCAATTTGAAAAATCTACGTATGGTTTAGACGCTAGTGAGCACAGACAGATGGACGGACAGACAAACGCACTAACAGACGGATGTTTTGCTTTCAATTAGTTTTTCGGTATCAAGTACCCACAAAACAGGGATTCAGGTTACAACACGTGTTAAGGGATTTTTTTTCTTAATTTAGCAACTGAATTTATCCACTTTCTCGTTATCACGGCCCGGCAATAAATTTGTTTTTTGCTGAATATTTGCCGTTTTCTCGCACAGCATTACATACCTTTCTCTTCCTAAAAAGTTACTTCTTAAGCGCGAGAAAGTAAAATTGTTAGCTTTCAGGAAATATCAGATTGGAATGCAACAATTGCATTCTGCGCAACAAGACGGCTTCTGAGTTTTTGTGAATTAGGTCTCATTGTTGGGACATGGTTTAGCTAAATGAAAACAGTTATAATTATCAAATATGTTTTGAGTTTCGCTTAAAATGTTTAATTTTCGCATTAAATATTCTACAATTTGTAATAAGTTTTACAAAGAATAATGACTGAGATGTGTTGATTCGGGAAACAATTGTGGCACACACAAAAATAATTAAAAGAGAGTAAGTTCGTGCTGTTTTACCACCAGTAGTTTCTTTAAAATCCTTGGAGGATTGGAGCTAAAGTACAGAAAAGGTGAGACATAAACGTTATTTTGATGTAGCTTAATATTTTAGTTTCTGAAATAAACAGAAATGTCAATTCAATATATGTTCAAGTAGCGATTTACAATGTAACTGATGTAAATGTTGGGGGGAGGTAGGTGCTGTTGCATCACCACTACTTTTCGTTCTGCATTATATACCTTCGGTCCGTTTGGACCTTCGTTCTTTTGTTCGCGTTCTGTAGGTCTCGTCGTGGATTTCCCGTTTCCCCTGCCGTTCTTTTCGCCATCTTCTACAGCTTCATGGTCATATCTGACATAATTATCGTTTTATCCTGACTGATAAGGAAATATAAAGATATCGTGTTCGAACACATTCACTTTATAAACTTATTTTGCTACTTGCCTTTAGGTGGAGCTGCTAAACTAGGAAATTAATTTTGGTGAAAAGAAAGTAATAGCATATATTTGTATTTTAGTACTTGTATTTCGACACCTATAAAATGTGGAATCCCTTACTTACACTAATGCTTTATTTATCAAAACATAATATTAAAAAATGTTGAACTTGAATGTAATTAAATGTTGCAAACACTCTTACCTTCCCAAAACCCTCTTCAACATGCTCTGAAAAGCTGCTTTGTGTCGCATTGGAATATTTCTTCATTTGACATTCCTGTGACATGCAAAAGAAACAGAAAAGAAACCGCTACACAAACCACAAATATGGGAAGTGTAAGAGTAGTGTAATGCGATGCCAATGAATCTGAGGAGTTGAGAGAGGCATTAACTCTGAGTACTGAGATGCATTTTGAGTAACTTGCGAGGAACATGGACACGAGGGGTATGAGAGAATTAGTTAGCAGCTAGCGCACCCGGTCCATTTGGCTGGCGGAAGAGGACATTTCGCGGAGCGATGCGGACTTCGCAATGCTCAACTGTTTCAGAACCTGTCAGGAAAATCGTCTACTGGCCTGAATGGAGCACAGTGCGCGAGAGGTCCGTCAGCTGTCCGCAAAGGTTAGCCTCGTGACGGCTGCAGTTAAGGAGCGAGTGCTTTTCACTTGAAGTGAAACCATCCGATCAACGAAAGCGAGAGGGAAAATCGAAAGATCGTAGCCTCTGAAAAGAGCTTTAAAAAAAGATTGCGTGCTCTCGTCAGAGGTCGTGATACATTTGGATATTTTTCAAATATCTTACGTAATTGTTGTTCAGAAGGGAGATACCTATTACCAAGAATACATTCTAGTTATATTCTCTGGTGAAATTTTGAAATAATACACTAACTCATTTTCAAAAAATGGTTGTAATTTGAAGATGGTAAGTAAAAATTATTTGAAAACGTTTGAACGTAATTGTATCAGTTCTATTATTAGGAAGCCGGTAATTGTCAACATGCGAAAACATGTCTTTCAAACATGGCCAAGAAAGTCAGCGGTGAACGGCTTACTCGAAATAATTTATCAGACAATCGGAATTTGAAAAATTACTACTGCGAGAAAGTCTATGCCATTCTATAGCACCACTAGTTTATTTATATATTTACCGTCCCTTATTACACACGTGAAGAAAATTTTAAAAAAAAATTTGGAGCGGTTTCTGAGAAAATTCTTTTTGTAAATTTGAATTGCAATTTACGCGTTAGCTACTCGATTTTTCAAAAAATGATACATGACCTTATTTAAAGTGCTAATTTTGTACAACCGACTTTGTCTGAGGCAAAAATCTCTATCTTCAAGTTTTGCAGTTTTTAAACAGTTTTTTGCAATTTTCGAAAATTTGGGCATATCAACGAAAATGATACCTACATCATTCCCTTAAACGTTCTTTGCACTATTCAACAACAAAATATAATCCAAAAATTTTGAGCAATTTTCTTTTAACTTTGAAAATTTTAAAATGGGCTTCATGTAAAGTACCTTTAAATACTACAATATCGGTTTCAAATTCCAGGGGTTGAGACGAGTAAAAACGATTGGGGAATTTCAATTTTGAAGAAAATCGGCCGAACGGTTCAGGCGCTAGCGTTGACCACAGACAGACAGACAGACGGACAGACGGACGTTTTGCCGTCAATCGATTTTGCAGTATCAAGAAGAAACAAAACTTAGATTTTGACTTCACCACGAGATAGAGAATTTTTTTTTCTAAATTTAGCAACAGGTTTTATCCACTTGTTATTTACCAGACCCCTGCCCTACGCCCCTTTTGTGGCGAAAATTGCCCGTTTTCCGGCGCACGATTACATAACTTTCTCTTCTTACGAAGTATTCGTAAGGTGAGAAAGTAAAAATTGTATCTTCATAATTGTAGTTGTAGGAAGACGACGAAAAAAAGATTTTTTTCAATTTTCGAAAAATCAGTGTTCAACGACCTTGAGACCCGCGCCATTCTCTTAAACATTCTGTATACTATCCAACAAGAAAATGTCATCAAAATCGTTAGAGTCATTTTCTTTTGAAAATTTTTTGAAAGTCCCAGGGGATTCTTGTTAATTACCCACCAAAATTAAAATATCGATTTCAAATTCAGGGGCCACGTCATCATCCAGATCAATTCGGAGAATATCAATTTTGGAGAAAATTGTCTGCACGATTTTGTTGCTAACGTTGTGAAGACTGACGGACAGACGTTTTGTCATCAATCGGTTTTTCAGTATCAAGGACCCACAAAACATGGGGTCTGGTTGCATCATGTGTTAGAGGATTTTGTTTTCTAAATTTAGCAACTGGATTTGTCCACTTTTCCGTTACTAGAGCCCTGTAAGAAGAGCCGAAAATTCGAGGTATTTTCGCGCAGCATTATGTAACTTTCTCTTCTTAAGAAGTTCCTTCTAAATGCGAGGAGATTCTCGAGGAGCTTCATACACCGCACTACCACATATGACTGCTGTTATATCTACTGCTGTCGAGAGGCAGTAGATTTGATTCTTTGGGGCCACGTCGACTGCTATGGCCATTAGCTCCATTAGTGTGGTGTAGCCCCATATATTGCTTAGAGTTGGCGGAGGTCCCCGATGGAGGTCCGGCGCCGACCCGGACGTTGCCTTGCGGGGGGAGTAATTCTCTTCCGCCTATTTCCCCAACGGGGCACCCCCCCAGCCCGACTAGTTTCCCGACTTATGTTGTAGTGCAGTGCATACTACTTGTACTAGTGACTTGTGTAATGAAGTGCATGTACTTAACAATACAATTTAATTTTTGTTACAATATTTGCAAATCCTCGACTCCAAATTTCTTACATGGCTGCACAATTACTACGCGCACTCATCTCGTAAAAATGTAGGTATTTTCTGAAAACTTATTCTGCCAAAAATAAAACGCTTGATCTGCAGAGTATACCTATTTAATAAAATAAAGGTTTATATAACATTAAATAAGGGGAGAAGAGAGGTCAAGGAAGAGGAAGGAAAGATCGCGCAAGAACAAAAGATTCCCGTGGACTTCAAGATTCTTCGTGGGAACACTTCTCTTCGCTAGCATCGCAGTCTACGACGTCTCCGTGAATGGTATGCGCCAAGGAAAAGTCTAACAAACGAGTTTAACAATTCTTTGCAAAACCAGGTATTTTGTGTCAAATTGAACTATAGACTGTCTCTTTTGAATTGTTGAGTATACAAACGTTCCAAATAATTATAGACAGTCTTAATGATAACATATTTATTATCTTGGCAACGTTTCGGAGGCTATATGTGTCTCCATCATCAGGCCTTTAATTATAATACGTCACAATCTATAAGATAAAATAATAAAATTACAAATATCAAATCTTTAAATATCTACTAACTTGCATTAATTTTTAAATACATTACACTAAAAAAATAACAAATTGAAGACGTATTAAAAAAATTCCATACTCACATGAATTTGTAAATTATAAAATTAATCATTAGACAAGACCACTCTTACTTCGTAGATAGTACGGACATGAATGTTCTTGCGTCTTCAGAATTCTAGGAGGGATAACTTTGTTAGAAATATCAGCTGAAGACTTTTGAATTTTTTATTAAATTTTGTTAAGATAGAATCATAACTTTGTGAAAACTGATTGCATTCAAGCTGAAAATTCATAGAAGGATACATTTTTATATATAAAGATTCTAGAACTAGTCTCGAACACCAGTTAGGTTCTGTAGTTAAAATTGTGGGATTGACAAAATCAATAAAATGATCGTGTTTTATTCTGTGAGCAATTACGGAATTTTGTTTTTCGAAGGGTAATTTTATGTTATTTTTGTTCTTTGATCCTATCTCCTAACCTCCTCCGAGTTTCTCCAATATATATATTAAATCACAATCTGAACATTTTAAGGAGTATTCAGAATTCAGTTTATTTAATTTAGGAATTAAGACTGTCATTAAGACTCTCTATAATTATTTGGAACTTTTATATACTCAACAAAACCAGGTATTTCAAACAACATGGACTTTCACCAATCTCTTAACAGTTCTTTACGCCATCTGAGGTCTAAATTTAATAAAAAAATATTGTGCCGTTTTTAAGAAAAATCGTTAAAAGAAAATAAAAATTGCCTATGTTTGACACAAAATGTCGCAAAAAATACTCATGTTTTTGAAAAATTGAACATGATCTACTTTTTAAATCTGATTTTTCATAAACACAATTCAGTAGGAAGAATATTTTTATCTGCGTAATTGTAGTTAAAGGACACGGCGAAAAAATGTTTTTTCAGTTTTCGAAAAATCTGGGTTTGCAACGAACGTGAGACATACACCATTTTCTTGAATGAAATTAAAATTACACGAAAAGTACTCAATTTTTCGAAAAACTATGCCCAATTTTAATGCAAAATCTATCTTTAAGGAAAATATTTTATGAGGGAAAAAATCTCCATCTTCATAATTGTGTTGTAGGAAGACGGCAAAAAAAGTTTCAATCAAGTTTTCAATGAACACAAAACCTACTGAATTCTCTTAAAGGTCCTTCACACTATTTAACAATAATATTTAATAAAAAATGATAAGAATTTTTTTTTGAAAATATTGAAAATTTCCCAGGGGTTTCATGTAAAGTACCCTCCAAAATTAAAATATCGATTTCAAATTGAAGGGCCACGATATCATTCATATCAATCGGAGAATATCAATTTTGGAGAAAAACGGCTGAACGGTTTAGTTGCTAGAGTTGTTCACAGACAGAAGGACAGACGTTTTCTCGTCAATCGATTTTTCAGTGTCAAGAACCCACAAAAGATGAGTTCTGGCTACACTACGTGTTAGGATAATTTGTTTTCTAAATTTAGCAACTGGATTTATCCACTTTTTCGTTACCAGAGCCCTGTAATAATATTTTTTAAGCGAAAATTCGCCCTTTTTTCGCGCACTGCATAACTTTCTCTTCTTACGAAGTTCCTTCTTAAGTGCGAGAGAGTAAAAAACGTGAAGTTCAACACTCTTTTGCGAACCAAAGAAATCAGCATCCAGTGACATCTAGCTAAATTAACTCCCAACTCCGAAAACCTACGGCGAATAACGAAACCCTAACGCGTACTCACTCTTCAATTCCCGCTTTGAAAACTTTATCTTCAGCAGCGATAACTGAATTTGAAAAAATCTCACTTCTATATAAATTGTGTGTGAAATTCTTTGCAACTGTTCTAGAAAGTAGTTAATTCACTGCAGCAGAAAAAAAATACAAAAGAGGTAAAAGAGCATTTCAGTACAAATTATTCTGTAAAGTAACATATCTACTATTGTGATTTTTGAACTTAATTTCCATCTATTCCCGGACTTCATAGATCGACAAATATTTCTTTGTGGAGCCGCCCACAAATAACATAACGCAAATTTCGAGTATTTCCAATACCCCCTCCCCCTTGTAACGCACTTCCCTATCTCTACGTAATGCAACGTAACGCTGCCTCAGGTAATGCCTTTCAATATCCCCTCCCCCTTTAGCTTTATGTAATTTATGGATGACCCCTTTAATAAAATATATCGTTACCTACTTTTCACTATTAACAAAATAAATCTAACACGTTTGTCATTCAATGCAAAAGAATAAATGAAGTTGTATAGGGATTTCATCATAAGAATATTGCTTCATGAAAGTGAGAGTGTCGACGCAGTGTTAATTTTAGCTGTTGGCGCGCCTCGCGAGCTAAGGAGATAATCATTCCTTATTGTGTGAAGAGCAAGTGCATATTGCAAGTAGCCGAGAAAGTGGGAGAAGGGATTACACGCCCGCCTGACCGCATCGCGCAGCAGGTGCAGCGACCAAGTACGGAAGAGGCGGAAAGAAGAAAGGAGGGAGAAAATCAATGGCTGCCCTAACACGAGTTCACGTGTTTTGCTGCTGAGGATATTTCTTTAAAAAACTTCGTCACACTGTGTTTGGTGTTTATTTTATAGACAAAAAATTGTATTTACCTAACAGTTTTACATAAAATACAATATGATTCCAATATACTAAAATATGTAAAAGTTGTTAAATCTAGAGACAGAAAAGAAAACAATAATTTAATATTTTCTTTAAACCATGTAAATAAATTTTAGTGCCGGCCGACCTGGATGGCCGACGTAGCTAACAGCGTGTACCAGAGCTTCGGTCAAAAAGGTCGCGGTGGGTTCCAATCCTTCTCGGGCATGGTTGTTTGTCTCTTGCCTCGTGTCTCTCCGTGTGTATGTTGTTGCGGAGGGCCTCGCGTTCTGCTGACTCCAGATGAGGGGCGCCCTCAAGTGTGTTGGTGTCTAGTGTAAGGTCGTATATGCGTCCCATTGGGACGTAAAGGGTAACCGTTTGTTGTCTGGATAAAAGCCCTCGGGGAAAAATAATAAATTTTAGTCTGATTTACAATAATACTTCTTTCTTAACAGAAATAGTTTCCCGTTTTATTTGAAGTGCTCGTTCCTTCTAAGATAGCCCCGATGAAACTGGCAAAACTAGGATGAGAGACAAAACGACGCGTCATGACGCCAAAATTTATCTTCTCAACGCAAAACATGTCAACAATAAAAACATGGTGAAGGTGATATTCTTCACTGCTAAGTCATCATCGTTGTTCTTCGTTTCTGCAAAAGCCAGAAGAATGATAATTATTGCATTTGACTTCCCCCATGGCAGGTACACGTTTCGATGAAACTTCTTTAACGAATGACATCTCCTCGGCGCCTAAAAACCGGTCATTTGTGAAAATGCTACGCAAGAACGTTTTAAATGTCGCCGAAGACTGTAGGTGGCTGGGAACGGTGAAGTGCCGTTCTTATGACGAAAGTGGCGGCTGTTACCGAACCTGTGGCAAACATTTGCGAAGCGGGCCCAGTCACCCGCCCACGCTCCCCGCCTACGTGCTCCAGTCCCGCCCCTCCTCGACCCTCCCCCCCCGCCCTTCGATGCGATTGCGGGCATGACAAAGGCTCTTCGAATTCTACGAAGTGATCGTACAAAGTGATTCTACGAAGTGATCTTCATTTCGAAATTACGAAGTGATCGTACAAGTCTATACAAGTCTATGATCGTACAAGTCGGAGCAAGAAATTAAAGGCGAATGTAACTCGGGCACATACGAGTAAGAATGAAGTTGATTTTGATTCCTATCTGGAGTGCAAATCGGTATGGCCCCAGAGAATGACATTATTTTCGCCTGCCAGTAAGTTACTGCTGAAGAGCATGGAATACGTTAAATCAAAAGACAAAATTAATCCGCAAACAAACTGCTTCAAGATTCATTTATGAAATTCCGGTAGTTAGTACAAATTTAATTATTTACTTTCAAAATTACTAACTCGTTTTTTTTAAAATTTTGCATGTGGTTGTTCATAATCTAAAGAAACAATAACAAAATTACATTTCCATACAACATATGTTAAAATAGTACCAAATGATAAATATTAACAAGATTGAAAACTAAAGAGTTCTATAAAATTGATTTTCTGGGGGGTATAATCCGCTAAGGAAAGATTACTTTTTTACAATTCATAAGAAACTATCAACCCAAAATGCCGTAAATTTATGATTTTTGGATAGAGAATTGCTCTATACCTTGCATGAAAAATATTTAAGAAAAACATAGAAGTTTGCTGATTGTGGTATATTTGGGAATTCAGATGTCCATACAACACTCGACACATTACTCTACAATACAGTTTACCTTCGTACTTAACTCGATTGTGCATCCCCACTTAAACGATTATGCATCCTACGGCGCAAGAAGTTAGGTTCCAGTGTGATGCTTTTTCACTTTTAAAACAACTATTTACTATATGCGGAATGTTTGCACAGGTTCGGCCAATACTTTTATTGCAATTTTTTAGATTCGTCAGTCTGTTAAAGTATAGCATAATCAAACGTTACTTCAGAAATCCTAAATTTTAACTTTGTTTCTGAAATTGCAACAACGGGGCAGTTAAAAGAAGGGAGTCTATAATAATTTTCTATTATGTGTATTATACAGTGTCCGGGGAGGAAACGTCGAAACTTCGAAAATAATCTCTTAAGACAATTCTAAGCATATTTTGTGTAATAAACTTCATGGATGTTCCGAATGGTTGGGCCGCAATGAGCATTCAAAATTTGGTTTGAAAAAGTGATTTTTTGGCAAAAATTTGCATTATAGAAGCATGGAAACACTCCAGAGGCATGTAAGTAGATTATTATTTACAAAAGAAATACATGCATTTGCTCAAACAGGAAAGATAAGCGAGAAATAAAAAGCAGTCGAATTGTGTAAGTTGGGTACTTTTTATTACCCGCTTAATTTTTCTTTCTGAACAAATATATTCGTTTCTTTTGTAAATAATAATCAACTTATATGTTTCTGGAGTGTTTCTATGATTCTATAATGCAAATTTTTGTGAACACTACACAAACATATGATTGTATTTTATTGACCAAGTTTTTGAGATAGGAAATGAATCATCTGACATAAATTCATTGTATATTTAAAATGAACTAGTGATGCTACAGAATAGCACAGACATTCCGTATTAATTTTCTATCTCCTTCGGTCTCGGCTAGCTATTCATACCTCCCACATGTTCTTGCCAGCGGACACTTATCGCCCGAAGAAAATTTTTTGGACTTTTCTTAATTATTCGGTTTCCTAGTAGTAACACGGAATTTTATTTTAAGAATATTAAAGGACATAAAACCTCGTCCTAAATGGCAATTTTCTTTGAAAAATGTGGAACCGTTTTTAAGAAAATGGCCGTTATGCGCTACTGTAAATTCGAAATTTGAAACTCTTTTTCACAGAAAATTTCTGAGTTTTCGAAAAACTTCATTTGAAGTAATTTGAAGCACTTGAAGTCACAAATACAATAGTGTTTACAAATTGCTGAAAATGTGCATATTATGGGTGAGAGAGATCTTTCAAAAATATCACATTTGTGTAATTTTTTTTAAAAAAAAGAATACCTCCAATGAACTTTACACTGAGTGTGAGAGCGCAATTAGCAGTATCCGTTCGAAAAGTTTGAAGAACAAATGTGGAGCCATTTATGAAGAAATGGCATTTGGGGGTTTCTGAACAGGCGGAATTTTGAGCTAGTTCACAAAGAAAACGATTAAGTTTTCGAGAAACTTTATTTGACATTACTGAAAACACATGTACTCATAAATATAATAGTGTGAAAAAATCACCGCTAATGTAAATATTAACGACATGGGAGACAACAAAAACATTAAATTTTTGTAATTTTTAAAGAAACAAACTGATGTTTATGTCTTCTCAAAGAATACATTTTGCACTATCCCTGCCAAATGTGTAAAGAAAACATTGAGGCCATTTTTGAGAAAATCTCGTTTCTGTAATTTTTTAAAATAGCACATATTGCACGCAATGTGGCGAAAACTATGAGAATTTCAAAAAGAATACAGGACCTTAATTGTAGAACTAATTACGAACAATCAATTTCATTTGAAGAGGGAAAAATATTTTCAATTTTGTAGTTGCAGGAAGACCCCGTTGTAAATTCAAACTTTCGCAATTATCGAAAATTCAGAGTTAACCATGAAAATCATACCTCTTCTACTTTTATAAGTGTACTTTTTTCCTTTTCTTCCAAGAAATTTAATGAAAAATTGGAGCTCTTTTGAGAAAACTTTGAAAATGCCCGGAGGGCTTCATGTAAAGTATGAATGTAAAGAATGTAAAGAAATGAAGAAAGTTTTCAAAATCGTGGTTTTCCGAGTGGAGCCAGATCGTCGGTGGAGTATCCATTTTGGAAGACATCGTACGCATGGTTTTGGCGCTAGTGGTGTGCACAGACTGATGAACAGACGGACGGATGGATAATTAAAAAAAACACTTTTTCGGTATTAGAGGAACCTAAAACGTGTGTTTCCGTTGAAATGTCGAAATCGATTTTTCGCAGCTTCACATAAGTTTTTCTATGCTGCGTATATTACTCAGCATATGCGCAGGTATACGGGAAAGTAAAATGTCAGATAGTTTTCTGTCATTGCATTACCTGAGCATGTGAAGTCTTATATATTTGTTTCTAACTCAATTTATCCAAAGAAACATGAAAATGACAAACTTACGTTCAAAAACCTCTCGTTAAAAACGTCTTAATGATTTCTGGAAGTGAAGTAAGTTTCTTCTTACAACAAGGAACCTTTAGGCAAAGGCTAATTTACGCACTCATATAAGAAACGAGAAAACTAGCCATGATATCCGAGTGCTTACACGCTTAGTAGATAAAATGATTGTATGTTGGCTGTTTTCCTGATATCACTTGTTCCAATTAATTCACATTTAAGAAAAGCTATTCTTTGTTTGCAAAGTAAGGATTTTTCAAAATTATTCACTAAATAATTGTACTAAATCAACACATATTTCTAGCCCTTAGTAATGGTTATGTAACACATTAATACAAGTTCTTTTCAGTAATAACTCAAACACATCTCAGTCACCATTCTGTGTAAAACTCATTACAAATAGTAGAATATGTGGTGCAAAAACTAAATATTTCCAAGCAAGTATCAACACAAATTTGACAATTATAACCGCCTTCCAGACAGCTAAATCGTGTCTGCACTATACGACGTAATTCACTGGAATTTAGCTGCCATTTCGCAGAAATGCAATCATTGCATTCCAATCTGATTTCTGCTGTATGGAGCAAATTTTTAGACAATTGTCGGACGCCATATAGTCGTGGAGAGACTGAGAAGAGCAAATGTTTCCTACTAAAGCTCGCTGCAGATTACTATCTATACTTGGCAAATAATCCAGATATATTTAGCTTAAAGTCTGGCTATTAGCTGACATTGACTCGAAATATTTATGTAATGCAATTCCGTATCTCGGTAAGGATGAACAGAAGTCTACTACAGAGTCTCTGCCAGAATATATCGTAATGAAAATTATGGGGCCATTTCTAAGAAAGGGGCGGAACAACTTGTGACAACTTGTTTACTTCACTAAAACTGGCAGAACTGCTGAAATCTAAGAACACCAGCATTTTCAATATCATAAAAGATAATAGGAGATAAATTCCAATGTGTGTCAAGAATCTGAAACAGTTTTTGATAGCACAATTCTGATAAAAAAATAACAAATATGTAATTATTTTGAGTACCTTACACAGAGACGTACGTAAATTTGGAAGGAAAAAAGCTGCCAGAAACTGTTATATTGTACAACGGAACTAAATACGGGGTATATATTGGTGACCAGATGCCAACAAAATATACTGTAATTGCAGGGTCACGAAGATGGCCAGTCCGTGTGTTTTACAATATACTTGACCTCGCAGCTTTGAATGCACCGACAATTTTTAAACAAATTAGCAAGAGCAAAACATCACGACATTCATATATTTTCAAGTTAGTTGAATAGCTACTTTGCCAACGATATGAAAGGCGCTGAACACCATCAGCCGTGCGTAATGCGTCTATGCTCGCCACCTCTCGTCGATGCGCTGTTAGAATATCCTCCCGTTTGCAAACCGCTTCCCACGCAGCGGCATCTTCTTCTTTGAAATGAGATAAAAGTCACATGGACTGAGATCTTGGGAGTACGGAGGGTGTTCCAAGATCTCCCACCCCCACCGCCGTACAAGGTTCTGGACACAGGCTGTAGTGTGGATTGCTTTATCATGGAGTATTGCATTGTTGATACTCCATGAGAGAGATTGCTTGAGATTCGATTCAACATCTCATTTACTTCATGTTGCAAACGCTCAAGATTGATACGTCATGTCCTCTTTGGAGTCTATTTTTTATCTCAGTTAAAGCATGTGGCACCCTCTTTGCATAAACCTTCCGCATCTTCAAGCCATTTCGTAAAATACAGAAACTCTCCCAAAGCAGACATACCAGTAAATGCAACTAATTTCAACCTAGTCCCACGCCTTTCATCTGCTAAATGGTGTTCGATAACAGCCACTTGCACCTCTATGTGAGCATGTGCTGGACGTCCACTGCGCGGCAGGTCAACAGTTGTTGCGCGTTCACGTTCGCAGACCACTCAACGTGCAACAGTTCGATAGGGCAACGCCCTATCATCCAATGCTTCTCGTAGCTCGGCAGGTCACTCACGGGCATTTCTGCAGCGCAGAAATGCATTTTTTCATATGCTTGCTGTTCAATTTTAGTGACATCCATCTTGGAACGCAGTCTCTAGGATACTAATGTTTGTATGTGTTGTCTACTTCACACCAATGCACTCAGACGTAATCTGGTGGTCGCATCACGTACTGTATATACCACGTTTTTAAATACATTTTGTGCAATAACCGCACATGCGGTTACTCGGACTATATAAAATAGTCGCCATGTCTTCTGAAATTACCCTCGTATAAGGAGAAGAAAACGCCAAGAAGCAGTCACCAAAGAAGTAGCATGAGATCATATCATCCTGACTTTTGTCTCTCAGGGTAGTCGATTATCTTAGTGGAGTTGGAATCCACATTTCAATTCATGTTGAAGATACGAATTCGAGTCAACTCTGGAAAATAAATCAAGTTTACTACGTGCATTGTTTGAATTCTGACGAAAATACAAACATAAGGATCTGAAAATGGTTAAAAGAGGTTGTTGTGCGTGAAAATGAATGCGCGGAGAGCGCCTCGCGAAATTCCAACGCTGGTGCGGGGAGGGGCGCGTCGCTCCTCGGCCGGTGACAGATGAGCGGCGGCGTGCGACGTGAGCGTGTTGAGCAATGAGCGCGAGGAAGGGCGATGCGGGGCGGGGGCAGGGCGGTAGCGGGGCGGGGGGGGGCGGTGCTCGACGCAGGATGTCGCCCGAGCAGCGGAGCATTGGCAGCGAGGCGCGCTCTCGAGTGATGCTGCTCGATGCGCCTTCACGCCTTTATACTTGGCGACGGAACGTTTCCTCGAAAAGAAGAACCACTTCGCGGATCATTGTGAGAGGAATTGAGGTTTCCAGACACGCCAACGGCTTTGGTCATTACTCCCGTTGGTGCTGTGAATGTTTTATCCCAGGACGTGAAGGTGATTCTTTTCCCGCTGGATGGTGGGATTTTTCACCATCAACTCATCGGCTTACGGGAGTCCACTTTGAGGTATCTCTGCACAGCAAGGTACCACCTCACCCGAAAATCGAAGCTCCCGACCGGTCTGCCGACATGTTTGGTAGTGTGGGGCCTGCAAATAGTATGTGTGTAAGAGGAAAGTATTCAACAAGGCAGAGGAAGAAAAAACACGATCTGTAGGCCGTTTGTTAGGATACTGCCTCGGCATTCGCTTGGAAGATCTTGGCGTTCCAAAAAACCAATCACGGCAGCTAGCCGCCACAATTAGTTTCCAGACAGCGCACAGAGTTTAATGTAGCTGGCTAAAAGACCATTTCTCAATGTACTTAGAAGGATTATCATTGGCGTATGTTCGATTTCAAAGGGTCTGTAGTACATAAAATGGGAATTGATTCCCTTCTGAATCGTTTGAAGTGACCTGGTCCATTGAAGTGACCATTGTCCCTGGAGGGCTCTCTCAGCTGCATTGCACTATATTTTGCGTTCGAGACCAATCTATATCAACTGCCCCTTATATCACTGCAATAATTAGTGAATTGTGTTTACGATTTTTTTCTTTTTTGCCTGAAGATAAATAGTGCTCTTCATAACTCGTGGGATGTTTTCAAAAAGTAAGTAATTTTAATGATATTTTCATTCATTTAACAAATTTATGTAAGTATTCATACTGAATTTATAATTACTGACGCTTATGACTATACTGATAATAAACCTAATTATTTTGTCTATAGAAATCAGAAAAGATCAGCTGCTTTTATTAGTACACTCAAGAGTTATTAATTTATTTTTTCGCAGAGGAGCTTGCTCAATTTCTCAGAGGACGTTATTTGATGTCTGGTGCAAAAGGTCCACGAAGGCAAGGCTTTTGTATATTTTATACGAATCAGATGCTAAAACTATTACAGATACTTCAATAAGTCCGATAAATCCTCAAATTAGCAATTTTTGTTATTTCATTATCAGAAGATGGGGAAAATGTGCGAGATATAAACAACGTTTTATATATACGTTACTCACCTTGGCTTCAGGAAGGCAAAATTTTATAGAAATGCATTAAAAATTGCTCCAAGCACATTAATATCAGATGATGTGAGTAAAGTGTTTGGCCGTCCACTTTAGTCTTTTAGTTTTTGTGGTCTTAATCTAAAATAGGAAGTAATAACGCTGTTCAATTCATCCCTTGAAAAACTGGATACACCTACTGAAATAAAATTAAGGAAGGGTAAAAGAGATTCTGCTTATGTGTAGTAAAGGAACTTCCATTTGCTTCACCTAACAGAGGTACTTCAACAATTCGGAAGATTTGCTGCATCAAAAACCATCTTTAACAAGAGTAAAAAAAAAGTTTTTTCTAACTCTTCATTCGTGGGTAACGCTATTGAATGGTCTTCTGTACATTTCACATGAACTGGCAATGCAGACAGGTCACTTAACAGGAGACGAAATTAAAGAAAATATTTCTCAAAGGAAGAAAAAATCCAAGAAAAATTCAGACAGGAGTTAGTACTGTTGGTCGGCATGCCTATAACACAAACTGGCAATGGCAGTTCAGAAATAACTGGAATGAATTTCGATACAATAAAGTGTTTTGGGGTTATATAATGGTGAAAACTGGTTAAAAAATTTACTTAATTGTGAAAAATTGTGTTAATGACAGTTTGTGGATATCGACAGAATTATATTCCATGGAAGAGATGTAATAAAAGTTGCAATCTTGCTATCTGAAGAAGGCCAAAAAGGAAGAAATAACAATCGAATATCGAAAGAACTACGAGTATTTACAAGGAAAACATCAAGAGTATACACAACAATGATCCTCAGGAACTGGCTTCTGATAACACTTTATCCATTTATTGGAAATTTCCTGTGTACTTCAAAGCCGAAAAAAGGAAAAATACAATTCAAAAATGTTAATTTGCTAGACATTGATCAACAAGACACTGTAAAGTAATTTCCTTTACCTTATCCGAAAATTCATCAGATGGAAACTGATCATACAGTGTTTCGTAATCATTAATCGTAATCATTTTTGACGTAAATAACTAATTAATTTATTTATTAATTATACACATTACATTCAGTTCTATTTGGATTTTTCTTTCTCAGTTTGTGAACCCGTTGTTCGAATTTTAATATTTGCAAAAGAGTTTGAAAATGTTTGAAAAAGCTTAACATTTGTCGTCAAAATATTTCAAAGAAAATTGTTGCATATATCAACATTATAATTTACTTTCAGTACTTCGTTCAACAATAAACAATTTATAGTTTTGCAGATTCTGACTTTCTTCTACTTGATTGCCCAAATTCCACACTGTGCATCGGCTGAATTCGACCTAGCTATCTAGCAGAAGATCTAGCAGCTATCTAGACGAAAGCAGATTTTTGACACTTGAAAAATCTGCTTTCGTCGTAATGACCCGAACCCTACAGCCCTCGGTCAGAGTTGTTGCAGATGAAGTGGCGATGCTGAACTCAATCGGAGGATCACTGTGGGGCTTCTAGACCTCGCCAGTGGAGCGCAATGACGCATGTGCGGTGATCGTCCGCGATGGCGATTTCAGGGGGCAGTGGCATCTAGCGGCCGAGGCAAGGGGGAAGAGCTGCATCCGCGGAGGAGAGAGCGAGCGCTGCGGCGCTAGAGGGGAGCAGAACACAAGAGGCGGCGTTCGGGTCAGAGGCAAAGGGACGGGGAGGGCAGTGAGCAGAGTGAGGGGGGGGCGCGCGCGCGTGCCCTGGGTGCCCATGGGGTCGGCCGCCCCCGCCGCCGGGCATTGGGTTGGCGGGCACTGGCCTCGCGCGCGGGCGCTGCCCTCGCCCCTCCCCCTGCGCCGTTCGCGATCTCGATCCGATGAGACGGGCGCCGCGCCGCGCCGCGCCGCGCCGCCCTCGCATGGCAGGCTTTGGATGCGCTGCGCGCGGAGAAGATCGGCGACCTGGCGCGTTTAAAGGCCACGGCGGTGGTTTCAACGCGACCGCACAACAAAGGACAAACAATTCATTGAAAACACGTTTTTTGTTAACTTGGAACAATTAATTGTCATTACGTACGTGGATATTGAAACCTTTTATCAATAAAGAATGAAAGACGGATGATTTTTTTTCGATACCAGACAACATCCGTCTTTCATTCATTTGTTGAATGTTTTGGCCATCACGGCAAAGCAAAAAAAAGAAAAAGGTTTGAAAACATGCCAAAAGCCTTGGTACATCGCCTCCATAACTTTAATGTCCTCTAAATTCCTCTCTCCCATCTCTTCATTAACATCACCTAGGTTGAATACGAAAAAGTCTAAATGTGAATGCAAGAAATGAAGTTTTAGTGGCATGCTGCAGACCTTATCTTGAAATGCATCTAATAATTTCTGAGTGCCTTCTTTGTAATCAGAAGACATTTTATTCCCAAGAAAATTGTGCGAAAGCCACTGAAAACATTTCCTGCTGTCTCTTCGATGTGACTCAGTCGATCTTCAAATAATGAGTCTTTCAATAGGTCCCTCATCTACGGTCCCACAAAGACACCTTTTAGTTTGGCAGGAGATATTTTGCCAAACTTTTCACTTAAGTAAGGTAACAATTTCTTTTAAATTGCCAATGTGCAAAAAGACTGCTTTCAAACTGTGTTAGAATGCGTCAATGGTGCATTTCTGAAGGTCTGCGCTCTTGCTTCAATTCCTTAAAAAGGTGAATTACATCGTTACGGAATACCATTGGACCATCTAAGGAAAAACATTACTCTAGATCTAGAGTTCTCGATCTGTGATGAGAAATACAAACATTATTCTATAATATGTTTTTTTCTTTCAGACTCAATACTAACAGTTCTACTTTGACTTTGTGTTGCGAAAGATCTCTAAAAAGATCATTTGATTTGAATTGTGTACATTTCTGTATCAGAAATATCGGAAAAATATTTTGGATCAGAAAAACTTCTTACTTCTTCAAGATCACTACTCTATGCACATTGTTTCTTGAAATATATTCATACTAGCGTACCCGTGCGAGAACTCCCGCATGATCAATATCACCGTCTTTCCCATCTTTCCTTCTCCATATTAAAAAAGGAAGTTGTAAACGAAACGTTTACAACTTACAACTTACAAGCCCAGCTCAGTATTGTAGACAGTATAATCAGTGTTATAGACATGTTTTTGAAATAATTTACACTTCCTTAAAAACATTTGAAGTAATTATACGATCTTCTTTCACAGTTAGCTTTTCAGTTTCCTTCAGAGTCATAAAAATATTACAAACGCTTTTTACTACCGAGAAATCTACTTAAAGTTGTCCATGCGAAAATACACGATCGGGAAAGCACAACCTTACTCTTTGCAGTATTATTTAACTTTATTACCGAACTGAGAGGTACCCTCCTGCAATTTAATCACCTCAAGTAATTAGTTACATTTCACATACAGTTGGAGATTCTGCACGTCTCTGAACAGGTGGGGCAGTACCGAAAAGAGCCGGATTAGCAAAATGTAATAGAACGTTCAAGAAGCTCTCCTCCTACAGATTATGTGGCTAGGAACGTTTCTTTGTGGCCTTTGACTTCAAACTTCCAGTTTTTAAGGCCCTAGATCGCTTCGTTTAATAATTATTCAACTATATAGATGTTAATAATGCTGTCCGAGTGTTGCGTTATCATTTCACATGAATATTTAGATATGTTTTAAGCAAATCTTTCATGTTTGTTAAGTCATAGTGCAAATCACCGTCTACGTGAAGTTCTCTTTCATTACAGACCTCATTTATGAAGATCGGTTTCATGTCCGCAAATCTCACCTATGCCACTGAAATAATAAAGGAGAGGATTTTGTATGATATAAACAATAAAACATGAGAAGACATAGTAGCATCTAAACTCTCATACGCTATACCAACTATATTCCACATCTTTTCAATGATTATTCAGTGTTAAAAGCTATAACTTGCTCGCATGTAACATCTAGATATTTTATTAACCTGCTCAAAAGAGCATTTACAATACTAAATCTACAACGAGAGTAGTTCTCCTGGCTTTCTTGCAAATGCTTCAACTTCTCCAAGATGAAATTAATTTATTGAAATTACTAATCGCTCTAGGGAAAGTATTATTTCCAAGCCTTTTCAATGCAATATCACGACTGATCACGCTGACTTGAAAATTTCACCGAAACACTGGTGCTAAAGAAAATACTGGAACAGGTAAATAGAATCCAATCCAAATAAGACACAGTCTTCACTCTTCACTGTACACAATCGTATATTCTTTGCCAATATTGTTTCTTTCTTTTTTGACGAAGAACATCAAAAGGTGTAAGAGTTCTCTTTCCATCATAGTTTGATTTACTTTCTAAGCTCTTTGATAATGTCCTTTTCAAATTTTCATCAGCCTTCTGCTTTATCTTTTGGATTCACACGTAGAACACCCTGGCAATTTCGTGGAAATGGTTCCTTCCTGGAGTCTCGGTCGTCTCATAGTACACTGTAGCTCCTTTCGTGACTTTTCATCATAACGTAAGGACTTTCCCTTTACTAGCGACTAGCGAATTCCCCCTTTATCAACGTGAAGTGCACTCATCTTCAAAGATATGAGATCCAATAAACAAGGTAAAATAATTATTAATGACTTACGTTAGGTCTTTAAAATCAACCACACCAGAAAAAGTAAACAATATTGTAGAAGAAATATAGGCCTATGACTTTATCAAATTTTATTTTTAATCGATGATTTAAAAAATCCCTTCTTGAATAGCCCTGTCTATGAATGTATATTAACTTCAATTAGCAGAGTTTGAAATTTGAGGGGAGGGAGCGATAAAAATGTACAGAAAGATTCTGAATAAGAAAAATATAAGCGTTTAATGATTAATCACTCAAAGTCCATGAGTACTGTAGGTTATATCACAAACGTTTCGTAGAAAAAGTCAAAACTTACATTCGATAGATGAAAGATTGCACTATACACATAAAAAGCAATATTCATCGGTATCAAGCAACTATTAATAATTCTAATTGCTGCGAAAACATTTACGTTTATTAGCATAACCTTTATTTAATGTACATAGAAAACATGCATGTATTATGAAGAAATCTAAGCCTTCTAACATGATGTTACAAACAAAGATAGCCTCCAGCGGCGTGTAATATAATTGGTATTTGATAATATCGATAAGCTCCGGACCAGAAAAAATGTAATATAATGTTCAAAAGTATCTCATCCTAAATATTATGGTGTGAGAAACGTTTCTTTCAGATCTTTTAGTTTTTAAGACCTTCAAGCCTTGGATGCCTCCAAATTTTAGTTTTTAAGGCTCTAGTACGCTTCTTTTAGGATTTATTTAACTGTGTATATATGAATATACATACAATATGCATTCGTGTAATGCGGGTTGCATTTGAAATGAATATTTAGATGCGGTATGTTCAACAAATACTTTACATTTTTGTTGTCAAAATACAATTCGTCACGTCTCCGGGAAATTCTCATTCTTTAGAGACTTCATTTATATATATATATATATATATATATGTATATATATATATATATATTGGTTGCGTTTGAGGGTCGCAAAGGAATTACTGACCTAATGTAGGAGACGATCTCATGGAGGATTGAGAACCGATAACTGATCGTCATGAGGCACTGATTTAATTGCAGATTGGGATACACTATGCAATGTTTATTCTTCGCTAAGAAACCCTTAATAAGTTAATCACCACTGTAGTTGATTGGCTCACGCCAAATATTGGGAATGGCAAATGACATCAAAAGTTGTTTTTTTTCACCCAGTCTTCTAATCTTGTTGCATATGGATTGCAAATAACATGCGGTAACCAGCTGTAATCTTGGTCACATGGAGATCATCCAAAACACAAGTGGTACAGCTTTTGATATCGTGAAGTCAGGGGCCTCCAGGATTTTGGTGTAAAAGAGCCACAAACAACACAAGTTATTTGGAATATTGTGACAGGTGCTAGGCGTAGTATATCACGTAATCTGCAACAAAACAAAGCTGTTGACCAATTTAGAACTACCGCAATTAATTTGATTTGTACATTTCAAAACCTTCCACTTCATATATGTAATCTATAATTCGACGACTCCTCGAAGGAACCTAAGATGCCTCAAGGGAACTACAACTCGTGAAACGTTAAGTGTCTTTTTTGAGAAGACGTCACCGAGGATACGATATCCCGCAGTGCTTACTCACCGTTTGCACTGAAAGATATCCACACCTCACGGGAACACCACTGTCTTAGAACGTTTTGTAATATACCAGCTTATTCAGCAGTGAACACAAGTCTTTCTGGTTAGACGCACTCTACTCGCTGAAATTCTGGTCTGCTGCTAGTTCTGAAGTTCTGGTCGGTTTGCAACAGGAGACACTCTCTTATTACTGCGAAGGGCACGGATATGATACGTGATACGCATTGCCCAAGGTATGTCCACCGAGAGTTCCCGGAAACCATGTACCGCGAGGACATTAAAAGTTCGATTACCGAGAAATTGTACGTGATACACGAAAACTGGTAGCGTCAGCAGATAAATATTTTACAAACACTTATTGGCTTTTCTGGCGAAGAAATATTGCTGATTTGCGTTTTTAATGAACTAAAAATACTAGGTTCAATGTCGCATCAAAAAACTAATGGTGCTACAGAAAGGCACAGACTTTCACGTACTATTAGTTTTCTTTATAACCTTTGGTCCTGGCTAGTTATTCGGACTTGCCACGTATTCTTGCCAGCTGCCATCTATCGCCGCCCAAAGAACATTTTTTTGACATTTTCTTAGGTTGCGTAATAGTAGAACGGAAATAGTTTGAAGACAATTATTTATAATAAAGTACTATTTAACGTTCTATAGCTGAGAAACAGCATCGTGTTTATTATTTAAAAATGTAAAATAAATCCTTAAATTTTGGAAATTCTTGTTTATTTTTCAACTCTGAAAAAGGTTTACCCAAACGGTGAATCTCATTTTATAAAAACGGATTATCGATGTTCTATGAAATTCTTTTATATTCTTTAAAATTTAGAAAGACTATAATATGGAATGTATTACTGATGAAGTGATAGCAAATGCATAGGCAAGTGACGTTTCGTTCAATGAATATACTATGTGGGTTCTATACCACCCAACACGGACAAAAATAATTACCCAATATGTTTCGAGTAATTTCTAAAATTTTAACACAAACTCTCCTAAATAAAACATCTCCATCTTATTACTTTATCTTATCACACTATCTTATTGTAAGATCCGTTTTTATAAACACATTTCAATAAGAAACAAAATTGTATCTTCATCATTGTAGTTGTAGGAAGATGCCGAAAAACATTTGCATTTTTTCAATTTTCAAAAAATAAGAGTTTTCAACCAACATAGGACCTGCGCCATTGTCTTAAACGACCTTCAGTTTATCCAACAACAAAATTTAGTGAAAATTGTTGGCGCTATTTTTTTGAAAATTTTGAAAATGTCACAGGGGCTTCATGTAAAGTACCCCCAGAATTAAAATATCAATTTCAAATTCAAGTGGTCGCGTGATCGCGGAATATCAATTTTGGAGAAAATCGACGGAACAGTTTAGTCGTTATCGTTGTTCACAGACAGACGGATAGACCGACGGACAGACGTTTTGCTTTCCATTGTTTTTTCGGTATCAAGAACCCACAAAACAGGGATTCTGGGTGCATCACGTGTCAGGGGATATTTTTCTTAATTTAGCAACTGGATTGATCCACTTTTTTGTTATCTGGGCCCGGCAATGAATTTTTCCTGCCGAAAATCCGTGTTTTCGGTGCAGCATTGCATAACATTCCCTATACTGCGTATATACTCCGCATATACGTACGTATACGAGAAAGTAATATGTACTACCGTCTTGTGCTCATGACTGTGTCAACTCAATCAACACTAGTTAATGATTCCGCATACAGTGCATATTATTGTTTTATTGCATTGTTTAGAGAAATTTATTTGTGTAGAAAATCCAAATAAAGTAACCAAAATAAATTGTATTGTGTAAAATGCTAAAGATGAGCGAAAACCTGCTTTGAAACGGTATCCGTAAATAAACGGGTCATACATTGAGTATGTCAGTGTAACTTAACTCCACAATACCATTCGTATTCGCTCGTTTGTTAGATATATGGGACTGCAGATCGCAGTAACATGTGAATAAACAAAAAATATAGCTTTCCATGAAATAAGATGAAAGTACAACGACGTTTCCTCTTCCTAACCAGACTTTCACGGCAAGCGATTACACAATGATGGTGTCACAGCTGCGTAAAATTAAAGACATAAATTAAACTCTATGTAAAAAGGAAATTCTGGGAAGAGATAGCGAACAATATATACTCTTCGAACAAGTAATTTATAAGGAATATCCTGTTATCTCTCAATGTAGTCGCTTACTAAGTGTCATTTCCGTTTGCATTAGAACCGTGGTAAGACGTTTGAGCCTTCAGTCGAGTTATGAAATTCGTACAGATATTTTGCATAAACAAAAGGATTATCGGTAGACTTACAAAAATAACAAAGACGGAAATTGATTAAGGAGAACATTTGCAAAAATCAGGCTTCACAAAAGAAATTTATTCACAAATGAAATGATTGAAAAAAATCTTATATTATGACATTAAACAATCATAAAATTGATAAGGCAGTGATCATAATGAACAAGAATGAATTTCAAAACCCAAGAAAATAACATGTTAACAAGTGCCCCGAAATTCATTCAAATTTGTCACCTAAGCTGAAATAAAACAATTACAACCTCTTTGGCATAAATTAAAATAAAAAACTATGCATTTGAAATACGGCGTGCTTAATATAATATAACTTTCCTTCAAAAAACAGCCAACCTTATTGCACAGAGTAACTAACGGTGCTAAAACTTCACGTACTTTCTCGCCCGTATTTTCACGCAAAACTGCGCGAAAAGTACTCAAAGTTTCAAAAAAATGTACTTGATCTTATTTCAAAATATAACTTTTTACTTTCTCGCGCTTATGAAGGAACGTCATCAGAAGAGAAAGTTATGTAATGCTGCGCGAAAAAACGGCGAATTTTCGGCAGAAAAACTCTTATTACAGAGCCCTGGCAACGAAAAGATGGATAAATCCAGGTGCTAAATTTAGAAAAAAAATCCTCTAACACGTGGTGGAGCCAGAATTCATGTTCTGTTGGTCATTGATACCGCAAAATCAATTAACGGCAAAACGTCTGTCTGTCCGTCCGTGAACAAAGCTAGCGACCAAACCGATCTCCCTATTTTCTTCAAAATTTATATTCCTGATCGATCTGGCTGATGTTCTGGTCCCTTGAATTTGCAGCGATATTTTAATTTTGGGGGTACTTTACATGAATTACCTCGGACACTCAAAATTCTTAAAAAAAAGAGCCGCCAGCAAGTTTGATGAAATTTCGTTGTTGGATAGTCTAGAGAGCGTTTAAGAAAGTGGTGCAGGTCTCATGTTAATTGAAAACCATAATTTTTCGAAAATTGAAAACATTCAAAAATTTTCCGGCCCCTTCCTACAACTAAAATTATGAAGCTACATTTTTTCCCTAATGAAAAGCTTTCATTAAAAACTGATCTTTAAATAACGGCATGTCCAATGTTTGAAAATCATGCATATTTTTTGCAAAATTTTGTGTCAAACTTTGGCAATTTTTATATTTTTTAACCATTTTTCTTAAAAATCGCATAACATTTTTTGATTAAATTCGGACCTTAGATAGCATAAACCATGCTTCAGAGAATGGTGCAGGTCTCGTGTTCGTTCAAATGTCTAATTTTGAATAAAAAAATTAAAAATTTAGGACCTACAACTACAATTGTGAAGAGACATTTTTTTTCTTAAAGAAATGTATTCATCAAAACAGATCTTCAAAAAATGTCAGGCTGAAGTTTTCGAAAATATGAATATTTCTGGAGTAATTGGGCAAATTAGTCACCCGCTCCTTCGCTTTCTGTTCGTAATTTCATACTTTTTGGATATGGTGGATGATACGTATATTATAATAGGTAAGGCTCAACAAAAATAACTTTTTTTCACTTGCAATGAATTTACAGAAAATTGGGTATGCTGAATCCAGGTATGTCATTAGTTTCATTGAATTGGCTCTACTTTTTGTGCTACAAACGTTGTAATGAATAATGTTATCGCACAATGCACCGCTTTTAATGCAAATGTCTATCTTTATACAAATAGTTTTTTTTTTTATTTTAAGCATTGAATGTCGCATTATTTTAAGAATACTTTCATTGAGCTAAGTGAGGGAGTTAGTTTTATTAATACATCTTCTTTTGTTAGAAAACAATGAGTTATTGAGCAAGACCTTGTTTGAACGACTCTAATGTATTTTAGTACATTTGTGGAGAATTTACACTACAAAAACCGAAAGGAAATATTATAAACGTTTTGGAAAAAATATGACACATACTTTGGTATAAAACTGGGTGACAAAATAAGTCGTGGTATCTTCATATGGTATGCAAAACGTCTGGGGAGTTCTCCACCAGTGGAAAACTGGAAAATTGAAGAGTTTCAAATTTGGTGTACCTATAGTATGGAGAGAGTCTTAAAATCATCATGATGATTGTTATTTTTATTCTTCAAAAATAAAAGGCTTAAATTATTAAAAAAAGAATTGGAAGTACGCTGATTTGGAATCAGCAAGGTGATCTACACCACATTGACCTGATGTTCCCATACCAGTGTTCACCACACTCCCTGGAATTCCTGTGTCAGGTAGTGAGAATATACAAATTCTGGGGTGAAATGCAGAAGTTAGCAACGGCAGGGAATAATGGATGGAAATATTGTTACAAAAGAGCACTTCTCCTAAGATTAGCTTAGTGATTAAATACATGACCTCAGTTTCCCAAACCAAGCAGCTGAATGTTTAGCACCCAGACTAAAAGAAAAATATCTGACATCGGAAGCGAAAAAGACACTTTTACTGGTGACTGGTACAGCTTTCTCACTGTTGTCAAGAAATTTTGGGTAATCATCAAACAGAAAATTACCGGTGTAACCGGTGCAAGATTTGCTTTTAAACATTCAAAATTTTGGTGTAACTTTGAAGTAAATATGAAATAAAGATTGCAAACTTTTAGTCGCGCGCTCGCAAATTACGCAGTGGGATGCTGCGTAAGTTAGAATTTGTATATTTTTTATTTCAATTCATTATTTATTATATTTATATTATATTGATGTTATTTCATTTTAAATTGCGTTCCTTGTGTTAAATGTGAAAATGAATAGATGAGCGGTCATTGTCAGTTGTTGTAATCCATTGTCTACAAAAAATTATGACTGAGATGTGTTTATACGGAGAGAAATTGTGGAATAAATGGTATTACATTACCACTACTAATGGCGGTAATGTGCGTACTGTTACAGCACCACTAGTTTTACAAGGGAACAGATTTGATTCAGGGAAACATTTCTATGTTTAATATTTTAGTTTGAGGAATACAATGAAAAAATGTTTAACTCTTGCAATTTTCGAAAATTTAGGGTATTCAATGAACGTTCACCACACTCTTAAACATTCTTCACAATATCCAACAACAAAATTGAATCGAAAATGATTAGGTCACGAGTGGTTATTGCGGATTTTCTGCTATATGGAAATTATAAAAATAATTCTCAAAAAACATTTCAAATATTTTATCAATCAATTTTTTCCATGGATGCTTAGTGAATGGACATTTAAAAGAATGACACACGTCTCATTTTTTTTAACTCTCTGAATTTTTAAAAATTGCAAATTTTGAAATATATTTTTAGATATAATGCGAGAACGTGTGTACAGTTGGAACACCACTAGTAACATTTGTGTTATGCATGGCGATTAAAGAAATCGTACAATATTTTCACTTGTGTTTAAATTAAATTTGAGAAAGAAGATCATACTGTGCAGCATTAGTGAAATTAATGAAAAGCAGAGATGTAGCTACTGCGATTCAGTCTTTTTTTTTGAACTGCTGAACAAGGAAAGAATGGATTTCTATGGAGAATTTGTCAGAACAATGATGAAAGCAAACGTTACATGAAGGTAACTATATTATTACTTCAGAAACTTTCTATTCATTCAAAAATGTAAATAAGGATAAGAAAAATATATAATGCTTTTTTAAATGCCTATTTTTATATTTAATATGCCTATTTTACATTTTTAAGTGTCTATTTTCCCTGCCTACTTCTACAGTTTTTCGTGCCTGTAAAGCTTAGTGATCACAGACTAATTGTTCGGTTTTCAGAGACCAGAGCCATTGGATGCTGTTTACTATCGTCAGCAACGTAAAAATTTTCAGCTTTCCCAGGTAAAGTTAAACACGAATTTCGATGCCTCAACAGCACGTAATAAGAAATTTGTAATCCACCAGAAAAGTATAAAGACTTTGTCATCAAACTTTCATATATCATTGTAGTGATTTGTTTGTGAATCAATTTAAAAACATTATTTTCATGTACATTAATGTAAATAATTCACTTCTCAGCTCAATTATACTTGTCTGTATTTTGTCTGATTGTCTGTATCTGTACCTGTCTAATTTTCACGTACGTATACGAAAAAGTATAAATCATTTGTCTTAACGGCACACACTCCCACAAAGATAGTTGCTTTGCAAATGTCAGATTGCGTCCTCTTTGGCCTTTGAGTACCGTTTCTTGAGTGTTGACCTACTGTTAAAGCGTCTAAATCACTGAAACAGAAATTCCTTTAATTACACTCTTCACGAGAACGAAAATGGGCAGTTAATCATTTTCACAGTTATAATAACTATTCTGAATAATGTGTTGCTGAAATTATTTAGATGAAAGTCTCTCTGTTTTGCAAACTACGAGTATTTTCACAGTGGCCCAAGATTTAAAAGGCAAGTAGTATATTAAAAATATTTATCTAAATGATTGAAAAAATAACTTTAGAGCAAAGAAGTATTTTTTTAGACAGCCACTAATAAAAGCGTCTTTTTCAGGGCATGTATAGTGTATTAAAAGTTCAATTTTTAGCACTAGTGCTAGAAGTGAGGCGATGCTGCGAATAAAACAAAACACTTATTCGGATAAATCTGCGAATGCTCCCAACAAAACAAAATACTTTCGTGACCGCCTTATTTAGAGTTGACACCTTAATGTGTCATTTAAGTGATTTGTGTATTGAATTGGAAATCAAAGACGTCTTACAATAGTGTATGTCACATCTGGTAAAAGTGATATTATTTTCCTCGTCGATTGCGGCACTCGACCTATCAGCTTTCTGTCACAATCATTCTCACCTCCTATATAAAATGTCACTTTTACCACTCGTATCGTATATACTATTGCGGATTCGAATATCTCAAAACAGCAATTCAGAACATACAAATCATTATGAATGGTCAGAAACAAAAGAAGGAATCGTTAATAAATAATTTAAACTAGTGGTGCTGCAGAATGACACACACTATCTAGCACTAGTTAGTTTTTAGTCTAGGCAAGATCTTTAGTCTAGGCAAGATGTTCGGTATTTCCCCACCCTCGCCCCAGCGGCTAACTCTCGACGCCAAACTGACTTTTTTTTACATATTTTCAAATTTTCGATGCCCAAATAGTAGTACGGAGAGTCAAGGAATAAATCAGAAATCATTCGAAGCACTTGTGTTCGCAAATGCAATAATGCATAGAAAATGCTCGTGAGATATAACACAAAGTTACCAAAGTTACAAAGTGTCGTTTTGAAAAATCAAAGGAATACATCAACATGGCGTATATGTCATATAATTCTATGCATACTTACTTACACTTAACTTACTTGCACTATACTTACAAATAATTTCAGGAAATGAATTAGAGCCATTTTGTCGTTTGTGCATGTCTGAAAATGGGCATTTGAGCTTATCTTTTCAGATAAGTTTTGAGTTTTCGACTCAGTTCATAAGAAATCATTTGAAGCACTTGTTCTCACAAATTAATAATGTAATGTAAAGCGCCCCTAGTGTAATATTAACGACATGAATGATATACAAAAAATACACTTGTGTAATACTTGAAAAATATAAAAAATACATCAAATTGTCGTGTATGTCATGTTATTCAGGACATGTAGCACCGTACGCACAAAAACATTAAAGATAAAATTTGCAGCAGTTTTTGAGATCTTGTTTTTAAAATGTTTAATATTGTCCACATTTCACTCAAATTTACGGAAAACCTAAACATATTTAGAAAAAATGTAAATGTCCTTATTTAACCCTGCAGTGGTTACGTTATATTTTGAAACAAAAGTGGTAACGTGGGGTGTCTCCAGACCCCCACACTTTTCATGATATACGCTAAATTATTTAAAAATAAATTAATATAATATTATTCTTCTATTATTAACAATGTTTTGCATGCAATTAAACAATTTATTAAGAATTTAGTTCTTAAAAAACTCTGAGAATTCATCAGGAAAGCATCTAGCATTTGGAGTTAATTTTTCTATCGGTCTGCGCGTGTTGTCACATCCAAGACCATGTTTCGTAGCAAAAATTGAAATATTTTCAAATTCAAAGTACAAAGGAAAATTTCAATACCCATATTATCCATATTCCACAATTCAGCAATATTTTGGTGCCCTGATTTCATAGACTCAACCAAAATACGTAGCACAATTATTGCCTTCATTTCCCATTGCCAGTCTTGTACGTGCTGCGATCATTTTTATTCCTCTCTAAATCCATTTCATTTTTATGTTGGTGGATTATGTAATTATCTCAATCATATACAAATCAATAAACAAAGAAAACATTATCCTGGTATTATGGAATTGTGTGCATACTGATTTTTCCAGAGCGGTGAGTAACGATATTCGGTTCCCGCTTTCAGCGAAAGTTGGCCTATTCTTCCACTCCTTTCTTAGCAAATAAACATCTGAAATGTTTGTAGTACTTTAGTATTAATTTTTCAGGGGAATCCTAACGTAAAAATACAGCATGCAATACGTTCCCAAACTAATAGAATGTACGAGACTTAGGCACCTTTGCTAACGTAGAAGGTAACGTGGGCACCCCAAACAAAACAATAGTTTGCTACACGGATGAAATTCACTGAACTGGCAAACTGAGAGCACACTAAAAATCATAATACAAAAAGAGAAATGTACTAAAGCTATGGTCAGGGTAGCCAACATGGGAAAAACAACAAGCGGGAAGAAAGGATCGTGGGGCTCCCACAGATCCACGCAGGGGCTCCTGCGTTACCACTCCCGGGTTAATGATCTTATTTTGAAAGATAGATTTTATTCATAGGAAAAATCTCTACTGTTTATAGTTGTAGGATGACGCCGATTTTTTAACATGCTTCAATTTTCAAAAAATCAGATATATCAGTGAAACTGAGATCTAAGTTTTTGTAAGCGTACTTAACGCTATCCAAGGACAAAGTTTAATCAAACGATTTTGAGAAAATTTGGGGGGAAATTTTAAAATATCCTTTTGGCTTCTTGTAAAGTACCCGCAGAATTCGAACATAGGTTTCAAATTCAAGATGCCGTGACATCAGCAAGATCGACTGGGAAACAAATCTCCTGCTTACGGTTTTGCCGCTACCGTTGTCAATAGATAGAGTGCCACGTAGACATTATGCTATAAACCAACTTTTCGTAATCAGGAACCCACAAAATTTGAATTTTGTCTACACAAAGTGTTGCGGAGAAAGTAATATATTACATTGGAAGAAGAATTATCCCATTCTTTGGTGCAAGAGATCTACAATACGAATTTTTCTGCCAAAAACTCTATTTTGCACTGCAGTATTCCATAACTTTCTCTCTATTACGTATATAGAATGCGATGAAATAAAAAGAATAGTTTATTAAAATCTCATTATGTCATTAAACAAGTTAACTTCAAGGTACATTACAACTTCAAGGTCATTAAACAAGGTAACAAGGTAAATTAAACAAGGTGTCTTCATTATGTCAAATCATTTTTGTCGTTATTTATTATAGATAATCAAACCAAACACATTCAGATTCCTTTCCTCTTTATTGATTCATTAGAAAATCACATTTTCCACAGTATTTTTCAGGTCAGATTTCCGTGCTTCTTCAGATGTAAATTGAATTTCTTTGTGGATGGAAACCAGACCTGCGCAAAATCATGTAAGTACACATACACTCGTATATTGAATAATGGGTGTGCTTGGTTTAATTGGGTATAATAAATAATGGTCTAATTTGATAAAAAAGAATGGCTTGATTAATAGCAGCGTACTGTTTAGGTTTAGGATAAACGTGAATATGACAGCGTAGTTTGTACAATTGTCCGGCTTTCACGGCAAGCTGATGGTCTCACTCATGCCAGTGCCTAGTGTCATGAACGTGAATTTGTGCTAGAATAAATGATTCTCTTAAAGAACAATGGAGCGTCGAAAGGAGTGCTCCTCGTTGTCGCTTTCCTCGGGCTCCTGAGCGACTGCAGCCGCTGCAGTGCGGCGGAGCGCCGCGCACGGGCAGGAGGAGGAGGCCACTGCCGATGCGCCCTGGGGGAGGGGCAGTTATTTATTTATTTTGCTTTTTTTATTATAATTCTCCTTGATCGGCAGTTGTTGCCTTACAATGGTTTTTAGCAATTTAGGGAGGAGTTAATGCCACGCTCTAATGTACTTGCTGTTCCACATCTCTATGAGAATGGCAAATATTTCATTGCGGACGGCCTCTTCTTTTGGACCTTGCTATCGCATGACGTCAGCTGCATCATATATGCAAAGAGTATGAAAATTCAATCAGTAGGCGCAATATCAGTATCGACGGAACACACAATCAAATATTTGCATTTTTTCTGCTAAAATCAAAAGCGTTTCTTTGTTTTTATACCGAAAAATCGATTGAAGCAAAAACGTCTGAATGTCTGTCCGGAAAGAACGTTAGCGGCTAAACCATACACAGGATGTTCATCAAAACTGATACGATTACCAGTAAGAGCATAGGAAGTCTCGTAATCGACGAACATTCTCGGTTTCCGACAAAGTGCATCGTCTCTCGTATACGACATCAGCAAAGGTCTGCTGTCCTAGCGTGCTGCAGCATGGGATTTACCAAGTTCAAATTGCACTGTTTTTGCAACAAATACTTTTCGAATATTGACAATATGTATATCATTTCATTACATTTTGAAAGATCTTTAGAATGTGGGAGAAAAAATATATACTTCCACTTAAAAAAAGTTGTGTCAATATCTCTAAAAACTTCATACGTTACAAACAAGAAAACGAAATATGTCATTTGCCCCATCATCTGAAACAATATGGCGCAAATAGTATTTCGATATCTCGAACCATTTTCAAGATATTTGTTGTGGACAATTTAGGTAGTCCACCCCGTATACCCCGCAAGTCAGTGATATAAAGATTTTCTAAACCAAACCAAACCTTCCAGCGCCCTCACGGCCATTCTACTCATCTGATTTACGTGATTTACACACGCAATACGATGCATCTATTCTGCAGCTTCTATTTTCTTGCAAAAAGCAAAAATACAAAAGAGAGTGACATACTGATTTTAAAAATAAGTTATTCAAATGCGCTTTCGCAGCAACATACCTTGCAGTAGTTCTGATGAAATTAACCTGATAATCTGTGTCCTTGCGAAAGAGATCGCGGAACAAAAATTGTTTACCATTCTTTTACGATACGTTAAAAACTTAACTATTTGTAATTATTGATATATAAACATTTGAATACATTTGAATATCGCAAAGAGGAGTTCAGTGGGTGCAAATTAAAACAAGAAAGTTATTAAAATATTTATGCAGCAAATCTATTTGCCGTGTAAATATACTTTTATTTTTTTTTAATATTTACATGTATTAAATGAAGATGTCCACGTCTAAAATAGAAAAAATAAAGTAACCGACCTTTCATAAAGGAAGCCGAGAGCAACGAGCGAGGTGACCTCTAACAGTAAGAGCAAAGGAGGAACAATGAGCGCGCGAGGAAGCGCGGAGGCGCAGACGCGCGCCTCGTCCCAGCTCTCGCCCGCGCCCGCGCCCACGCCCACGCCCAGTGGCCCCGCCCCAACCCCGCCCACCCGCCGCAAAGGCCGCTTCGGCCGCGCGCCGCTCCTTCCGGCAACGGCTGCCATTTCCCGATGGCTGCAGCGGCCCTCGCCTTATGTAAGGGGCTAGGGGGGCACCTGCATGGGCTCGCGCACTGGGAACAGTTGTCCCCTGTGCAAATTTCCAAAGGAGCCCCACGAAATAAAAGATTTTATTTACGTAAATATTCCTTATTTCCCCTCATTTTTTAGCTCAAAATTTGTGGAATTGTTACACATTTGGGAAAGAGTCTTTTCAAACCATCTAGCAACCCTGTAACTGATTCAACATACAACCAATTTAGTTATTATTTTATACATTATAGTTAAAATTCCATTTTCCTAATAGTATATATTATTTTTTTTTTTGTAAAATGTCAATCTTACGTAAAAACGTTTAATGAAAAATGGGGGCCAGAAAGGAAGTAGCCAAGTCCTTTCTCTTGTGTCAGGCAGCGCACTTTCATGGGCACCTGCCGTTACTTGCAAAGATTCCTAGCGCTTTAATGCTTTTCGCTTAATCAATCCATAATCCTCGTATCGTAAACACATATATAATTTAATTATTTCATTTAGGGATATGGTAATAACAATCTGAAGCTGAAATTTTGCTAGAACAATTTTCTTTTTTCTAACGTGGAAGGTTGAACAGTTCCATACCAACAGGGAGAGTCAACAATTGCCCATAGCCAGTTCTTTCCATCTAAATTTGCTCTGGTGAGGATTTTCTGTTTAATTCTTTAGGGATTTTAACTTTCTTCACTCGTTTCTCAGTTCTACGCTTTCCCAGTACATTTCACAAATACTCTGATGTTCATCCCTCATATTTTCTTAGCAGTAGCGTGGATACGGATTTGAACCAATCGTCCCCACAATCACCCTATTCGCATAGTGCGTGGCTGCCCCTCTCGGGCGTTCGCTCTACCACTCGCTGACTCCCGTTTTCTCTCGCTCACCCCTTTGCTGTCTCGTTCATTATTTAATTTGGCGTCGCCAAATTATTTCAAAAATTGATTTAATCCGGGGAACAAAGAAGAGCAAATGTCGAAAGAAAACCTTACCAATTTACAGGGGCACAATCTGTATTCTTGCGAGTTCCTTAAGTATCCAATCCTAAATTAAAATTGTAGGCGAAATTTTCCCATTGTACGAAGGACCGTGCACAGTGAAAGAATTAAGAAAATCAAAAATGTCAGAATTGATGAATGACAGACAAGATGTAGGCGAGTACATCTTCCACAACTTAAGACCGCACCCATATTAGCGAAAAAATTCTATTGGAGGATTTTTTGTGGACACTAAAAAAAACTGAAATTGGGGAGTGAGGTGGTGACCGAGTAACGCCGCCCCTGCCATTCAATTGAGGGCGTTAGAAACGCGGAGCGTTTCACCACCTCACTCCCCAATTTCAGTTTTTTTAGTGTCCACAAAAAATCCTCCAATAGAATTTTTTCTCTAATATTGGTGCGGTCTTAAGTTGTGGAAGATGTACTCGCCTACATCTTGTCTGTCATTCATCAATTCTGACATTTTTGATTTTCTTAATTCTTTCACTGTGTACGGTCCAAATTTCGCCTACAATTTTAATTTAGTATTGGATACTTAAGGAACTCGCAAGAATACAGATTGTGCCCCTGTAAATTGGTAAGGTTTTCTTTCGACATTTGCTCTTCTTTGTTCCCCGGATTAAATCAATTTTTGAAATATTTGTTCTCCGTCCGTTCTCATTGGGAGACCTCCGGTCTTTCTAAGGCATAGGAAGTGTGGTGGTCGCTGCACAGGTCACTGGTGAATAAAGTCCCGTGATATACTCCCGTGATCTCTTAAATATCCCTGCTATTTGTAAGGATTTCTTTACCAACTTCAAGCAGATCTGGAAGCTGACTTTGTTCACAGGGTAAATTTATACGATTTTTGTAAATCCATCCAGTATTAAAAAAATGTATTTGTTGGTCTGGATCGTCCGTGGTAGAGGTTCGTATACGTCTAGCGTCGGTAAGCTATTCTTTTCTTCCGGTACAATTGGTTTCATGGATCCGTCATATTTTCTGTTCGGGTATTTGGCTTTTAAATATGTAATGCATGTGCGTAATAACCTTACCGACTTATCTCCCCATGCCTTTCTAGTAACAGATGGATTGAAGGAATTGATCCTTAGCCCCTTAGCGTCCTTAGCCCCAAAACGCGTTAATGATGTATGTGCCAAAACTATGAGTTTACGTGTAATATATTTCGGAACACAGATTCTGTAAATCTCCGGGTTTCATTTTCTTTAATTAGTATTGCTTCCTGTACAATCTTTCAACGGTCTTGTTTCTGCGAGATTGTTGCAAATTCTGGGTCATCTGTAAATAGCTGTCCGTTTGTAAGCTGTTTCTTCTTGAAAGTATCTACATTCTGGCAGTGTCACTAGATAGTCCCAGTCGAAGGGCGGGGATATCGTGGTAACAATGTTTGTCGCCATGACGTGGAATTCTCTTGAATTGCTGTATTTTCCCCCATAGCAGGTTCCTTTCTACTTAGTAAATTTGGCAAATGTTTTTGTATTCAATACACCCTTACAATGTTGTACTCTTGTAACGCTAAAATCCATCTGTGTAGTCCTTCATTCTGAAGATGGCATCGACTAAAGAACGACAGGAATTGGTGATCAGAATGTGGCACAGAGTGCCAACCTTTTAGATGTAGATTCAACTTCATTTTCGTCTAAATAACCCCATTTGCCTTCTCCATCTCTGAGAACCGAAGTTCTGGTTCCTTCAGTGTTTGCTGATGATGGCTGCGATCTTTTCGTGACCATCGACTAATTGGTATAACATAGCTACGATTCCGAAGTTACTGCTGATTTTTTCGATTGTTTCTGGCCTGAGGATGGCACCTTACGTTGATAATAATATTGTATCTTTTTCATACACCATTCTGATTTCTTGAGATTTAGCACTAACTTATTCTCTTGCAAAATTTAGAATAATTGTTTTTGCAACTTCAAAATGCTGCTCGGTGTTTTGTGCTTGTAAAACAATATTTTCGGCGTATACAGTGACACGTTCTTGGAATCTGCTTCGTGTAGGATTTGGTCTACGGACGATATAAATGCCGCCCCCCAGTTTTGTAGTCCGAAGGGTATTCTACAAAACACGTAGCAGAAGACTGTAAATGAGAATTAATAGCATTTCTGGTCCTTCTCAGCTACTTTCAACTGCCAATATGCTTCTCTAAAATCTTTGCTAGAAAATACGGAGCTGTCCCCAAATCTCTGTAACGCCGCGTTCACAGCTGGCGGGGAGTCACGGTATGGCAACGTATCCGCATTTAACCGACGACGATCTAAACATAAACATAGTCCTTCATCTTTTTTTCACTATTACTATAATATTGGTGTATGACGTGTGCGCTTTCTTATGATACCTTCATCTACCATCGTGTTTAACAATGCAGCTACTTCGTGCTTCAGTGCCACTGGAATTGGGTAGTTTCGTTGCCAGCTATTTGAAAGAGGAATTCGAACCTATTCACCGATGCTGAATCTTTATGAACGCCTTTTTGTTGATTCGTTTAAAACATAATTAACGGAGGATGGCACAAGAACACGTGCTACAACGCTTCATCATGAATATTAAATGGAGGCGGCAAGCAAGAAAGTCGATATCTCGGTGGCGGTTGTAAGGTCGTTAGAGCTGTTCTTGGCGTTGCCTCTTGGCGGCCGCTCGCATTTGGGCGGCTGTCAGAGGCGGAGCAGGAGGCCGTGGGACTGGCCGATTAGCCTCTTGCGGCCTCGGATTGGAGGTTAGAGTGTCGCACTCCAGAACAGTCGCGCGCAAAGACCACTTACCGTATTACGAAATTTCTCAAGTGCTGGACTGCATTCTAATGCGCGAGCGACGCGTCCATGGCCAGGGAGCCTAGAAAAGACACGACTGCTGTATTTGGCAGACTGCGTGATAGATTGAAATGGCTACAAAAACAAATTATTTTAACGTGAAACACGAAATACTTTGATAATACATAATTCTTGACAGTCCTATTGAGCAGATTATCCTGAATTTGAAATAAATGGTATTTTAAAAAGAGTTTTTTTTTTACTTTATGAGCCTCAAATTTTCGACATTTTGTTGAGAATTCAGTTTTAAGTCTTTTACATAAAAAGAGGAATTCTTTTAAAAAACATTTCTCTGCCAATCACTAATTAAATGGATTTGACTGACTTTTATCTTTCATTGTTAATAACGTTTTACTAATTGTCTTTTGAATATTTTCTAAATTAAGTTTTCTGTTATCGATCTGCATACGTTGAGAGAAATTGTGATGGAAGGTTTGTTGCATGCAATTTATATTATACATAATATCTCTTCTCGTAACAAGAACTCGTATATTATTGAATTTCATTTTACAAAACAATTATATTTTGTTTAAATTTTTATCCAATTTTTAAGAATTCGTTCACTTCCAAACTTACACTTTTTATATTAGGATGAAAAGTGCGTTGCAGTACATTTTCTTTCGTATTTCATGAAAAAAATGACAAAATGATATCCTGATCTCTTCCTGATGAAGATTTTAATTTCACAATAAATTACACAGTAGACCTCACATGATTGAACAGCACTTTTAATATTAGGTTGAAGAAAAGTGGAATTGAGAAGTTGACGTGCGCATGGGTGCGTTCCCTACGCGGCGCCGCAAAAGGTGATCGTTCGGTGATGCGTTTCGCAGAGCCTCCAGGATTCATCTCTCGGTTACATCAACACATGAAATGCGTTCCTTGCCTTTTACAGGGCCTCGGGTCAAGCACAACCGCAGGCGCCGACGTCTGAGCGGTGGAGCTTCTTTGTAGCTGGTCATCGTGATCGGCGCCCGGTTGGGACGACAAATGCTAACGACAAAAGTCTCGTCAAGAATATGCTGAGGAATAAAGGACCAGTATTTATTACATTTTTATTCGCTAGTAGAATCAAACCACTAAGCATTTGATGACATTTAGGAGTTGCCTACTAGTACCACTACTTCAATTTATGCCTCACTATTGGCCTTGAAAAACGTAGGTAAAAATCTTTAGTATTTTTCTGTTCTTGAATTCTCCAAACTGAGATAAAGATGAAGAAACTGAAATCAATTTATTTAAATTCTGAATTTTCTGTTTATTCTTTCTATTTTAATTTTACACTACATAACATTACAATTTAAAATTTAATAGGTTTTTTGATTCGTCTTTTAATAGTTCACTTGTTTTCTACTTTCAGAAATGAAGAAAAACTCTCTAATGAAATTATCGTTCTACTCCGTAGAGAAAAAAATAACTTCGAACGTTTTATTATTGCTGTAAAACACTCGATTTGAAGGAAGAGGTTAAAAGTAAGAAGGATGCTAGCTAGATAAGGTTAATATCATTTTAATTTCAACGACCTTGTAAAAATGAATATTCTATTAGCAGCATTAAATGAAACATAGTGCGGAGGTACAGCAGAAGAGAGCGCCGGCCGCGCTGACAGCGGGGGCTCTCATTGGGCGCCCATCCCCCGCCGGCGGCCATTCAAAGTTCTTATGGTTAAAAAGCACAGGATACGATGGGCTACTATGTTGTTTTCTTCTTCTCCTTCCTATTATTATTATTATTATTATTATTATTATTCATCACGACTAAAGATGTTCTGTGTCGGTTGAATATAAAATCTACTCCAGGTTGCAACCAGCTACCTAAGGAGAAGATCTAGGGCTGTCGGTGCTTATACAATACTTTGCGCCAAATATGGGGGGTTCCAAATACAGCGATTTCTTGCACTTCTCAGTCTTTTGAATTATCTGGGAGTTTAGACAAGTTCTTACATAAATTTTGCGGAACAAATCCCAGAGCTCCGATAACTATCGGGACGACCTGTGCTTTTACGCCCCACATTCGGCTGATCTCAATTTCCAAACTCTTGTATTTAAGACGTTTCTCTGCCTCCCTGGTTACGACATTTTGATCGCAAGGCACAGCAACATTCACAAGTAGACACGATTTTTTCTCAAAATCCCGGATAATAAATCCGGTTTGTTTGCTACTATCGTGCGATCCGTTTGAATTTGTTGGTCGTACAATATTGTACACAATCCAACCAATCTCACCGGTTTTGTGCGTGTTCGTACCACTTGGGGCATGTGTTTGGAACTTCGAGGGCGGTACAGTGGAGGTAACTATACACCCTGTCGTGTCTTTTTAAGTATTCGGTCTTTGCTAGAATTGGACAAGTTGAGACAATACGATCAATGGTTTCTACTTGCTCCTGGCAAATTCGGCATTTGTCATCTTGGAAAATTTTGAGAACCGCTTTATTATAATGTCGTGTTCTCAACGCCTGATCTTGAGCAACTGCTAGAACTGCTTCTGATTCTGGCTTCATTCTTCCCCTTTTAAGCCACATAAATGATTGATCTTTGTTGATCTGCACCTTGTCCATTATTTTTAGATATTGTCCATGGAGGGGTTTGTCCCTCCACGACTTCTTTAACGTTTTTTGTGTCTCACATTTCATGTGTAGGAGTACCTGAAGTTCAGTGACTTTGTAGTTTGACGTGTCTTGCATAGTTTTCTTTCCAATGCTTTTCTTTGCATTCTTCGGTCAGATTTCATGACCTGCCTCATTCGAGGGTCATCTTGATGACTGACTACATACTTTCCCATTCCAACTATTGCATTGTGCCAGGAGGCTTCAATTTGTCTGGGACCTCTTCCTCCTTCCTTACGTGACACATAAAGTCTATGTACTCCCGTGGAAACAAATTTCGCGTCGAAAATGGCTTGGCTCGCCGGGTTGATGGCGATGGACATCCCTCACTGCCGAAAGCGTCATCTAACGGTGGGTTTGAAAACTACGTTCTCTCGACCGACCTACGAAGATGAAATTCATTTGATTGGGGCGTATGAAATATTTTAACGTCCATTGAGCGCTAAAAAGTAGTACAGAAATAAAAGACTTCCGTGATTCCTGCCCATGAAACTAAATTGACATTAATTTTTGTATATGTAATGTCGCATTCAAGTTGCGTTAATTTAAAGTGTGTTGTTATAAGGAAGGTAAGCGGGCAGCAAAAGAACAGCTCAGTGCCGAAGTGTTGTTCGCGAACTGGAAAAGTGGCGGGTTCAAGTCCGAGTCTAGGTAAATATTTTTATCCATTCTACATTGCCACAAGATCTTCTAAATTAAAATATTATATATTTGTCTTGTCAAAGTTATGCATAAAGCAGTCAAAATTCCCTTTCTCAAAGAAGGCAAATATTTGAATTCTGAAGAAATTTTAAAATGGATCGCTTGTATTTGAAATGAAAAATATGTATAATGTAGTGTGGAGATAATTTTTAACCTTCACCGCTCGCGCTTCTTTTTATAAAGATTCTGCTCGCCTTGCAGTGTTTGAACCGTCCAGGGCTTTTTGGGATTCCTAAAAGATTTCAGTCATCTTGAGCAGGACCAAAAGCCCACAACATTACAAAAATAATTGTTTTTTTAAACTAAACAGAAAAATTTCCCAACTAACGTGGAACAATTAACACACGTAACAATTAAATGTTAGCTGATAACATTTAAGTCGCCTATACTCGCTATGTTAGCACAATACTGCATTTATCTCAGTAGTATTGACATTGAATGCACTTTGGGATTTTTTCGTTTTATAAAGATTTTTCTTATTTTAAACTACATCAAAACAAAATAATATAATTATTCTTTATTTCAAAATAAACAGGGAAAATACAAATATTGACTATTATATATTGAATATTTGTTATAGCAAATCTTGAAAGAAAGAGGTCAAGAATTTTTGAATTGATTTGCCTTATTTTACGTGGCAAGACTCAGGCCATGAGGCCTGCTCTTACGTCTGACCACGCGAATTTTGTTACACTCCTTTCACCAACTAGCGGAAATTAGTATTACTGAGGCGACGAAACCGGCGATTTGAATTTAGCTCAGAGGCGTCATTTAGGCTTGAGGATCTTTTACATGCAAATAAATCTACTAACATGGGACAGCCGGCTTTACATCCCCTCTGAAGGAAGGCGTTTGCCCTTAAAAAAAATCCACGGCTTCGATCGGGTTTGAACCCACGAACTTGGGTATGGGAGTCCGTTACGCTAACCGCTACATCATCGCCGCCGCTGCAATTTTAGTTTTCATCTCCGGAATCACAGTTACTGGATAAATCATATGCAACTCTGGGCTGACTTATGCTTCCCGCACACAATCCGGTGATATGTCTTACAGGTAACGCCACCACACTCTCAAGTAACGTCAGATATCCTCAGAATTCTTCAAAATACTTTGAGACTTGCAACAACATAATGCCAATTTCTTGGAAAAATAATTTATAAATTAAAATAATAATAAAAAATATAAAATACATTTGAAGAAATAAAAGCAGAAATGTCGGTGAAATATAGGATTATACAAAAATGCTTACATTTTTCTTGTTCTGTAGGTTTTGTTTCACAAAGTGGGCGCGCGGGAGTGTTAAGAGACCTGCATGTCGTTCACACGTCAACGAAATCACTCCACACACGAAATTGGAAGAACCCTTGAGAGCACCACACGATGAGCAGAGAGCGAATTTCTATGATTTTGCATATTTTTGTCCGTTGCTCCAGTGCATAGCTAAGTGAAATTTCTTGTCATTTGATTAGAATATGATGCTATACAGATTAATAGGATAGTGCACATTTGGGCATATTTGGCCGATTTTTCCTTTTGGTGCATTCTCCTGTAATTAAAGGCGCATAGTTAGCATATTTCGTTAAAATAGATACTTGTCTACAAAATTTTTCGTTTCATAGAATCTATTTATTTGTGAGGGTTCATTGATTCGAAAGACCTTGTCACGGTTAGTTTTTTTTATAAAGATTAAAAAATACTTGTGCAAATACAGAATATTTCTTGATAACTTATTTTGTAAACCAGTCAGAAGAAATACAACAAGACATATATTGTGTTTCACTAAGGTGAATATTTACTTCAATTATTTCTCTCGCGAACAACGCCAAATTATATTATGTTCGCACAAAATTGTGTATCATTTCGTTCCAAACATGCCTCTTCTGATTTTTATCAAGAAATGTTTATATAGGAAATGAAATATTGTTAATTTTAATTGGATATTAAAGTGCATATTTCAGACTTTTTAGATCATGAATGCATATTTTTGATCTATGTATCGAGTTTTTTGTGCATGAAAATCCTCTCCCTTATGATGATGAAAAATGTCCCTAAGAAATATCTGGCCTCCGAATGGCTAAATTCAGTCTAAAAATTGTGCAGAGAAAAGTGTTGAGAATGCAATATAAACACCGTCCGCGTGCGCGATGCATAGGTAAATCGCGGCGAAAACTTTCATATTTCACGATATTATATTTACTTTCACACGAATGTGCACCAGCAACGAGAAGACAACATAGGAAAGAATACCCCGAGAAGGGGATCACTTAACAAAGAAGAATTCTAGCAGCTCGAATATGAATTAATTTCCAAGATAACATGTCACCCATCACTCAATCGTCGTTTGTGAGAGAACAATATACTCAAAATGTGGAACTAAAACAAACCTCAAAATTCCTCCCTCAATAGTTTAATTCTGTGTAGCAAAATACATCCCACGTATTAACGTTATTTATAAATGTCTATATATCTTGGAAGATTTTCAAACAATGACCAAAATTTGGCACAATAATTAATCCGATAAATTGTAATACAACACGATTCGTTTGGCTCAATGATAGAAAGCTTTCTTCCGGAACCTGAGGAACCACAATCGAATCCGATGAAAGACGCATTGCTTATCCGTGATTTATTGTCAAATTAACTCATTGTAGTACTCTCTCCTTTGCGTAAATACGTTTTACGCATTATTAATAAGGAAATAAAAAAAAACATTTCCGAGACAATAGGCGTCTCTCTCCCACTAATGCGATAAGTGCCTCTCGTGTGGCATGATGGCCCAGTCGAAAAATTGAATACGGAGAATAAAGTTTCGTTTGCTTGCCTGTGAGTGAAAATTATTGATTTTTCTTTGTGGCAACGCCGCATTCTTATCTCATTCTGCCCAGTTGAGCCTGCCAAGGACAGTTGAAACCCTGTTACTTAGAAAGAGAGAAAAACGATAATGTCTCACAACAAATAAGACGAGTTTATTCAACTCTCCTAAATTATAAAAGTGTAGCAAGCAGAATGTCATGGTCATTTAACAATACTAGAAGCAGTCGTATTTTACTTTAATTTTTGATAGAAGTCGTTTTATTTAATCGAAATTACGTAACTGTCAATTATGTAATTTCTTCAGAATTCAAAAATTCGCCTTTTTCGGGAATGCAAATGTTGGCTGCTTTATGCATAACTTTGACAAGACAAATATATAATATTTTAATTTAGAAGATCTTGTGGCAATGTAGAATGGATAAAAATATTTACCTAGACTCGGACTTGAACCCGCCACTTTTCCAGTTCGCGAACAACACTTCGGCACTGAGCTGTTCTTTTGCTGCCCGCTTACCTTCCTTATAACAACACACTTTAAATTAACGCAACTTGAATGCGACATTACATATACAAAAATTAATGTCAATTAAGTTTCATGGGCAGGAATCACAGAAGTCTTATACTTCTGTACTATTTTTTAGCTCCCAATAGACGTTAAAATATTTCATACGCTCCAATCAAACGAATTTCATTGTTATGGTTCAATCGAGAGAACGTAGTTTTCAACCCTACCGTTAGATGTCGCTTTCGGCAGTGAGTGATGTCCATCGCCATCAAGTCGGCGAGCCAAGCCATTTTCGACGCGAAATTTTATGTTTCCACGGGAGTACATCAGTTCGAGGGTGGGCGACATGATGCATTGTTAGCAGTTTTCTGGTTTTTTGGATCCATGATACGGATTTCTTGCTCAGTCCAGTCCACTAGTCCGGAAATGTACTGGATTACAGGCACCGCCAGGCTACCAATTGCATATATTTTATTCCTGGAGGTCAGAGCAGACTGCAGGACAAGTCTCCCTCGTCTGTAATACTCCTTGCGAATTCTCTCTTTCATTGTGTCGTTCGAGATGGTCTCACATTCTTCAATGCCCAGATATTTGTAAGTTTTACCTGGCTCAAGTTCTTGAATCACAGTGTGCATATCAACTTCAATGCTCTCTGACGTTGTCAGTTTGCGTCTTTTTAAATTGATTTTTGCACATTTGTCAAAACCAAACTTCATGCAGATATCATTGCTAAAATCATTGATGACAGACATCATCTGGGAGAGAATCGCTTCATTCTTTGCAAACACTTTAATATCATCCATGTAAAACAAATGTGATACTGGCCTTTCATTAGCATGGAGCTTGTAACCAAAATCAGCTTGCGACAACTATCTAGATAGTGGGATCAAACTATCTAGATAGTGGGTTCAAACAGCAGAGGGGATAGCGAATCTCCTTGAAAAATACCCCTGTTGATCTGAATACTTCTGGTATCTACTGCTTCCTTTCTGCTCTGTATTAGTAACCTGGTACTCCACGACTTCATACTAGCCTTGCAAAATTCAACAAGTCTAGGATGAAATCGATAGATCTCCAGGGTCTTCAAAATCCAATCGTTTGATACACTATCAAAGGCTTTTTGGTAGTCAATCCAAGCCATGCTCAAATTTCGTTTTCGTTTCTTTACATCATTCAAGGCGACTTTATTCAGTAGCAAGATTTTCTTACAGCCATAAGAACCTTTACGTCATCCTTTTTGTTCAGCTGGCATTAGATGATTCTTCTCTAGATGTCCGTCCATTTTGTCAGCTATGGCTGAAGATATAACTTTGTACAGTACTGGCAGACTGGTGATTGGCCTGTAGTTCTTCGCCAAAGAGCTGACTCCCTCTTTGGGTAGCAGATACGTGATTCCGCGTATGAGCCATTCCGGGAGTTCCTTTGGATTTTCTAAAATTTTAATAACAGCCTTTGCTAGATGCGGTTGTAATGCTGTTAGTTTCTTAATCCAATAAATCTGGATCTTATCATTCCCGGGGGATTTCCAGTTGGCCATGTTTTTAATTGTTTGGAAGAGGTCCTTTTCCGAGAATTGGTGAACATCATATAATTTTTTCGCGTCTGTTTCAAACAACCGATTCTGCACACGGAAATCTATTCTGTGTTTGTAACGTAATTATTATTATTATTATTATTATTATTATTATTTTATTATCATCAAATTTGTATGTAAATCACTCACAGGTATGATGACCTAGTGTGCGGTTACTTTATTGGAGAATCAGGTGTTTTCTAACAAAATGGCATGTATTCATGGTAACTGCCTTCTTTTATACTCCACTCACTCAAGTGAACACACTCTAATTCTCAAAGTGTCATTTTCGTGATCACTCCTGTGGCGATGTTATAATTGACCCATTTGTGTCTTTGCTGAGGTTCTACTGAGCTACAATTTCAGGGGTAAGATCAGTCTGGTATTTCTGGATCGTTTGTTGATGATTTGCCGATATGTTGTGGGTGTTGGGTTTTGATATATCAAGATGGAAAGCCTGCTGATGGTTTTTGTCAATGTATGTTTTATCGGGTTTATTGCCGCCGACTTCTCTGTCAGTGATAATGGAGCGATCTCAGTTGAGAATGTGCCCACTTCGTTCTGAGGAACATATAATACGGCAGGGATGTGGCGAGCAGGCCTGTTTTCATTGCTAGTAATTGGTGGATCTGCTTCGCCAATTCATCATATCTCTTTTTATAGTCCAAACGAAGTGCTACTTTCATTCATCACGTGTTTGAGTTTCACTTGCAGCCTCACATATTCTACAAGCATTGGAATAGAGAGCCGAATCTCTCAGAATGTGTTTTCTGTAGATCACTTGGTCCTGGATAGCTATCATGAAGGTTTCTGTCTCCAGAAAGAGATCTCCATGCTGGAGCTATGCGTGTGAGAGAACGTAATGTATTGCTGCGCGAAAAATGGCGAATTTTCGACAGAAAAACTCTTATTATAGGGTTCTGGTAACGAAAAAGTGGGTAAATCCAGTTGCTGACTATAGAAGAAAAAAATACTCTAACACGTGGTGTAGCCAGAATCTCTGTTTTTTGGGTCCGATCGATTGACTGCTAAACGTCTGTCTGTCCGGGTGTGAACAACGCTAGCGTCTAAACCGTTCAACCTTTTTACTTCAAATCCTCAATCGATCTGACAAATATCGCGTTCCTTTGAATTTTAATTTTGGAGGTACTTTACATGACGCCCCTGGGACATTCTCAAAAGTAAAAAAAAGACTCCAACGTTTTTCATGAAACTAGTTGTTGGATATGTTGGATAGTGTGAAGGGCGTTTAAGAAAACGGCGCAGGTCTCGTATTTGTGGAAACCCTAATTTTTCGAAAATCGAAAGAAATCTAAATTTGTTCGACATTTTCTTACAACTACAATTATAAAGATAAAAATTTTTCTTAATGAAATATATTTATGAAAAACCTATGTAAAAATAATATAATGTTCAATATTTCATAAATATAAGTCTTTTGTGCGAAATTTTATCATTGACATTTCTTATTTTCTTAAACAATTTTTTTCTTTCAAATGGCACAAACTTTTTTTATTTAATTTTCATCTAAGATAGCGTAAAGGACGCTGAAGAGAATGGTGCAGGTCTCATGTTCGTTAAAATGCCTGACTTTTCGAAAATTTAAAAAATTAGAAATGTTTCGGCGTCTTCCTACAACTACAATTGTGAAGATACATTTTTTCCTTAACCCTGGAATGCTCGCGTGGAATAATGTTACCTTAATCCTCACGTGTGGTCAGTGTGACCTCAGTGCATTTTAGAATATTTCAAGGCAGAATATGCAATATTTACTAAGTAATGTTTACTGGGAAATGTTTATTATCAATTTTTTATCATTATAGAATAAATTTTGTTACAAAATAATATTTAAATTAGTAATGAAAAATGTGTATTATGTAAAAACTACATACATTCTTCACACAAAACTTTCATTTGTTCTTTCCACAATAATTTATTGCAGGTTGCGTAAGAAAACAGAACTTTGCGGTCTGAGGAACGGGGGAACGCCACTTCACACCGCCCACTCGCTTTTTTCGTTCGTGATTGTGCATCCTCTTCCACTTGAGGCAGATATTTTTTTATTGATGATCGAAGGTCTCGCGGTAGGTTCAGATGTTGCACTCCCATCCATGTGAAGTCTTACAAGACTCATTCCAAGTTCTTGGAGAAACTGTCTCCTTACAATTTTTTCTTTACTTCTTTTATTTGCGGCAACAATAATCAGGGCATTCATTCCAGCGGTGTTGAGAAGTGAGATTACTAACGGCCAACGTCAAGTTTTTCTTCATACAGAAAACAATGATGATAGTCGACAGTGTCGACTCCTCCTTTAGTCGCATTATAGAAGGGAATTGTTGGCTTCTTTTTTTCTCCAGTTAATTCATCAATGTCAGGACCTTCGTGAATTGTTGAATAAAGTAATACAACTCTCCCCTTTTTGAAGGATAACACCATGTAACAAAATTTTGTTTAAGTTAATTTTGTTGTTGTTTCTGATGCAGTGTGTTTCAAAACACTATGTAAACGCAATTTTGCCCAGGGGAAATTGTTTTCAGAGAAATTACATCGATTTTTTTAATTTTAGGAAAATACATATATTTGAAACAGTGAACACTCATTTACATTAACTCATGAAACAAAACAAAAGAAATTCTTAAATACAATGTTTCAAAAATTGTTAACTGCAGTAAATGCAGTAAATATATGTGACAAAATTGTTAAAGTACATGAAATTGTTTGCATATTATGAACAGTGTGCTTAAAAATGTGTTGTCTTCCTAATTTCCTCTTGTATGTTATATCACTCTCTAATCAATCCCCAGACATAATCAAGCATTCGCTCATGCTACTCTCCCTGGTACCATCTTTCAAACAAATGTAAGTCCTAATGAAACCTTTCCCCCTGTTCCTCTGAATATGCACCCATATGAGGCTTAAAAACATCCAGATGCCAGTGGAGTACATGCAACTTTAGAAACATTCTGCAACCCATTGTTTCGTAGTTTTTCAACCACCTCCCTGTCACCTTATACAACCCTGTGATTGTCCACTCTTGTGATTACCTAGGAAACCATTCACAACATCTCCGAAGCTCTTCCAGGCCTTTCTTCAAACTGGTAGAAGCTTGCTAATGAATGTGTCATCACGAAGTAAATTTTTCACTTGGGGGGCAACAAAAATTCCTCCCTATATCTTAGCTTCTGATAATTTGGGGAACACATTCTGAAGGTACTTCATTGCATCTGATATTGTATCTAATGCCTTTACAAATTGCTTGATGAGTCCAAGCTTAATACGGAAGGGAGGTAACATAAAAATAACAGTTGGAGAGGTTATCTGTTGCTTCTTGCCAAATTCTAGGTACACCAAATTTCATTTTTCTGTTTTCTCCTCTACACCAGGCCTCGAGAGTTGATCTGCAACACCCACATACAAATGTGGTCCCCAATTCTTTTCTTAGTCTCCCACAGGAATACTAAAATATGAACTGTATGCTAAACAGATGATGTTAGCATACTTTATTCTATGCTTTACTGCTTTCGATCCCAGGAAGACGCCTCACACATAAAAAACAGTGTGGATTACGCTTACAACAACGGGAATATGCCATTATTAATCAATTATGAGAATATTAAACAGATACAGGTAACACACAGTTGAACCGTTTATTCATCTGATAGAATAAGTAGTCTTAGCTAATATAATTTTAACCAATTAATTTCATATAATTGGGCATAAAAAGCAAAGATACGATTATATAAAAGTAGGAATATTCAGTGTAGTTTAGTTGTGACCTAATTCATCCAAAACAAGCATAAAATTCACTCAAACAAGCAAAAAGTTTTTTTTTGTTACATGGTGTAATACTAAGGTATTATTGTTGTCATCAAAACCAAACGTGCTGGAATACACTTTCTGTTTTTGAAAAAATTGTGGAGGAATTTTTTTTATTTTTTTTTTCAGTGTCCCAACAGAAGTTAGTTTTTTCTCCGTAAGGTCGTTGGCCGAAGGAATGCTCGTCGAAATTGTCTGTCGTTATGTTCCTGTTAGAACCAAAAATTGGCTGAACCATGTGTTGTGTTGTATCTTTCCCGGTGTTAGAGAACCTTCTGGCTTCTGTCCAGCATATATTTGAAGATCGTAGTTGTACATCATTTTGGCATCCACGAAAGAAAACACCTTGATTGCATATTTGGCAGGCTTGGATTTTATGAATTGCCTGAATGGACATCTTCCCCTAAACCCTTCAAGCTTTTTGTCAACAGTCATCATAGCACGGAGGGAATAATAGCATTGAAGTTACATTTTCAAGTATCTCCCTTATTGGATTCAAGCGGTCAAACTCCTTTCTTTGATTTCGAGTTAGAACATGATCAAACCGTATAGCCCTCATTAAGAATTCAAATCGTGTCCGAGACATTACGCATTTGAAGATACGTAATTCCAAACCATCATCTACCCATAAATCTTGGGTATTGGTGTGTGCCTTTGTAACTCCAGCAAGATACAACAAGCCTGTAAGCGCTCTGATTTCCAGCAAGTCTGTCTCTCGAGCGACTCTTGTCTTGACTGAATTTGACTCTCGTCAAATTTATCTTTTTTCTTTGTGTAGTCAACAATTTGTAACAAACGTTTATCTGTGAAAAATAAACTCCATCTGTCTAAGGGAGCCATTGCATTCTTTCCAGATCCCAGCACTCCAGAAGGATGCATGATAGGAACAATATTCCTTGCTCTTACATGTACTGATTGCAGTGATCTGTGCACAATGTCTCTCCATCTCTTCCTACACAAAAATTTTCATCGTTTCTATCCAGTTGTTTCTCAGGAGCATCATCATCTGCACTTTAGTCAGAATCGCTATGATTCTTGAATGAATCTTGATGCCGCAAATATTGATTTTGGCAGAAATATGCCGCAAATATTGATTGATACAGAAAAAAGATATTATAATTTATCTTTAATTTTATGTAGTGACCCTATTTACATTTTCCTGTATATTTCAATGCCAAAAGTATCAGAAAATTCAATAAGTTTCATTTTCTAACATTGTCTTACACAAAAATAAGTAAACAATTATTTGAAAATAGCTCCAATCCAAAGAACACAACTTAGAAAAAGTACGAAATTTAAGATATTTGTATTGGTGTATTTGTACTATATTTATAAATGAATTATTACATCTAAAATTTGGAAATTACATGTTGCAAGTCAACAATTAATTATTCTTCTCACTGAACTACATTGTTTATACAAAACATCGCGATGATCTTTACAAATTTGTTTTCTGCATTTAGCACAAAAGTTTAGTTTTCCTTAAATTATTCATAATGTCAAATAAATAAACCATACACTTCACGCTGACATATTCTATCAATGTACCGGCACGACTGAAGCACTGCTGCAAGCTCTTCGTCCTGCTGACGGAAGTGGTGGCGCGGGATCAGGCAGATCATTTTGCAGGATAGGTTGACTGTTCTTCAAGGAACCCGTTGCGCTGTCGCGAAGCGCTTATATCTTTCAAAAAAAAACTAGTGGTGCTACAACAGCACTTACTTTCCCGTATTAGAGGAAACAGCTAAGTAGTACTGTAATATTGCACTTTATGCGCTACTAACATCTTCGCTTGGAACTCACTATTTCCATTGCAGTGTTGTCAGAACTATGTGAATTCTACAACTTCACAAAAATAGAATGCAAAAGTTTTGTAACCCTGTATTGGAAAAAGAAGCCTGATACCCTAGAAATATAGAAATGCCTTCCATTGGGCCATGATTAGGGAAGAGTATTTTAAAACCATGCAACAAATTCTCTACTCACTACAAATGGTACAGCATTTGGTGCAAAACTAAATATTTGCCTGCAAATATCAACATAAATTAGACAATTATAACTCCTTTTCATACAGCTCCATTAGGTCACAACAATGACACTAATTCACAGATATTCGCGAGCGCAAATTGAATTCCATTGTTGCAGACCCTGCATTGTCGCTATTCTGAGAGCTATTAATTCTTTTTACTTATTTCAAATATTTCAAAATAAACAATTTCTAAAATATTAATGTGTAAGTCTATAACAAAGTTCGAATGTAAGAAACGAAGAAAGAAATAATATACAAAATTGCACATTCTAATTTACGACGCATCCAGCTGTCCGAAGCGCAGTAAATTTACAGCGGCCTATTACGTTTGTCACAAAATTAAAGAAAAACTACTCGTATTTTGAAAAAATTAAGCATGACCGTATTTATTTTATTTATTTGTCAAAAAACAGAAACACAATGGCCCAGACTTTCCCGTATTAATTTTCTATTTTCCTGGGTCTTCGCTAGCTATTCGGAATTGCCATATACTCTTTCTTGCCAGCTACCATCTATCATCGCCAAAAGTACATTTTTTTGTCATTTTCTTAATTTTTCGGTTTCCTATTGGTAGAACAGAAACATTAATTTTAGAATATTAAAGAACACAAAAACCTAGCCGTAAATGGCAATTTTCTTTTAAAAATGATGTGCCGTTTAAGAGAAAATGGCGTTTAAGCACTACTAAAAATGCGAAATTTGAAGCCCATTTTCACAGAAAATTTTTGAGTTTTCAAAATACTTTATTTGAAGTTATTTGAAGCACTTACACTCACAAATATAATCATCTTTACAAATTGCGGATAATGTGCATATTAAAGATGTGAGAGATCTTTCAAAAAATTTACATTTATATAATTTTTGAAAAAAAACAAAAAAAACTCAAAATAAACTTCACGCTATACTAATGAGTGTAATTAGCACTATCCGTTACAAAAGTTTCAAGAAAAAAATTGCAGCCATATACGAGAAAATGACGTTTGAGCATTTCTGAAAATGCCGAAATTTGAGCTACTTTTCACAGAAAACGGTAGTTTTCGAGAAACTTTACTTGACATTATTTAAACCATATATACTCGTAAACATAATAATGTGAGAAAATCGCCCATAATGTAAATATTAACGACGTGAGAGACGAGTAAAAAAATTAAATTTTTGTAATTTTTGAAAAACCAACCGATAGACCAAAATGGCTTTTATGTCATTGATAGAGTACGTTTACTACTATCCCTACCAAAAGTTTAAAGAAAAAATTTGGAGCCATTTTTGAGAAAGTCTTGTTTTTGTAATTTTTTAATGTTGCACATATTGCACGCAATATTGCACGAAAACTACCAAAATTGTGAAAAACATTTACATGACCTTTATTAAAGAACTCAATATGCACAACAAATTTTATTTGAAGAAAAAATCTCTATCTTCAATTTTGTAGTTGGAGAAAGACGCCGAAAAAAATTCAAACTTTCACAATTTTCGAAAATTCAGAGATGTACGTGAAAATCGGACCTATGCCATGTTAAAAACTGTATTTTCCTCTATTCATACAAGAAATTTAAAGCAAAAATTTGGAGCCGTTTTTGAGAAAATGTTGAAAATCCCCGGGGGGCTTCATATAAAGTACCCCAAATTTTAAAGAATCTTTTTCAAAATCACAAAGCTTCGACTAGATTCAGATCGACTGGGGAATATCAATTTTGAAGAAAATCGACCGAACGGTTTAGGCGCTAGCGTTGACCACAGACGGACAGACGGACGGAATGCCGTCAATCGATTTTTAAGTATAAAGGAGCAACAAATCATGGATTTTGACCACACCACGAGATAGAGGATTTTTTTTCTTAATTTAGCAAGTGGTTTTATCCACTTATTTGTTTTCACGGCCCGGCAATTAATTTTTTCCGCCGAAAATTGGCCAATTTTTTCGCGCAGCATTACATAACTTTCCCTATACTACGTATATCACTCCGTGTATACGTACGTATACGGGAAAGTAAAAAGCTAAAGAATATGGTGAAAAGTATTTGAAATCTAACGCTTCTGACTCGCAAAATTAGGCAACTGCAGCTAAGCAAAGATACGTGGGGTCACAAGGGACCCCACGCCACCATTCTCGGGTTAATTTAATCTAAATAGTTATAATACTTACATCATAATTTAGAAATCATAATACCTATTAATAGTAATGGCGGTAGAACTGGATCCATGTAAATGAAATGATTATAAAAGGAACTACAAAATTAGGGTTTATAATGATATTTTATCGTTCTCAATTATAATTTTATTACATCCGTAAAAATAATACAGTTAAGTGCAGAATTATTAAATTTTGAGTTTTGGAAAGATAGTCGAGATCGGTGTTGCCAAGTGTTTTTCTTCGTGTTATTTGCTATTTTTGTTTGTGAGGTACCGGAACAGTGTTGCCAGAGGTACGGCAGTCTCGACGCAGGGTTGTCACATTGGGCGGAATTCCGCTTTTCGGGCTGGAAAACGGTTCTGTCTCTCTCGTGGAACAAAACTTGATTTCGCGGAATATCGCCTAATGAGCGGAAATGCATCAAAATTTGCGGTTTTGGGCGGATTATCAGATTACAGCAAAAATTTCAAAAAACTATCACGACGTTGACTGTGAGTTTAATTGTTTAGTATTTTCTCTATACCTGATATTTTATTAATAATTTGTTAGTTCGTTCAAATTTACCTTGAGAAGTGAGTAATATTAGTTTTTAGACATTTAATATATACTTCGGTTTTTCTTTCTTGGCACACGGGGGGTGTCAATAAAATGGTATCACAGTATTTCGAGTCGTTCTCGGTTGTGCCGCCAGGAGTCGCATGATCGCCAGCACTTCTCGAAACAGTCGCTATCATGTGTCTCCCTGCGGCACAACCGAGAACGACGCGAAATACCGTTCCCATAGTTGGCCTTTTTGATGAGCAACTGAAATACTGACTGACATTTTACTGACCCCCCCCCCCATGCGCCAAGAAGCAGCGACTGTATCGAGCAGTGCTGGCGATCATGCTACTCCTGGCGGCACAACCCGGAATGGCGCGAAATACCGTGAGATATTCCATTTTATTGACCCCCCCCCGTGTGCCAAGAAAGAAAAACCGAAGTATAGTATGTGTTCTAAAAGTCATAGCGTCTTTGTCGTGCACAACATGACTAATTCATATTATTAATTCTGTAACACGATATAGTTTCCATGCACATTCTCAGTTTCTATACAGAAACATCAGTATCTCAAACAAGAAGTATAAAAGACAAAAATCGTGCATACTTTGTGTACGTTTTCTGAATGAATTGTGTACGAATCGCCACAAGAGTATGCTGGGGCTACCGGGAAACAACTGAATTGCTCCTAAAAAATGGGGCTGTGCGCATTAGGGATGCGACATTGATGTCGATGATTTCAAAACATCAATGTTTCTACAAAAATATCAATATTTTAAACATCGATTTCTTGATACCAAACTTTCAGTGGCAGGATTTCTGTATGTGCGTTCTTGCTGTGATCTTTATAAAGTGTTAATTAGCCATGAGGATCATAGAGAAGAAAAATAGGAGGGCGAGACTGGGAAAAGAGGTAGTTTATCATATTATCACTTGACACAATCGCACTTTGACACACATAACCACAAAATCGAAATGGCCGATTGCCGTCGCGTGGGTTAACAAATCCGTTAGTGAACGATTTTGGCGATAGAGATACTCGAGTTACACTAAGATTTACGCATTAAAAATGATGAACATGTTCAAAAGTTTTCAGACAGAAAATGCCTTGTAAATACGAAATTTGGTAAATTTCAAGGACAGGGTTCGGCTCCTATTGACGCGCACGATTCGGTTCCGAACGAGTCACTCGCGGCGCCGCCACAGTGTGCCTGGCCACATGGCCACGTGGCCAACGCACTTTCGTGTGGAATCGTGACGCTTCGCTACCCGTGTCCAAGTTGAGGACGAGGCTCGGGCCTTCGGCCCTCGCGTTAACATAAAACATCCTTGAGTCTGTCCAACGCATAATTACCAACGCATTTTATGCATTAAATGTATTTAACGCATTTAACAATATGCATGCAACGCATTTTAAGCATTTAACCATTGTAATTCTCCATTACACATTTGCACCACACCGCGCAATGCAAGCACAAAGGCATCTTCCCGCTCCCTGAGTGGTCCGCGCGAGTGAACCATGCGCAAGTGAACCGTGCGCTGTTGTTTTAGTGAGCCGAACCCTGTCCTTAAAATCAGTCCGAAATTAATTATTGTTGTGGATAAGCAATATTTTCTGTTCTCACTTTCCTACAGCACTTACTGCTGTGCGATGTAATCGCACGGGTTCTGCTAGTTATATCAAATTTTAGGTTGTTTCCACACATGCATTGCGGTTACCATGAACAAGAGGTACATGTTTCAATTATCATAATCAGCGCTGGATCAACAGACCATTTTCAGGAATTATCTCACTATGCGTCTAGTATGATAATATTTTGTTGCTGGCAGAGGTGGATTTAGGCATAGGCACAGCAGGCACGTGCCTACGGCGGCAAATTTTCAAAGGTGCAAACTTTTCTTGATATTTTCTAAAACAAATTTAGGTTCTCTAAAAACTACAACAGCATAAACAATATTTTTATTTTAAAAAATTATTTAAACGAGACTAAAGCCGCACCCTCAACCTTTGATTTATAAATTAAGTTTGAATTTCAAATGGGGACATTTTCAATGTTACAGAATATGTGAAAAGAACCCGTCAACGACTTCTGATTGGTTGATTGAGCAGAAAGAATTACGTTCTTAGAGTCAGGAGTTTAGCCAATCAGAAATCGCTGACGGATTTTGCCATGCATTCATATTGCGCTATATAGAAAGAAGCGACATCTATTACTTCTTGAGTTAAAGTTCTAGAAGACGGATCTGGAAATAACCCTTTTCTTTCTTTTGTTACTATTATTGTGTATTGTTTATTGTAAGAGTGTGCTGAGTAAAACTGATATTTTGAAGTTTTAAAATGAGTGAATATCGAAAAGGCTCAGCGGAAGTCAATAAGCAAAAATCCGAAAAGAAAGGAAGAGAAATGTCAAAATGAAATAGACAAGACAAAAAAAAGGATTATTTAAACCTATGTATGAAAATGATCACTGCTGAAGTTCATTCGACAATTCTATTACTAATAACTTGTGTTAAATAAATGTTAACATTAATATATTTTAATGCAGAGTTGTGTTGCTAAAATGTTCTCAAAATGCAAAAAATGTTTAGTACAATGATTAGAAATTAAATATACTTGACGTGTTTTGTTCGTTAAAATGAACTATATCTTAATATAGAATTTAAATAAATTAGCATAAAATATGTTACTATAATTTTGTTATACTAAACTTTATTAATACTAAATTTATTTTATATAATATGTAATAATGCATATAATATTTTGACTCTTTTATTTATTCAGGGTTATCACTGAATCTAATAATGAGGCTGCAAAGTTCCAAACAGCTAAAAACGAAATGGTTCCTCAAGCAATCCAAAATATAACTGCGATTGATTATAAGTCGACGATTCAACCAATGTAAATAGTTGAAGCATTTTTTGTATAATTAATTAAACCTTTATATATATATATAAATATAATTTTTCTAGGATATTTGTGTATAATATTACAATACATTATTATAATGATTTATTATTTTCTTTTTTAATTAAATAGGATTTCTACCGAATGTACACAACAGCAAGAACATAAAATTGACGAAGCCATAACTTCTACTAATCGATTTTGTTCGAAAAGTGATCCAGCTTTGTGGTCTATTAATGAAGCTACACGTGATTATGTTGCCAAGTATGGGTTCAAACAAAACAAAAACGCTGACGTTTCTAAATCAAGAAAAGAGTACAATGATGGCTAAATTCGTTACTTAACGTCGAATATGTTTGAGTATACGCGTATCAGTAAAGAAAAAATTCCTCGCAAGTGGCTTGTTTACTCTGACAGCAATGGAACTGTTTTCTGTGGTGTTTGTCTACTGTTTTAAAGCAATTCAGAAATAAGAACAAAATTATCATCGGAGGGATTCAATGATTGGAAAAATGCAATGTGTAATTTTAGTAACAAAAACTCTTGTTTCAAGAGGGATTTCTTTGAGAGGACATATGTCGAAAAGTTTGGAAATAATCAAAATGGTTGTGTCATGATGTTGCTTGAGTTAATTTCGAAATATGACCACTTCTTAGCAGATCACATACAAAAACTTGGTAACTGCGGAAAAGGAAATACATAGTATTTATCCACCACGACGGTTGAAGAACTAATAGGTATATAAGCTAAAGCAGTTAAAGATGAGATTCTCCAAAACATTCGAAGTGCCAAGTATTATTCCATAATTGTGGACTCTACACCAGACATAGCACACGTGGATCAACTCGCTATAGTTGTTAGACATGTGGGGAAAGATGGTGCACCAAAAGAGTCATTTTTGGAGTTCCTTCCAAAATTATTCAAATTCTTATTATGACCGAGGTTTGGGGATTCATTTTAGATCCCTTGAATGCGTCGAACAAACAACTGCAAAAGGTCGATATCGATTTAAGTTCCGTGGTTGGTATTTACACTTCGCTTGTAGAACTTTTAAAAACGAACAAAGATAATTTTGAATTTTTTGAAGAGAAGCAGAAGAAGCTGTCAAATACTGAAACGTATGAATCGCAAAACAAAAGAAAAAGAAAACGTAAAATGCAATATGATGAAACTAACGAGAATGCAGCAGAACTGACCGCAGGAGAATGACACTTGTTTAAAATTGACACTTATTTGGGTGTTGTTGATCAATTACTTGCAGAATTGAATAATAGACTTGAAGCGTATAAAGATGTATATGACAAATTTAAGGCTGTCATTGAAATAGAAAAATTATCTTTGATAGATTTGGAAAAAGCAACGTTATTTTTATGTTCACAATTTCCCCAGAACTTGAAGAATCGCTTGTTTCTGAGCTGATACATTTAAGTTCATATTTAAAAATCCTTGACGAAGATGTTAAGCCAACGAATCCTGCAGCTTTATTAAATTGGTTACGGAAAGAACTAGAATATATTTATCCTAACGTTGACATTGAACTTCGAATCTTTTTATGTAATCCGGTGGCCAATTGCACAGCAGAACGTTCATTCTCTTGTTTAAAAAGGATTAAAAATTATTTGCGTTGTACAATGACAGAGTATCAACTGAACTCCTTAGCGTTATTGTGTATCGAAGAAAATTATCTCAGCGTTTTAGCTTATACTATAATTATTGATGAATTTGCTCACCAAAAGGCACGTCGCAAAATTTTACATCAATAGACAAATTAGTTATAATTAATAAAACGTTATTTCAACTGTATAAAAAAACCATCCAAAAAGTTGAATGTTATATTCCTTGTTTATAATGGTAAATCGAAAATTATAAAAACTGTTGCAACATTGTAATATTCTAATCGTTCAGTTGTTGTAAATAAAAATCTATCAAATTAATATTTAATAAAAGCTATTTGTCTACTTCATTAGAGTATACCTTATGATTTCAGAAGTATGTGAATCTAAAAGTAAGGCCCCTTGACAAAAGAAAAAATGTTGCAATTCTAGTTGCCATGTTTTAGTTTCCTTTTAATGTTAATGTTTCAGTGTTGAAACGTTAATAATGTTGAACGTTACTTGCTATGAAGATACAGTTTATATCCAAAATTAGCTAATCCAAAAAAATATTTAATTAATGAAAACAATGTGCAAAATGTAATGTTACTTTTAAAGTTAAAACGTTCAAATTAATGAAGAATTGTTACTGAAACGTTACAATTTGAAATGTAACATTAATTTTAAACAAGGGGCGGCAAATTTGATGTGCCTACAGGCGGCAAAAATATTAATCCGCCCCTGGTTGCTGGATATATAAACCCTCATTCAGCTGCAGTTCAGCCTGGGATTCATGCAAATAATTAGATATTTGACCAGTGGCACCTAGAATTATTACTACAAGCGTCACCAATTCCACGTCGCTCGATATTTCCTTTATCTCGTTTACCAGACGATGATATTTTATAATTTTTTCACTCACTCTTTAACACTTTTCTTCTGGATGTTGTGAGGGAAAAAGTAACATATACACCTTGTTTTTCTTCCCATGCTCTATAATGTCCGGTTTATTTGGTGGTTTAGGATTATCTATTATGAAGGACTTGTTTCACAGTACATTTTGTGAACATTTGAGTCAATGACTTGTTCGGGAATGTACTTCCAATACGATGTTCGGTTACACATCAGAAAGTTATTATTGTGACATAGTAGCTGATAAACATCTTTACAAACATTGTAATGTGGTTTTGTATATTTTGAGAATGCTAGGGAGTTGCTTACACTGTTAATACGATCTCTCTTCTCCACATAGCCAACATTTATCATCAAAAGCGTTGGTATCTTTCAGGATAAATTTACGGTAACTTTTAATTGGCACTTCTTGAATAGCTATCATGAAACTCGGTGTTTCAGCAAAAAGCTCTCTCAGACACACCCATTTTATTGAAGACTTACGGTCCGTCAATTCCCTCTCTATCCGGTATGGGCTGCGTCCATGATTTGGCTTCTTTCTTCAGTTGTTGATTTTAGTTTCATTGGTCTGAATTTGATTGGTCTGAATCAAATTTAATGGTGTGATTTTCCGTTCAATGTATGTTACAATCAGATGTATCTGAAGCAATTATTTATCTGAAAAGTGGAATAGAACGTTGTTCGGTTGGTAAGACTGGAATAAGTATGAGATTCATCACAGCGCTGAAAAGTACAGCGTCTACCTAGTGCTAAGTTTTAGCAAATGAGCTTGGTTAAGTATCATTTTCATGAATCCATATAATCATCCATATGGCAACCTCATTTTTAACATTTTGAAATGTGCTGCTATTCTTTGTAATGGACGGAAGATTGTTCCAAGTATGTGTGGAAGTGACTGAATGATTTCCTAAACATAGTGATGTTTGACGCGGAACACAAATAAGGCACGATACTCGGGTACTACTTAGCTTGTTAATCTGAAAATATTGTGATAGGGTGCTAGGAGGTGTACAGAGCAATAACCAATTTATTTTATATTTATATTTTATTTTCTTATTTTTCTGGAATATTCATCTTAACAATATTAGTATTGGCTTGAACTCGCATTATGCAAGAATACATTATAAGTCTTCAGAAGTCTTTCCCATGTACGCTTTAAGAGCTTCACTATTTATATTCCATTCAAACTAGCGTTCTCAGAATCATTGTAAAGTGAGATGTGTAGGTAATGCTGCTAAGACACGATGCTCATGGCTGCCGAAAAGGACATTTTGCATCAGAGCTGACGGCGATGTCAGCACTGTGAGAAGGGCACACTTTCTCTACTTTGCTTTATTGCAAATGTCTTATGCTTGGAGCTGCGTTGCAGCTACGGACAAAGAATGGAATTCAGCTCCTGCCAGACGCACTCAAGATGCATCGTCTCTCGTCCTGCATTCAGATTGCTGGACTGAGGGCAATGTCCAGAGGAACTGCTACTGGCCGCGCAGATATTTTCAAGTGTCATGACACCCACATTTTCTCATGAAAGATTGCGACTATGATAATTTTCATTCTCTTCTGGATTTCATCAGTACAAAAGCGTCTTCAACGAGTTGTGTAAGACTTTATATTTCAACGAGAGAATAAAAGTAAGAACCATGAACACCCCTCGGCATTAGAAAAGTGCTTAGTCATTATTTTTTGAGCGAATCTTCGGTATTTGAGGAGGCTGGGATATTTCAACGGTCACACAATTGCCTCGGCAGCATCGTGGCCAAGAAAGCATTAGGACAGGGGAGTACCGATAGTGACGGCTTTCTGAAACTGGCAAAACAGTTGAGTAAAATTCAGCCATCTGGAAGATAATTCTAACGGTTGACTGTTCTGATTCGTACTTCTCCATTATTTCTCCGATCAACAGCAGGCGAATGCTAGTGCACCCTAACGGACAAAGCACAATCTTCTCATTATCTTCTTTTCTCCTTACATAAACGCACTTACACATTCATGCACTATACTCCCAGACGTGTCGAGAGACCAGACGGAAGCTCGGAGCTTAATCCCGCTGGGGGAGATAGTTGGAATGGGAAACCCCCGTAAGCCGACGCGTAGTTAGCATCGGATCTCACGTTGCAGCGAAGGGGAGGTGGATATAATTCACTACACTCACTCAGTGATCAAAGTCATCGACGCGCCTGGAAACAAATACACACTCACTCATTAGAATGTATGGACTGGAATAGAGGGGCAGACCTCAATTTCCAGAATAAATAACTCTTTAATTAAAGTCATTGAGATCCTTAATTGAAAATTCTTCTTCGTGAAATACGTTTATAATAAACGCATGGTCTGATTACCATATTGTTAAAATCACGAGATGTTATATTGGCTAAAATTTCTGTAAGGAAGCACGACTAATATATAAAACAAACTTCCTCAAAATACAGTGTGTATGCGTAAATAATGACTCACGCTCACAGAAAAATGTGGAAATATACACATTATTTATGTTGAGAAAGGTTCAAGTTACCCAATCATTGTAGAGGAAGGTTAAACGAAATTTACTAAATTTCCGAAGTTACCATATTGGATGGCATTACTTCCTTGCAATTACGTTCTAGTATTTTAACTTCGAAATGACCAACGTTTCTGTAAATACACTGTTGCCGACGCACACAAATGTTTTACCGCTTTCAAATGTTCCACAACTTTTTCGAAGTTGATGTTACTGATTACAAAATATTTATTTTGTTATTTTGTATTTTCTAATTCTTATTTTAACGCAACAAAAAATTTGCCATTACAATTTCTAGCTTAAGTAATGCAATCCTTTGAAGTTCCAAAAACACCATATTAGGTTTGTGCAATAAACTAATTCTAGATAAAATACATACAGTTCAAAATTGAACATTAACATGTGATTACGCTTACTACAATATACAATTATTTGATGCAGTCGTGGTATTCTAGGTATTTTCATTTTATTCACAGTAAAATATTTCATTGTCAATAGGAATTCACAAAATGCACACAAAATGTTTATTTTCACAAAATGTTTTTGATAAAATATTAGAAAACACGAATCGTAAACAGGATCTAAACAGATGTGAGAGAATATTTTCGTCTCAATGACTACAGTCGCGCATTATGTCCAACGAAGTATAGTATATTGACATTGTATATTGACATACATGCCCAGGCAAGGATACTGACTTCGTTCGGCTCAGAGAGTTCCTAACGCTAGAATCCCAATAATGACGTATTATCCATATTGGCTAGATAAATATGTCGAATTCAGACGCCTACTGGAAGAGAATTCTAGCAGGCAGCTGTTCTAATCGGTAGTATCCGTTCGTGCTTTAAACAACACCGAGCGAATGCCGGTGCAGACCCTAACCCTAATCCTCAGTTGACGCGCCAAGCGATACTGACGTAATAGCGTGTCGCTCCGTAAAAGATAACTGAAAAGCGACGTATGGGTATACATATTTAAAAATGACGAGTGAGATTGACAGTTGAAACAAAAAAGATGTGGGAGAGCAGAAGGGGTGAAAAATAGTCTGTGGTTCCAATTTTGTGGAAATTGGAGAAGGGACAGTAATTTGGCAATCATATGCGAAGTATTGGATGCCTGAAAGCGGCAGTGCTTGGAGGCGCGAGGTATAGCCGACTGTGCTGGAGGCCGTGTGTGTCATCGCGGGCCAAGAGCGCAGGGGCGGCTGCCCAGGGCGCCGACTGGGCGGCGCGGGCGGCGAGCGCAGTGGACAGTGCGGAGCTGATTGGAAGTGAAGTTCGAGAGAGGTTGCAGGGAATTAAACGCATATGTAAATTGGAGCTATGTAAGAAAGAAATATTTACAGAACGCTTCTATTGTAAGAAATGTATTAAATATTTTCAAAGTACCTGCGTTAACAAACAAAAGTTCAATAATAGAGAGGAGCTCGTCGGTTGTGATAGGGATAGAGAAAAGTATGTAGTTGTAAATGATGATAGAAATAAGAAACGTGTAAGAGGAAATTCAAATGTAATTAGTAATTAGACCTTAGAAAGCAAATTAGATGTAATAATACAAGAAATCATTGAAATTATAAATAAACAGCAAAGTACAGTCTCCCGAAATTCACGAATTCGCTATTTGCGATTTTCGAACGTTGGCGATTAGAGAAATACTACCGCGACTAGAAATACTACCGACAACATTCGCGAGTGCGTCTTTTGGTCGTACTACATTTTTTTTGAAAATGAGTACATTTCATTTCCTTTATCAGTGTCATCTTTATCAGCTCTGCAGACGTTGGAGTTCAAAGTATCATTTTCTGCAAAAATTTCAACGATGAAATGTGAATTCACGTAGAGTAACACAATTGTAAAGAAGATGAAGGCGATGAAGTAACGGAAGCGAAACTTCGTGCTAAAGCAACTTCAATGTCAAAACTGTTAATGGCGTTCTAAAATCAACAAGCTCTGGTAGAACTGACATTCGAATGAGATCCGAACATGGAAATAATGTCGAAACTTAAGAGAGAATAGAAGCAACAATTTTTCCATATTTGGATATTAGAACAACGAGGATTGTGATGAAACAAAAAAATTACGAAATCCTATATCCAATCACTTTCAACATTGAAATAAGTTTCAAATTATTGAATTATTTTATTTCTTCACTTTGGGAAGTTAATTGTGAATATTGTTTGTACTAGCGCTTACTCAGTTGTACTGTAATTGATTTTCAGATTTTTTTCTATCTTTTTTAAGCAGTTTTTCGATATCCAGGAAGCTGACCCACATTTTTTCATTAAAAGATAGACTCAACATTTGCGGATTTAACAGTCGCGAGGTTTTTTGGGAACCTAATTCTCGGGAATGTTGATTGATTACAGTACAGATAAATTGAAAAGATTTGCCAGAGAGAGGCAGTATTGCAAGAAATAATTTTCATAAAAGTGCAGATGACAGTAATAATAAAAATATAAATGTTAAGAAAAAAGAAGCAAAAACAGTTACTTATGCCGAAATAGCTAGAAAAGAAATAACTAATAAAACCGTACAAAATAATTAAATAATATTTCTGTGGGGGTAACTAATCAAGAAAGCAGAAAAGGGAGCGGTGATTGTAGAATGCAGTAATGAGAAAGGGAGAGAACAATTAAAGAAGAAAATAGAGGCAACACTAAAGAGAATTTGCAAACTTGACCCCTAAGCTCATTCAAAAATTCTTTCTTTCGCGCATATCACAAAATAGTTAAACAATGAATGTCAAAATGTGTATAAAGATGCACTTCAATTACAGAAAAAGATACATTACCATCAGTCAATTAGGAAAAGAGGAAAAGATACTTATGTTAGTATTGCTTAGCATAGAATTTCCGGGCACCCTTAAAAGAAATACCAAAGGTATACAAAATGAAATATTTGAGAGTGATTAATTATCGACAGTAAATTACATTTTAAAAATTAGAGAGATTCATATAAATATACATACAGGATGTTTGATATAAAAAACCATAAATGCAACCCCATTTTGATTACCGTGCAAACATACAAATTGTATCCCCAAAACTGAATTTAATGGAACTACAGATGCAACGAAATTGAGCTAGGAGGGTCATAATCCATTGCAATAAATACACTCCGGTGTTTGACATGCTAGAAACTGTGAAATTATTTGTCACTATAAGAGTTCACTATAAGACTCTTATTTTTATTTTTAAATTAATTACACATCAGATAAAAGGAAATTTACTTGAAAAATTCAAAGAGTGAAAGATAAATCAACGAGAGAAACAAGACAAGCACAAAATTTAGTAATTAATTTCAGTAAAACTATACAGGCAAAAAATAGACTGATAAAGAATTTAAATTAATTAATACATTACCTTAGAAATAAAAATTGTGATAAAATTCATTCATTCACAAGAAGAATTATAAAATTCATAGAAGTAGAGAGTGAATATTGTAAATAGGTAATAGAGTATACATAAAGATGTACGCAATGCATGTAATTATGTATTTCATGTAAGAAATAGTGGAGGAGTATAAATAAATTAAATCTAAGAAACAGACCACGGACCTCGCGCGATCTGTTCTTCGTCTTCTCTGTCCGATCCTCTCTCCTTGCCTACACTTACACTTGCGTGCACTACACTACCACACATGTCAGAAGAGCAGTTGGGCGGTCAAAATGTCTCCCGACAGGGTCGGTACCCCGTCGGAGGAGATACCTGGAAATCCTCCTCAAGATGACGTTCCCGGAAACATCAATCAATCAATGAGAAAGTAAGTCAATAAACAAATGGACGAATGACTGAAGCAAAGGAGCGCTGATGCGGCGGGGCCTGTCGCGCCGCGCCCAACCCCGAGCTGCGCCTTCGCACAAGGCGGCGCGCCGCGGCGCTGCGCACGCGCACCCGGAGAGAGGCTCCTCGGCGCCGCTCCCACGCGCTCCTCTGCCTGCGGGCGCCCCGGCGGCGGCGGCGGCGAACAACGCCGCGACGCACGTCATTACCACACGCACGCCGCCCGCCCGCACGCCGCCGTTGGCGCAACGCGCCCGCAGGTTGCATCCCCCCTCCGCGCACGGCACCGCTCCCCCTGCTCCACGCCCCACCCCGCCTCAAACTTCAGTCAATATTATGTGACACGTATGCCGTTACTGGGAGACTGATCCGAGATTATCCGTCAATTATCCTCACCTGTTTTCAGACAAGAGTAGGTAAAAATGCATTTAGGGTCGCCCATAAATTACCTAACATTAATGGGGGAGGGGTTTTGAGGCAGCATTATCCTGCATTACATGGACGTAGGGGGTCAGAGTTTAGTGTTATGAAAAGTTAATAGTTATTTTTAACCTTTTTACCACTTGATGCAATAATTCCTTTTATTCATTCAAAATGTACATTGAAAATATTAAAAACTAGAAATTACATTAGAAATTGTTACAATGGAAATATTTTTTCAGCAATAGTATATTTATTGCATTTTTTAGATTACGAAGAATATTTTCAAAACTGATATATCGTATACTTTAAAATCCAATTAAATTGGCACAGTAGAATCTGGCCCATGGGTCATCTACAACGGCACGTGTGCATAGCGTGTTGTCAGACATTTTCTCGTATATTCGTCCTTCATTCACTTAAAAATTGTCCAGAAACCTATTCTTGGGTGCAGTCCGCATTGTCAACTAATTCTGTCTTTAATTATCATACATTTTAATGTATAAAACAAATAAACTTAATACTTGTTGTTAGTGCTTTATAATGTATCTTTACTTATAGTAAATAGAGGGCTTGTCGCAAGCGCCACTTAATATTTAGGGAGGGCCAAAGCGCACGTTACAGGTACGTTACAGTGGAGAGAGAGGGTGTTCAAACTAATTCCAAATTTGCGTTCAATCCAAATTTGCGTTACGTAGTTTATGGACGGCTCATATCCATTGAGGAGTATATAAAAGTATAACGTGTAAAACTAAGTTTGGGAACTTCATGGATCCAAATGAATCATTAAGAGAAATACAGTCTTAGAAATACTGTCATAGGAATTAAAATTTATAGAGAAAGAAATGCTAAGTATTGGAATTTGCTTACATAAGCTCATGGATTTCGCGAAAACTTCAAAAGGTTCTCTTAAAACGTGAGATAGGTTTTAAAGCGAACCAAATCCAAAATGTTGTATACATCCTTGCTGACCATGAACGAAGAAAACACTCGTCTCCTCAGCTCATCCCATCTACTCTTTTATAGGATGAAAAATAAAACGTTCTCTCTCTCTCTCAAAAAATCACGAACGTTTTGTGTAAAATTCTCAAAAACTGAAATAAAAGATATATAACCAATACATAATATATAATTACATTTCGGTACAAGTTTTTGTGTAGGTTAAAAATCATATTTGATGCACATACACCACACTGAAGAAAGAAAATAGAGAAAAAATCAAAGTAATTGAGAGAAATAACGTTCCATCGTTAATCTACTACAAACATGTCTTGTGTTTAATTTAAGAATCATATCAATACAGAAGACGGAGTAAAAAAATTTAACTTTACAGGGATTAAAATCCTGCGTAACCACCACATTCTTGAATATTGAATCTTGAACGATCATGAACTTTCTTGCAAGCCTATTGGGAATGACTTAGATCTATAATATTCATAATGTATCTCTTGGGTTAGCAAAAGATGCTCAGTAAAGTAGAAGAAAAAAATTCGGCTCGGGCAACGGGATCTCAGCAAGTGAGTGTGAAGAATGAGGGAAGTCTGCAGCGTCCGTCCCGTTACCTCTTCTCCTGGACACGAATTTTAAGGCTGAAGGTCGTTTCCATATTGGAAAGGACGAAACATTGCTCATCGTTTAGTAGCTACAGTTACATAGTTAAATATTGGGGCCCTTAAAACTTAAGAATAATGGAAAATAAATAAGAGGAGAATTGGGAAACGGGTCGACCTAACTGCACCATGAAGCTATTCGATTAATGTAACTGGTGATAAAACAACCTACTTCCCTCATAGGTTTTGCTTTCATTGAGTTAATAGATTCTTTCTGACCGGAAGGAGTCTTCCTATTAACGCAGCCTTGCGACTTCAGTGAAAGTGTTGCCAACGCATCATCACTTTAGGTCCAATTTACGATCGCTCGTCTCGACACGCAAGGCACACATTGTCTGCCCGTCTGGAATCCACTCGAGTCCATTGGTTACTTCGCTCATCTTTCCACCCATCTGCCTGGTGACGAGAGAATACCGTGTCGTGCAGAAGAAAGCTCCGCAGGGATTACGTGAGGGCGCAGGCGGAGGCGTCGGCGGAGGCGGAGGCGAAGACTTCTGCGAAGAGAAGAGGAGGAGGAGGAGGAGGAGGGTCGTCTTGAGCGAAAGGAACGAAACGGCGACATCCAGAGGTGCGCGCGCCGCCTGCGGCCCCCGCCCCCACCGTCGTCCTGGCCGCCGCCCCCGGCCCGCCCCGCCCCCGCCCAGCCCGGCGGCCGGCGCCCGGGGCTGCGTGGCGGCGCGGCGCGGCGCGGCGCGGCGTGGCGTGGGGCCGGGGCCGGAGGGGGAGGTGTGTGTGAGTGTACCCCGCCGCGAGTATTGTTGTGCAGCGCCGCGGTGCGGGGTGGGGGTGGCAAAGGACGCCGTCGGCGGGTATAAAGTTGCCGGGGCGGCGAGCTCGGACATCAGTCAACTCTCAGTGATCTGCTCAGCTCTACAGCAGCAGCACCAACAGTCTTCGTCCAGCCCAAGAGGAGCCTTACTGTTTCCGCCATGAGAACGGTGCGTACTGCGGTCGCTGCGGCGCTCGAGTCGCGCCTTCGAGCCCCGCCCGCGCCGCCGCGCTCCACGGACAGTGATCGTAAATCGCAGACGTTCGGTCCCTAGTGCTGTGAAAGTTGCTTTTACGAAGCTCTAGACGCACGACTGCGGTTGGAAAGTGAAGACACACTCATTTCTACCGCAAATGGATTTCGGCTTGCAGCACTCATACCCTTCAGATCGTTCTAAATTTTAACTATTAATTTAGTTTCTTCGTACTTTGGTTCTACTCAAAGAAGGCTCCTCAAGCCAAGGAGTTTCATTTCCTCAACAATGGTACTGGTGATTCGGCGAGAAAAGTCGTTCCGCTGTCCGAGGATCTTGTTTCGACAATTGCTATTTTAGTATGACATAACTCTTTTATCAGTAATAAAAGAAACAAGTATCAAGTAACTCGTTTGTTTTCGTGAAAATAGCAGATAAACTCCGGGAGGTCGGAAATACGCCAATTTCTTGTGTTCTCCGGCGCGTGAACTGCGGCAGCCGAGCGGAACAATCGCGTGGCATCTCGTGGGCGGACGCGCGGGCGGAGGGCGGCCACGGGCTGTGCACGTGCACGAGCACGTGCACGCGGTTCGCGGCGGAGGGCGCCGGCGGACGCCCTCGAGGCGCGGGCGAACCTCGGAGCTCGCGGGCTCGTCTCAACTAGATTCCGACCGGTCGTACGTCAAAAAACTGCGTGTCTCAAGTCGTAAAACTGTCTAGGAAGTCCTGGAATTATTTTCAAGGAATTGATTGTTCGTCTATTCACGAAATACACACTGAGAATTTGATCCAGCTTACGGCTTCGTTTATTGTTAATTTTGTTTCCGAATACCAATTCTTGGAATAATACCTCCACTGTGTACAATGCTCCCAAAAATCAAAGTTCATTAGGTAAAGATAGAACATAATTACCGTATTCGCTTTTTCTAAAATTTCTTCTTCTTAGATCATACATTTTTAGGAAGGCAATTTTATACAACTTATTTCGAATTTTCAATAGTAGAAGACAAAATATCTCCCCGGATCACATAACTATGTAGATTACTATTAAAAATTAATTATTCTATAAAATTAATAATGAAGGGTTCTCACGCAGTACCGAAACGTGGCAAAAGACAAACTCCAAATCTTGTACTAACATATCTTGCATACGTTTACTTTCGACGCCTTTGTTTGACGAACTCATTCATGTTTTCCGCACCAAGTTTTATGATTAATGTTTTCTTCAGAAAAGTAAAAAATCAGAACTAAAGTGCGAAATATTTTTTAGAGTTCTTCAAATTGACTTTATCATTACAAAATTGGAAAACATGAATACGATTCAGAAACATCCAGGCCATTTCTAATATTAGTGTACTTGAACGATTGAAAAATGAAACTTGGAAAGTTCCTTTGAAATGAGCGAGAGATAAGTAATTTTGAAGTTGATACCATGAAAATACATTATCATTATAGGAATGGTTAAATGCCTAGTCTGCCGCTTCTTACTGCAATTTTTTTTTTACATTTAAAAAATTTCTTTAACTTTAGCAGACTAATTCTTCGTATATTCAAATAATTTCTGTATTTTAATTTCGTTTTATAGCAACTCAAAGAAAAATAAAACCGCAAATAGTGTCAGAATTACATTTTCTCCAAAAATCTATTTTCAAAAATTTTATTTTATTTCGGCGTTTTAAATTTTAGATGACTTTGTAATGATTTGAAGGAGAAGAATTTAGATTTCTTTAGCACATTGCAAGTCTATTGAGATATTTCCAGACAAAACGTAGACAAAATTAAAAATAGGTAGAATTCCATTTATACAGTTAGGATTCGATATATATATATATATATATATATATATATATATATATATACAGAGAGAGAGAGAGAGAGAGAGAGAGAGAGAGAGAGTGAGGAACACGGCGAGACAACAGGTCTTTCTGTGTGTGGCAGATCGTCGCCGCCCTCCTCCTGGTCGCCGCCGCCTCCGCGCGGCCCCAAGGCCCCGCCTCCACGCCCATCCCCATCCTGCGCTACGACAACCCCGGCGTCAACTTCGACGGCAGCTACCAGTGGGCGTAAGTATTCTCACAACCCGCCTTTCATTCTCTCACACGGCAGAGTTCTCATGAAACCTTAAAGGTAGACTATTACCATGTCTTTTCTTTCTTTCTTTCTTTTGAAAACTCGGACATGGAGTATTAATTCATAACAATTGATTTATGTAAAGTTCTTTTCTTAAAATCAAGATATATTAAACCTCAAAATCAAGGACAATGGATCGTCACATGTTATTGTAATAAAGGAAATAAGACATGAACTTTTATTGTCCTTAATTTCAAAGAAGAATATTTATCAATTTAGAAAATTAGTCACTGCCCTTGCCCTTTCGGAATCTATCGAATTTTAGCAGAGCAGCTCAAGGACATAATTAGTGGACCCATGGGCAGGAAGGCTTCAATTGGGGTCCAGAGGTCAGCGCGAGCGCAGCGCTCGTCCTTGGAGCCGCTGAGAGCGACGAGGGCGAGGGCGCGCGATCCTGGGATTCCCCTCCCGCGCCGCGCCCTGCTTCCGCAGGCGCCGCGCGTCGCGTCGCGCCGCGCGACGTCCTCTTGTCGCGCCAGGAGCGGCCCACGCGCTGGGAATGGATGCTGAGCGCCCCTCTCGTGCTTTGCTCAAACAAGGGCCGAAGCGCTTGCGCATTCGCGGCGGCCTCCTCTCGAGGATGCGGAGACGCGGCCTTGAACGGCGCAGCATCCATCAAAGTCCCCGCGGCGGACACCCTCGCCAGTGCGTAGAGCTCTCGAAAAAAGCAGATAACTGCAACAAGAAAGCTTTCAGTACGTCTTATTTTACGTGTAGGAACATTAAACATCCTCTTCGGCTTACTCGCAAGTCAAGCACCCAGGATAACTTCCCCATTATGCGTCATGAATATTAAAGATGTGCGACCCTTTCTATTACCTAGATAGTAGCAACACGATTTGCTTCAACGTATGTCGTCAGCGTTTAACGATTATGCGTGTCGAAACGTTCATGTTATGTATGAACAGATGTCTTTGGCGATAAAGTGGCACACGTTTAGTAACTCCAAGGCTCTCCAAATACTCTCCGTCGGCTGTTAAAGGTATCTGATAAATGTGTTAGGTCAGAGAACGGGATAGCCTACACGACGTTCATTTTGTTTTTGTTGCTCACGACCTCCGCAAACACATTTATTCAGGAAAGACCTGAGGCGTACTAATAATCTGGGAATTATTTTTGCGATGATCGTCAAAGTTAGAAATAAAAGTTCTTTTTCATGAAGAGAAAGCCTCTTCGCTTCTCAGAACATCGTTTGCTAAGCAATTAACGCATCATTCTGAGAGGACACTTATGAAAGCGATTGCACAATTGGGAATGTGACTGCAACAAATTGCAGCATGTTGGCCGAAAGAGTAAAGTTGAGACAAATCATGCCGTTCAACATGTAAGCATTCCGATATATGATCAAGTAGATAATTGACAGTTCTCCATTAGGATCAGTAAATCAAATGTACTAGAAAAAAAAATTAAATGTGTTTTGGGAAATAGTTTGTCCAATATCATGTACATTTTTGTAAACATCCTTTTACACTTTCTTTGTTATCTATTCTAACCTAACGTGGATTTAAGTTAATTAAAAACCATGCTTAAACGGGGCATAAAAACTTCAGTATGTTAGGCAACTGCAAATGTATGAAGCATGCCTAACCGATTACGGAATGCAAAAGTTTCGATTGAGATAGTGGCTACGACATTGCTGATACCAAATCAAAAAAGAAAAATAACATTTTTGTGACACGGCGTTACAGCAGAGATGACTAAACAGTTAACTTTTTGTAAGAATACTAGTTGTAGTGCGCAATGTAGTGCGAAATAGAGCTTGGTTTTGTTTGAACAGAAACAGCTCCCGCGTCCATGTGTCCTTTGACCCCGCGTGAGGGGAGAGCCGCCTCCGAGCGCGGGCAGCGGTGGCGAGGGGCGGGGGGTGACGTAAGGGGCGGCGGAGGCGGCAGAGGCCGCGACCTTCGTGCAGCGCGGCAGGAAGCCCTGGCCGCCGCGCCGAGGCGCCGCCGCACGAACGGCCCCTGCTCAGCGGAACATGACCCCTCGCGCGTTAATAGGCAGTTTGCGCACCCTGGGACGTTAAAGCACTAGAGATCTTCTACACATGCGCAGGTCACATCAATAGGGAGTTTTTGCGCGCCATAGCGGACAGCACTATCGATCTTCTGCGCATGCGCAGTTCAAGTTTTGCATTACCTTATGCATCTGCGCATGCGTAGAAAATAGAGAGTACTTTCCACTATGGAATGCAAACACTCTCTACTTAGTGCATCGCCGCATGTGCAGATCGACAGAAGATATCTTTTATAGCATGCACAAACTTCCTAAGAGCCGTGCACACAAGGGGGCAGAAGGACAGTCCCCCCTGAAACTTTTCAAAAGAGTATCGTAGTTCTTTTGTAAAAAAACAACAAACATTTTATTTCTGTAAATATGTTCAACCCGTGACTTTACTCTTGTTAAGAAATAAATTCGCGAAATTTTCGTATATTTCGGGAAGGTCTTTAAGCTATCTGGCAATGCTGTAATTCGTTGCGCAAAAAATTAAATATATTCATTAATTCTATAGTAAAATAATATTTGCATTCTCCTTTTAGTATTATTTATTTAATTTCTAGTAATATACTATACGAAAATAAAAAAATGGAAAAGAAGGCCTGGAAATGTGGTTCCTTCGCTCTTTCGTTTTAGTTTCCGCTTGTCTAAGCACTTTAAGCATCTACTTTGTAAAATACTTTGCATTCTAAAATCATATTACAAGCGCCCATACATTTTAATATACATTTATGCCTTCAAAATTTAACCTCAATTACTAAAGTGCAGGCAATCAAGTTAGCTGAAAATTCAATCCGAATTGGGTATGGTGACTTTAATGCAAGATTAGAACACAAACCCAACATCATGAAATTCCACAGCTGACAAATCTGAACAATTGCTTTAAAAAATGCCGCAAAGCAAAGGTCTGAGAATAATATATTATATTTATTTTCGGTCAACACGATTCAATTTTCAAAAAATTTGCGGATGATTATTTTACTTGTTTTCCTATAAAATAATGCCAGTAAACCTTCGTAAAGGGCCGGTACTTTGTAAAGGTTCAAAGACAGAACAAAATTATTCGTATAAAGAAAGCAAGAGCTACATTATTATTTGTTGAATTTATTTACCTCTCGGCTGTATGATGATTCTGTCTCTGAGATTTATACTTTCATTAAGCGCAGATCTATTTCACGATCATGATAACTTCTTCATTTCCTACTCCTACCGGATGGGTTAGTTCACACGCAGCGCCACTGTTGTATCTCCCAGCGTCTTTAATGGCAGGTCCTAGAATTTGAGTCCAAACGGTGGCGGGATTTCGACACTATCTACTAAGTTGAGTCTATGGAGAAAAAATTTAACGGATGACTTCTACGATCGGCATTATTAGTGGTTTCTCCTTTTAGAACCAGGCCAATGCAGGAGTAGTACCTTAAAAAGCGGACCAAGGACCGCGCGTGATCTTTCCTTCCTCTTCCTTGTTCTATTTTCCTTTACACACATACACACCAACACACACACACACGAGCACTGCACCATCAAACACATGTCGGGAGATCAGTCTGGAGCTTCGATTTTCTTTCTGACTGGAGGAGCACTTCTCTGGAGGAGATATCTGAAGAGGGGAAACCCCGCCGACCTCTAGGTCGGTGCTGGATCTCATGTTCCAGAAAAAGAGTAACACCGCCCCTCCCTGGACAAAACATTCACTACATTAACGGGTCTAATCACTATAGCTGTTGTCGTATCCAAGAAACATCAGTCAATGAATCAATTTTTCCTGTTGGCAGCTACGAGACCGCCAACGAGATCCAGGCCGAGGAGAAGGGCTACCTGAAGAACGCGGGCAACCCCGAGGCGGAGGCGCAGACCGCCGAGGGCCGCTTTGCCTTCACCGACCCTGAGGGCAACCGCTACGAGGTCACCTACGTGGCGGACGAGAACGGCTTCCAGCCGCAGGGCGCGCACCTGCCCACGCCGCCGCCCATCCCCGAGGCCATCGCGCGCGCCCTCGAGTACATCGCCGCGCACCCCGAGGAGAACGAGGGCGCCGGCAGCGCGCCGCAGCCCGCGGTCGCCAAGCCCAACAGACGGTACTAGGCCCCGCACCCGCCCTCCCCCTCCTGCCACCGCACCTTTGCTATTTCATTCTCGAAATGCAACATGTGTCACACAACATAAATATTGAGTACGAGGTGCTTGCACTGGTACAAGTAGAATGGAAGGATGTTTCCTAACTTTCTATTTGTATTCCTACTTATATTTATGTGTTGTTTAATATTGTTTATAAACAATATTTTTGTATAATATTACCACACAATATTAAAAACAGTAAATAAATACTCAATTTTATACTTAAATCCCATTGATTTTCTTTCTCTCCTTGATAATCCCCTTCAAAAAAATCTCTGTGTATTACAGAAAACCATCTCTCAAAGAAATTACTTTGGAGAGTAATATTCGAGAAGACAAAATGAAGTCGTTCTTACTCAATCAACGCAGGATATACTCGTCAATTTTGTTGCATGCATGTCCGATACCTGTCAGATCAAATACACAATATGAAGTGCATTCTTTAACCCAGTTCACCTAGTCTCTCCCACATCAATTAGTGTGGAGTCGAATAGCGTTTCATGATTCTTGTTGTACAACGTACCTTATCTGAATTCTCAGCTGCTTGTACAAATTCCTTCGTGAGAAGTAAGCAGAGAAAGGGTAAACAAACAAGTAAGTCCTCACGCTCCGCCCTTGTGCAAGCGGTCAGGAAAAGGCCGCGCGGCAGGCGTGAAAACGGGAAAGCGCGCGGCGCAGGGCCGCGCAGGGCGTCGCGCGCATCAAGATGGGTTCGATGGCCACTTCCCGTGAAAGGCTGTCCCAATCGCCCTTCGCGACGGCCCGGGCGGCCAGGCGGTGGGAAAACGAGCGCCTCCCCCTTCTCACCGCTAATTAGGCGCGAACGCAGTAGCGGCGGCCGTGCGCATGCGCGCTGAGCCGCAGGCACAAGCGGCTGCAGCGGAGGCGGCTTCGAGAAGCTGAGTTGCAGGAAATTGCAGCGGCGCGGCTACTGTGCGCGGGTGATGGCGGAGAAGAACAATGCCCCTGCCTCCGAAGCGGCGAGTAGCGGCGGAAGGAATGCGCGGGTGACGGGCTGCGGGGCCTTGTCCCACTGCCGCCGGCGCCCCCGCGTCCTCCGGCTCCTCACAAAGGGCGCACGCACACGCACACGCACTGCGGCCGCGCCTTTCGCGGCCTCGGGCTGACACGCAAAGCCTTTCGGCGGAATCTGCGACGCGAAATACTACTCGTTCTTGGAGAGAGGGCATTCGAAATTCGAATACATACCAAAACAGGTCTCCTTTGAAAAAATACCTTCATGTCACTCCCGTACCAAGAATAAGAAGAAAAAACTCCACCACTACCATATTTCAGAGACATCAATTTCCAGATGACCAATGAAAATTCTACTTGAGTTCTAACTTTTCTTCAACTTTTGAAGCTTGGGCAGATGATCAACATAATAAATTTCCTTGCTTTCTTGTATAAGCCTACTAATATTTACCCTAATACCGTGTTCAGTGTGTGCAAAAGTGCTGATTTCATGTACATATTTAAATAGGGAATTTGTGTGTGAATTTTTTTATCATTCTACATGACAATTCATTATCGTCAAAAGTAGTATACAGCACTTAGAAGTATTTTGTGAGCTTCTTCTTTGATCCTGTTCTTCCATAGACGGAAGGTAGGTAATCCGTATAGATGTCTCCACAGTACAGATACTGTCATCTCGATGGATTTTCTTGGAAGGATAAAATCAGGGCAGTTTCCTGTTGCTGATGGTTGTTTTTTTTTAATTTTTATTTTATTACTTGAATGAGTGATACATGGTTCCGTAATATTACTTTTTCACAAGTAATTCGTCTGGCTTAACCTAACCTAAAAACTATTTCTAATCTAACTACAAAATCGGCTAAAGATACTCATTGAGCACCTACGCTTAGCTTACATCAGAGAATATGTTGAGGAAGGTGTGTAGAGGATGTCTATTGCGGATTCGGGTCGGAAATTCGATGAGTGTGGCTAGGTTGTAGTGAGCTATTTGATTTATTGAGGATATGTTTGAATAGAAATTGTTGGAGAGATGAGCGATGTGATGATGAATGGTTGGTAAATGTAATTCTCTGTGTAGTTGATCATTTGAAATGAACCATGGGGCGTGAGTGGCTAATCTTAAGAATTTATTTTGCATTATTTGGATTTTATTAATGTTTGTCCGTGAAGCGTTCGTCCAGATGGGGCAAGCATACAGCATTAAAGGTCTGATTATTGTCTTATACAGGGCGATGGCATTGTTTAAGGAGAGACTGCTTTTGTGATTTAGTAGTGGTTTTAGTTGAATTAATTTGATTTTGGTTTGTTGAATTTTTGTTGCTATGTGAGATTTCCAGGTTAATCTTGTATCGAAGTTTAGTCCTAAGTATTTAACGGTTTGGTTGTACGGGGTCCAGGGAATTGTGTTGTTGTTAATTTGGAGTGGGGTGGGTGTGGCGAATGTTCTGAGAGAGAATATTTTGGGTGTTGATTTTGACGGATTAAGCTTGATTTTCCATTTTAGAGACCAATCTTCAATGTTTTCAGATGCATTTGAATTTTATTGCAAATGTGACTTACTGAATGGTGAGACATGAAGATGGCAGTATCGTCAGCAAATTGTGCGATATGTGTGTATGCAGAGGTCCCTGATGGTACTGAATGAAGTGATAAGGTTCGATAAGGGGATCGAACCCGGGCCTTCAGACTGTGAAGCGCGCTACGCTCTGAGCCAATTCGCTTGGTTATAATTTAGGGAACCGTCAATCTGAAAACAATACTTTTTAATACACGTAATGGTTTTAACAGGTATATAACAGTGAATGTGGTTTGTAACTGACACTATTTTGTGAAGGGATAAGCACCAAAATAAGAAATTAAATTTGGTATCACGTTATTGAGTGTTGCATATATTATTACGTGAGCTTTACTCTTTATTTGCCTCTACTTTATAGAATGGACTGCAGCGTAATTGTTTACCTCAGTACTGAACAAGATCTATTTTTATGCAAGTGTACGCCTAGTCATGGAGGAAAAGTTGACGAAGCAAAGGAGATTTTTGTCGTAATGACCTCGCTTCTCCCAAAAACCAAGATGCCACTTATCCAAAAAATTCCCCCATTTCTGCAATGGATATTATTACGAATGACTGAACTTTTATACGCGCGAATAAAGAAACCGGACACTATAGACAATAAAAATGACAATTCCGTCAGTAAATTCAATGGAACATTTCTTAATGTTTAGGTTTTAAAATGCCTTTATATCAAAGAGTAATACAGACATTTGAAAGCGGTTTTCTCTTTAGGCTACATCCTTATGCCAAACATTACATAACTTTCAGGGTCACCGCTGTGTAATTGTATTTAATATTATTTTTTTGTTTTCTTGTTTTTTTCCTAGGGCTTTTTCCAGCAGATAACCGGTTACTCTTGTACGTACTGATGGGACGCATGTTCGACCGTATACTAAACACCAACACACTTTGTGGGCTTTTCTGATCTGGTCAGCAGAACGCGAGGCCCTCCGCTACAACACAAACTTCATGATAGACACGAGACAAACAACCATGCCCAAGGCGAGACTCGAACCCACAACCCTTCGGACCGAAGCGCTGAGTCAGTGCACGCTCTTAGTCACCTCGGCCATCCAGGTTGGCTAATATTAGTAGTTACTTGGATGGAACTGTTTTCACGTGCCTTACTCCTATATATACTAAATTACTCTCACATAATAGTGTAGTCCGAATCTAAATTTAGAGAGTCCTTGATACTGAGAGAGTGTTTATCTCAAAAGGTGAGCCTGTTTGCAGATCTGTCTGTGAAAAACAATAAATCGTAATCAGGATTTTATCCAGAATGGATACTCCTCAATCGACATGGTTAATGTCGCGGCCTCTCGCATTGGTGACGGCTCTTTTAATATTTGGCGGAACTTTTCTCAAAAATTGCTACCAACTCTTTCTTTATTATTTGCTGGAATAGAATATAGAATGCTTATAAAACGGCAAAATTTTACTTTTAGTAAAATTATCTGAATTCAGAAAATATTGCAAATTTAACATTTCTGATGCCCTCCCTATTACATTACTGAAGATAGTGAACTCATTTCTAAGGTTATTATTTCTAGACGCCACTAAACTAGTTCCCGGGCTTTTCTTTTTTTTAGAATTATTCTCACATCTTATTCTACGCTCTGCCAGCAAATTTCAACCCAGTGGTTTGCGAAATTTATGTTTGGTCGAGTCATGATCCACTTCATACGGAAAGCGAAAAATATCATCAGATAACTTCAATTCTATTTAAGAAACATGGAGAAAACTTTAAAAATCACTTCGTTAAATCCATTTATGGTAATTTTACTCATAATTCATTCTCACAATAAAAACAATCGTGCTGTTTCGGAAATTCACTTCACTACGTTAGGCAAAACATTTAACATTAAAACCTATTTCAAATACCCAATAAATAATACTACAGTACTAATAACAATAAAAACAAAACTACTCCAACTATATATACGATTTTACCGAACCAAAAATAGAAAATCACTTTTATTGTGTGCACAACCTACCTTATTCTACTACGTATTTGATCAATACTATGTTTTTCAGTTAACACAAAACTTGATCTTCAAAAATGTTAATAATAGTAAAAAAGAATATTAATAATTTATCCTACTTTGGTCGATAGTGTGCTCTCTTGATCGACCCTTGTTCAATGTTTTCCATGATCTTCAATGCTGCACAAACGTCTCATTTCCGAATAACTTCTTTTTTACATTTTTTATCTAATTAATTCTTACCCACATCTCCGAAAGTACTTAATTTAATACTGAACAACTGCACATTTAGCTCCATCACTGACTTGCTCGTAGTTTTCGATCGCACGTTCGTTGCACATTACTTCCTACCCAAGTCTCTTTATCATAGCGAATCTATCTCCTTGCCTCCTATGAACAAAAGTAGCGTAGTGTCCTTTCTACTGTGTGTTGACCACTTCTTTTTTTATATTTATTTATTTATAGTCGCATCAACTGCGAGGTTATTAGCTACTATTCTGTAATTTTACAATAAGGTACAGACATTAAGTTTACAAAGTTCTGTAAGTTTACATAGCATGGTTAGATTTCTTTTTACAATTATACATTTTTGTTCAGTGAATAGTGAGACATTACAGTTTATATTATACCATGGGTTGGAAATATTTTACTACATGTGATAATTTACACAGTACGTATGCTTAAAAACAATATTACAGTTTGTTTTACAGTTCGTCATTAATTGATTTGCAAAATTTTAAAATTGTTTCTTGTAGGGAGCTCGAATAAAGTAAAGCGTCAGAATTAAAGTTCTGTAAGATTGATTGGCGGGATTGATTGTACATAGGACATTCCTGAATAATATGTATTATTGTCATTTGTTCATTACATATATTACAAATTGGGGGAGTATTCTTGTTTATTAGGTAGAGGTGAGTAAGCCTCGTGTGTTCTGATCTAATTCTGGTGATTGTAACTTGATCTTTGCGGCAGAGATTTTTGAAGTTTGCAGGTTGTAGAAGTTTTTTATATTCTTATGAACACTACTAGCCTTATCAATTTTCCAATCTTCGCTCCACTTGGTTTTCATTTTCCAATACAAGTACTTCCAGATATCATTTGTCGTGTGTGCTATGTTATGCACATTTTTTACTGACTGGAGGTCGACTAATGATGTTGGAATCTGACTTCCTGGTGCAGCCATTGGTATATCCAGAAGAGGGGGAATCCAGAAGACAACAAGTTTTTTACCAAGCCTTTGAATAAGATGGTTTAGTCCTTGAATCTTGACAGCCATTTCAGAGTTTGCAGTTTTGTTGGAGCATAGTTTTATTGTAGAGAGTGAGTTTGTGAATACTATTATATTTGAGTCCAGCGATTGATGTATCATTTTTAGTGCTGCCATTAAAGCATAACTTTCAGTACTATTAGAACTGCAGCAGTGATGTAGTAAGAAACTAAATTTTTCATTGGGTGTATATACTATGGCTTCAGGATCTTGTTCACTATTTTTGTTACTAATATAAAAATGGGAGTAGTTTTTATACTTCTGGATTACTTCTTTAAATTGTGTGTTCCAATCTTCTTTTGTTACATTGCTATTGTTATAATCAGTGAGTGATAGCTCTAATGTCATTTTTTTCTATGGTCCATGGTGGTATTTGGAATTGTTTCTCAGCACTTATATTTTTAATGTTTAGTTCTTTAAGTTGCTGGGTTATTCTACTGTACATAGGTTTATATCGAAAGTGACTATTATAGATATTCTGTAGCTGAGGAAAAATGCCATTGTGTATTATAGGGTTAGTAGACGCGGCGGCATTAGCAGCATACTTGAGATTGAGAGTTTTCCTTCGGTGGTTTAATGAGGTTTCTTGTGCTTCAATAAGTATACTTCCTATAGGGGTGGTGTGGAAGCATCCAGTGCATATTCTAAGCCCTTTATTGTGTATTGATTCTATTTTACTCAGCTCTTTTTTGTTAGCAGATTGGTATAAGAGTGAACCATAATCGATTTTTGATCGAATGATAGCTTTATATGTTAATAGCAGGAGGTTTTTATCAGCACCCCAGTTGTTGTTGGAGAGGCATTTAATAACGTTAAGTCTCTTCTTGCATTCCATTATTAGTTCTTGTATGTGGATCTTCCACGTTAATTTTGGGTCAAATTGTAGTCCAAGAATTTTCATTTTGTTAACAAAGCGAAGGGGTTGAGTTCCAAGCTGGAGTTTAGGAGATACTGTATCAAATATCTTTGAGAAAAACATGCATTCTGTTTTCTTGGCAGAAAATTTAAACCCTGTGCTCAAAGACCATTCAAAAATTGTGTTTAGTGCTTTTTGCATGGTCTTTTGAGTGGATGGGACAGATTTTCCTTTGCTTAGTACAGTAATGTCATCCGCATATTTTCTTATAATAACTGGTGGTTGAACCCCCTTGTCTATATCATTTATTGATAGTAGGAAAAGAGTCACGCTTAGAACGGATCCTTAGGGTACACCATTTTCCATCTGTTTAATATCTGAAAGTTGCCCATTGGTCCTAACTTGTCATCTGCGATGAAGAGAAAAGTTTTTAATAAAATCATACATATTTCCTTTTATTCCTATTATCTGCAAAATCTTCAAGATCCGTCGTTTCCATACCCTGTCGTACGCATTCTCTATATCCAGGCTAACAGCAATTACGTGTTGATTGTTCATAAATGCCTCCTGAATTTGACTATCAACACTAATTAGATGAGACATAGTGGAGTGTTTAGATCGAAAGCCGAATTGATTATCATTAATGATTTTCTGAGTATCAAGGAACCATCTGAGACGTTTGTTGACAATTTTCTCGAGTATTTTGCACATGTTACATGTAAGTGATATAAGGACGGTAGTTACCAGATTTGGATGGGTCTTTACCAGGTTTAGCAACAGGTACTACTACGGCCATCTTCCAGATCTTGGGAAATACTCTTTTCGTCCAAATATAGTTATATACATCTAGTAAAACTTCCTTTCCAAGTGTGGGGAGATTTTTGATGAGGATATTCGCAATGTTGTCCGGACCAGGAGAGGAATTATTGGTGGATTCAATGGTCGTAAGAAGTTCTTCCATGGTTATGGGATTATTTTGTTGAAGGGGTGAGCATTTGTCATCATAATCATCAGGAAGTTCTTCTTTTTCTTCTTCATTTTTATATTCTTGAAAGACATCGGAGAAGTTCTGAGAGCTAGAATTTCTGACAAATGTATCAGCTAGTACGTTGGCAATATCTGCAGATTGTTTAATGATTTTATTTCCGTTTTGAATAAAATGTATCTGGCTATATCTTTTGTGTCCTTGAATTGCATTTATTTTCTTCCATGATTCTCTTATACTATTGTTCGAGCTAATAGACGACACAAAATTATTCCAGGAGTTGCTTGTACTCTCTTTAAGGATTCTTCTGGTGAGAGCTCTTGTTCGTTTGTATTCAATTTTGTTATCGTCAGTTTTATGTTTTTTGTACCGATTGTAAGCATGATTGGATATTTTAATAGCTTCTTTACACTTCTCATTCCACCATGGAACAAATTTGGTCTTCAAAGATGGTGTATAAGTTCCTATTGCTTCATTTGCTGCTTGTTTAATTATATCTGAGAAGTTGGTAACTATGGAATCCACATTCTCATTCATGAGATTATTGAAGTCAAAATCATGAAGGGATGTATTGATTATATCACTATATTTCTTCCAATTAGCTTGGCTAAATTTCCATTTTTGGATTCCGTAAGTGTTACTATCCACATCATATGAAAAATCAACTTTTGTGAATACTGGAAAGTGGTCACTCATGAGGAGTTTCTTCCACCCACCAGCTGCATTTGTGAGCCAGATTAGTGGAGCTTAGAGTGAGGTCAATAGTACTAAAGTTACCACCTGACCATTATTTAACAAGATCATGTTTGTATCCTCAATAACTGTTTCTATCTTCATTCCTCTGGAGTCATTAAAACAGGATCCCTATAATTTGTTATGGGAGTTAAAGTCACCCAACAATAAGAACGGTTTAGGGAGTTGTTTTATAATATTACATATCTCTATGGATTCAAATGCATAACTATTAGGAATATAAATATTACAGATGCAAATGTTAATTGGGAATGATATTTGAATAGCAACTACCTCCAAATCAGTGCTGACGTGTAATTCGGTGGAAGAGACGTTTCTTTGACAAATGTAGCCACTCCACCAGACGCATGATGACAATTTGTTCTGTTTTTATTGAAGCATTTGAAACCTTTCATTTTCCCTTTATTGTTGAGTTTGAAATTTGTTTCCTGTATACATATTACCTCTGGGAGATATTACTGGCATAGTAAATGTATTCTTTCATATCTTGTATGAAATCCATTTACATTCCATTGAAGTACCAACATGCTTGTAATAAGTTGTTTAAAAATTAATCAGATGAAGTGTGTTCTGTGTCTTCTTGTAAATGAGCATCCTCCTTTAAATTCTTCAAATGTTGTATACTTCCAAGTCTTGAATAAAAATCATTGACAATGTAATAATTTAATTTGTGTCAATGATTGAGTTCTCCATGCTGGTATCTGTATCACTATTTTCAACTTGTTGTATAGCTCTTTTAAGCTTTTGGTTATTCTAGTGAACCTGCTTTTCATTGATCTTGCAGTCAGGTATAGATATGTTTCTTTCATCATTAAAATTAAACCAACAATGTCTTTGGTATGGTCTTTAGCAATGATTTTTGGATCTCGGGCACCATTAGAGTTTTCTATAAATGATGTGAGTTGTTGAAAATTAAGTGGAAACTTGTCTTAGTTTCTATGAAGTCTTTAGCTGGAACAAGTAATTCATTAATTGATTTTGTTGATGATTGTTCTAATGTAGAGGGGTCTTCTTTGTCTTCTTTCTTCTTGTTCTAGGGTTGGTTTTTTCATGGTCAAGTGTTATGGTAGGTTCATGTTTGTTGCTCAGAATTTTGGGCTGTGATGAGGATTCAGATATGAGTTTTCTCGTAGGTAAATAAGGGAAATTTTATTTTTCGGTTGGTGGTTCTATTAACATTAAATGTGTATCTTCACCTTCCAGGGTTTCCTCAGTTTCTAACTTGTTATTAACAGAATCAGTGAGAGTGGAATTGGTTACTATATTTTCAATGTTTTTTGTGGGGCAATTATTGGCAATGTGGCCTTCTTCCTTACAAAGAAAGCAAGATATGCTATCCGTAGAGAAAATAAATTCTATATGTGGTCTTATCATAGGAAATCAAAGTTGACTCAGGAAGTTTCATTACATCATCTGTGTCTATGAAAACCTGTCTTCTGAAGCTTAGAATATGAGACAAACCGCGTTCAGATATGCCAGCTTTGATGAAAGATCTCTTGGTTGAGGTTTTATGCCTTTTTGAGTTAGAACGTTCTGAATTAGTTCATGTGGGATTATTGGGCAAACATTTGATATGATTACTCTTACGTGATGATTAATTAGTGGTTTTAGATTCAATTTATGCTGGCCAATTTCTATTGTTTTATATTCTTCTGTAAGTTTCCTAGCTATTTCTGGATTTGATAGGAACACACAAATTCGCTTATTGGATATTCTTGAAACGAATCGTATGTGGCTTTAATCAACTATTGTTGCTATCTTCTTTATATAATCTTTAATGCTTAGACCGTCTTGTGCCTCTATGAGTATTTCCTGTTCTTTCTTTGGGAATGAATCTGTTTGCGCAGCATTAGCGTAAGTTTTGCTTACTTGGTTTAGATGTCCATCTGTAGTGGTGGAGGTTAGGGTTGCCCTGTAGTCAGAACAACCCATTGTATGTTGAGATTCAGCCACGGATGTGGCTGAATCTGTCTTTACTGACACTATTAAAGAATCACTTCTGTGCAATAATAACAGTGAATACAAGGTCTATTTTTAACTCGCGTCACGGATATTCATTAAATTATCGGACAATTCTGATAGTCGGTTTTTACATTCCACAAGCGCTACCAACCTCCCACTTCTTTTTACTTTGCTCATCATCTTATTTAGTTTCTCATGTGCACATATCGAACACAAATTGGTTTCTTTTTGGTCAAATTCAAATTGGTTTTTACCTGTCGTGCCTATTCATTTACGAGTTTGTACCTTCATAACACCCATGAAAAGACGTCCATGTTAAGCCAAGCGCGCATTGGGTCGGTACGACGCGGACGGACAGTAGGGGCCGGATTTTATTTTCTCACTACCTCTACAGCAAAAAAGAGTAAGTTGTGTAATGTTGCGCGTAAAAACGGCGTAATTTCCGCAGAAAAATTCATTACTGGGCCTTGGTAACGAAAAAGTGGATAACTCTAGACGCTAAATTTAGGGGGAAAATCCTCTAACACATGGTGTAGCCACAATCCATGTTTTGTGGGTTCTTCCTACCGACAAATCCATTTACGACGAAACGTCTGTCTGCCTATTCGTCTAACACTAGCCACTAAGCCATTTATCCGATATTCCCAAAAATTAATATACCGCAATCGATCTGACTCATTTCGCAGCATTCTGAATCTGAAACCGATATTTTAATTTTTGGGGTTACTTTGCATCAAGCCCCTGGAACATTTTCAAAATTTTCTAAAAAAACGACTCCATCGTTTTAAATTAAATTTTGTTGTTGTATAGTGTGAATGGTGTTAAAAGAATGGTCTAGGACTCATGTTCGTTGAAAATCCTGATTTTTCGTAAATTGCATAAAGTTTAAAGTGGTTCGGAGCCTTCTTCAACTAAAGTGTTAAAGATAGAAATTTTTCCCTGAATGAAATCTGTTCCTTAAAGATAGATTTTGAAATAAGGTCATGTACAATTTTCATGAGAACTTTTGCGTGAAAACACGGGTGAGAAAGTACTTGCTGTTTTGCACCGCTAATTTCTCCAAGGTACGATGCTAGAATTCGTAAAAGCACTTTTCTTCGATCTTCAGATGAACTAGACTACGTTCTCTAATTTTGTTTTCAGAAACTGGAATCACTGGACGGATACTTTTTGTTCCCGGAAAATTTCAGGCCTACAAATCGTCCCGCATTTAAAAATTCTGTATCACGATCCTCTTAGCTGGGAAAAATAAATGAAATGTCTTCCACATTACTCTTTGCCCATTCAAAAAGTTTCTTGGGGGTGGTGTTACAAGTTGCTTCAAGGATTGCGTAAGCAGCACGTCTCTTGAAGTCTCTGTATACCGTCAGAGTTATCTTTTCAAAAAAAGTACCATTCAGCTGGGCCTTGTGATATGTGACATTGCAGAACTTCTTTCTGTTTTTATATTCATCTACCGCGCCAAAACACGTTTTGGCTTCGTTCCAGAAAAGCTCGAGAACCCGATTTTATTTTTATTTTGGTGTCTTATTTTACTTTCTCAGCCTTTTTAAATTATTGGTGCAAATTTTTACTTTCCCGAATACGTACGTATATACGGAGTAATGTATGTAGTGTAGGGAAATTTATGTAATGCTGGCCGAAAAAACGGTGAATTTCCGTTTGAAAACATTCATTACCGGGTCCTGATAACGAAAAAGAGGATAAATCTAGTTGCTAAATGAAGAAAATCCCCTTACACGTAGTGCAGCCAGAATCCCTGTTTTGTAAGTCCTTTATACCGAAACCCGATTGAAAGCAATACGTCCGTCTGTCCTTCCGTCCGTCTGTGCCCACCACTAGCGCCAAAACCATAACTAGGATATTTTTTAAATTGAAGACACCCTTGTCGATCTGGCTCCAGATGAAGTTTTGAGATTTTGAAAAAGATTCTTTAAAATTTGCGGGTACTTTATATAAAGCCCCTGGACATTTTCAAAATTTTCAAACGGCTCAATTTTTTTTCTTTAATCTTTTTGTAATATTAGAGTAAAATATATTTATGAAGGGTCCGATAAGTCCGAATTACTATACGGCTAACTCTGAAATTTCGAAAATTGCAAAAGTTTGAAATTTATTCGGACTCCAACTACAAAATTAAAGATAGAGATTTTTCCTTCATGTAAAATTTGTTCTTTCATTAAGGTCACCCGCATTTTTTTAAAATTTTGGTAGTTTTCTTGCACTATTGCGTGCAATGTGTAATTTTTAAAATATTACAGAAACAAGGGTTTCTCAAAAACGACTTCAAATTTTTTTATTAAACTTTCGGTAGGGATAAGGCCTAATGTACTCTACCAGATGACGTAAACGCCATATTGTTCTATTATTTTGTTTTTGCTAAAAGTACAAAAATGAAATTTTTTGACTTGTCTTTCACGTCGTTAATATTTACTTTTGGGGCGATTTGTTCACATGATTTTATTTATGAGTACATGTACTTTAAATGTTGTCAAAAAAGTTTCTTTAGAACCCAGCCCTTTTATGTGAAAACAAGCTCCAAATGCCGCATTTTCAGAAACGCTCAAAGCCCAATTTTTTCATAAATAGCTCCAAATTTTTTCTTCAAACGTTTCATGCGGATAGTACTAATTGCACCCTTTAATATGACGAAAAGTTTATTTTGGGGTATTTTTTAATTGTTCTCTCGCGCCGTTAATATGCACATTTCCAGCAATTTGTATTTGCGAGTTGATGTACTTCAAATGATTTCTAATGATGTTTTTCGAAAACTAATTTTCTGTGAAACAGAGCTTTAATTTTCGAATGTACAGAATCACTTAGACACCATTCTCAAAAACACGGCTCCAAATTTTTTAATGAAAATTGCCATTGAGGACGGTGCTTTTCTATTCTTTAATATTCTAAAATTAACATTTCCGTTCTACCATTAGGAAACAAAAAAATTAAGCGAATATCACAAAATATTTGCCCTCCGATGGCAGCTGGCAAGAATATGTGGCAAGTCTGAAAAGCTACTCAAGACCAAAAAATATAAAACTATCACGGAAAAGTCTCTACCATTCTGTAGCACCACTAATTTAAGTTCTCTAAATGTGGCCGGTATTGATTTTTTACTTTTCTTCGTGAGCACAAATTTATCGGCTTTGTTTTCGCTATGAAAATTCTGATGTACCCAGAAGAATAAAAATGTTACTAATATTATTGATCGTAGATTCCGTTGCAACACCTGGGCTACGTATCCGTCTTCACTTGACTGTCTGTCTTCACTGTTTCAGTTGAGTCACTAAAATATTTTATTAGCAATTTTTAAAACAGTTCGCATATTGCTTCATCTACAGCTAAATTAGATATTTTCTTCCGCACCGCTTCTGTTATATTTCCCTTACTCATCAGACTGTGGGGCTACTTAAGTCTATGGATGGATTGTAGTACCAAATCTTGATCAACATATTCACAATCTTCAGTATTTTATAGCATAATGTATCACTAAATAGAAACACAAGAAAACTAAGCATGTAAGCTGATGTCAGGATTCATTGGATATCCCTAAGGAGTGAACATGACGGTTCCTGCATACGACCATGTCTCACCCCTCACTGAGCAAGGGCAACGCGACTTTCAATCACAAGAGCGTAATTCGGGTATACTATTTATCGTTATACGCGTTATGCGCGCATTCTACAAGCTCTAAGCTCCCGATATGTGCGATAAAGTAGAGAAAGCAAGTGTAAAGGTATTCGAGTAATGGGAGAGGATACGAGAAAGAAGGAAAAGTCGTCCGCAGCTCGCGACCCGTTTGTTAGGGTATTCGCCTGCAATTAATTGGAGGACGAAAATCTACCGATCAGAGCAGCCTACCGCTAGAATTGTCCTCCAGACAGTGGCTGAGTTCGACGTAGCTTTCTAGCTGGCGTCGAAACCCGCTTTTCCCGGACTCGATTCCAGAACCTCCAGGTCAGAGTCGTTGCAGAGACCGAGACAATGCCGCTTCTCAGCTAAGCTCATCCGAGTCCCCTGTTGGGGTGACCAATGCTATGAACTATCTGAAGAATTGAAATACATGATAACAAGGTCACATCTCAGGCGACATACACATTACGGCCCACGTATTTGCCATTCCAAGTCACAGAACGACGGTCGACATAAAGACGGTTTCATTCAATCGAGAGCTCTAACGTCACCATAGTGACATTACTTTGGCGACATACATGCTCCCGATTGGATGACAGCGAAAAAGGTGTTCCTGTCAGGGGTAAAGTTAAGAAAATCTCAGTATAGTTCGTCTGTCCCTGTTGTCAATAGAGCTTCAAACAGGACAGATTTGTTTGAGATACCAAATGAGCATACAATTTTTTTTGTGATATTAATTTTGATTACTCTACAGTAGATAGTTTGAACAAAGTGTTTCTACCAGCATTTTTTAAAATTTTCAGATCCTTTTGCATAAGCAGTAGATCATACTGAAAAAGGTAAGTGCTTTATATGGGTGTGAAATGCAGAGAGATGCATGCTATTGAAGCCATAGTGTATTGGTAACAATTTGTTTTTGATTGTTACAGATACTACTGTCTTTCAGCATGCTGCTACACCAAGTGGCAGATGCATTTGCTAGCCTTGTTATTGTCCTTACTTAATTATTAGGGGATGGTGGGGAAAAAAGTGGAAATGATTCATAAGAGTGAAAATAATGTCGATTTATTATTTTTAATAATAATAATAATAATAGTAATAATAATAGTGACTTTATTTATGTGGCAAGACTCGAGCCTTCAGGCGCGTTCTTCCACCTACCACGTAATACATAATAATAATAATAATAATAATAATAATAATAATAATAATAATAGTGACTTTATTTATGTGGCGAGACTCGGGCCATTAGGCCCGCTCTTCCGCCTAACCACGTAATACATACATACATATATAGATAAAAATTGAAACTGTACATTTTGTAAATTAAATAAAATACAACTTAGATATGTCTTGCCCCTGGATTCACAAAGGGAAAGTAAAAAAAACACAACGTCCCAGCATTTACCTTAAACGGCCGGGAAAACCAGGGAAAACAAAGAAAGTGTGCGTGCTCTTCAACGTCGAGCAACAAAATAAAAGATTTAAAATAATTTATAAAGCATTTAATGACACAAGAGAACATTAAAGAGATGCCCCAAAATAAATTATGAAAAAAATATTAATTAACCCATACGCGTCAAAACGTTAGAAAAAATCTCAATCCATTAAAGAACTCATTAAAAAAATAATAAATGAGAATGCACACAACCACCCGGCCAGGACGACGGCTTAGGGCTGATTTTAATTACACCAACATGTACCAAGGGAAAAGACGCAATCTGTCAGAGTTATGACAAGTTAAGCTGGAATGAATTTGAAATTACAAGTTGATAATACAAACAAAACTAGTGGTGCTTCCAACGCACATATTTTCTCGCTCTGCTTCTATACGGTCCTAATTGCTATTCCACTACTCCATAAACCAGCAAAAGTGTACTATACCAGCAAACCATTTCGGTACCGAGACCCGACAAACGAAACTCAAATTCAACGAACCGGCACTCACCACTACGCAACACCAACACCGCCTCTGTCGAACAGAGCCATGAAAGAATAGAACCGACCTATAAAAAGGTAAATGCATGATAAAGAAACATTTGATACGATGGTAATACGCTTTACAAATCCAAGAAGAGAAGTGAAAAATTGTTAAAAGTGAAAAATTTGAACAAATATATACAGACATTTCCACGACATTTATCGCAATTACTTATATTTTAGTCAAAACGTAATTCTATCGATTTTTTCATTAGGAGCCGGTAATTTTCAACATGCGAAAAACATGTCTTTCAAACATGACCAAGAAAGGCAGCGATAAACCGCATTAAGAAGTATTCGTAAGGCTAGAAAGTAATAATAATTTCTAAACCGTTAGGGATTGTAAGTTTATCGCATGCCTTCTGGTTATATTGTATTACAATTTAACGTTAAAATTCTCATAATTTTACTTAAATTGGTTCATACAGATATATACTAGACAACTGTTGATTTGACATGTCTCAGAAATCGAATAACAGAGTTGAAAAATTGTTTAAAAGATGCAGTTAGGGAAAACACAGACAAGTCCTGTCCATTTGTCTGCATTGATTCTATTCGTGAGTAGAAGTACTTCAAATGTTATTCAATAAAGTATCTACACACTTCAATGTTTTTTTCCTGCAACATCACATTCATCAAATTAAAATCCCCCTCGGGTGATCGAACTCGGCACCTTCCTTATTGAAGATCTCAACCCGTGGGTGCATTAACTAGCCGCGCTATGGGACCGACATGCGGAACAACTGCTTATATTTTAATCAAAACGTACTTGTATCAGTTCTATCATTAGGAAGCCGGTAATTGTCAACATGCGAAAAACATGTATTTCAAAAAACATGCCTAAGAAAGGCAGCGGTGAACGGCTTACTCCACATAATTTATCCGATGATCGGCATTTGGAAAATAACTACTGCGAGAAAGTATGTGCCATTCTATAGCACCACTAGTTTATTTATATATTTACTTTCCCTTCTTACACACGTGCAGAAAATTTAAAGAAAAAAGTTTGGAGCGGTTTTTGAGAACATTTTTTTCTGTAAATTTGAATCGCAATTTACGCGAAGACTACTTGTTTTACCGAAAAATTGTACATGACCATATTTGAAGTGCTAATTTTGTACAAGCGACTTTGTTTGAGGCGAAAATCTCTATCTTCAATTTTGCAGTTTTTAAAGTTTTTTGCAATTTTCGAAAAATAGGGCCTATCAACGAAAATGATGCCTACGTCATTCCCTTCAACGTTCTTTGCACTATTCAACAACAAAATATAATCAAACAATTTGGAGCCATTTTTTTAATTCATAAAATCTCAAAATGGGCTTCATGTAAAGTATCCTCAAATACTAAGATATCGGTTTCAAATTCAAGAGGCCTTGAGACGAGTAAAAACCATCGGGGAATATCAATTTTCCAGAAAATCAACCGAACGGTTTAGGCGTTAGCGTTGACCACAGACGGACAGACGGACGGAATGCCGTCAATCGATTTTGAAGTATGAAGAAGCAACAAATCATGGATTTTGACTACACCACGAGATAGAGGATTTTTTTTTCTAAATTTAGCAACAGGTTTTATCCACTTTTTTGTCACCAGACCCCTGCTATAAGAGATTTTCTGGCGAAAATTGCCCGTTTTCCGCCGCACGATTACATAACTTTATCTTCTTACGAAGTATTCGTAAGGCGAGAAAGTAAAAAACAACAACTTTCTAATCTTATATTAAACTTAATTTAAACTAATTATACTGTTGTTTATTAAATTAAAAATTAACCTAAGAAGTATAAGAAAATACAAAATAAAAAAAGTTAAAAATGTCATATAAAATGTTACATTTGGCGTACAATTTGGATAATAATAATAATAATAATAATAATAGTAAAAATTATAAAAATAATAAGACATTGAGTACACACTTTCACATCGTACATTATCAGCTCAGTAGAAGAGTTTTTAAATGTTTTTTGAATGATCGCAATGTTTTACATTTCCTAACATTTTCTGGAAGGTTATTCCACTCTCGGGTCGTTGCTACTAAGTAAGATTTATTATAAAAATTGGTGTTGGTTTTAGGAATTTTGCATAGCATGGATTTCTGGAATCCATTTGTTTTCAGATAAGACATTTTATAAGAGAGGTAAGCATGTACACCCGTATTTAATATTTTGTAGAAAAGGCACAAACTATGAAACAGGCGTTGATCTTTCAAGTTTAATAAGTGATTTGCTTTTTTTAAAATTATGCCTTATTTAAAAGGTCGCATTAACTGCTAGGTCATTAGCGACCACATTCAAAATACAGTATATACAATGTACATGAGAGCATACAACAAAATTTAAGATTAAATCACAAATACATAATTTGTCAATATAAGTCATCAAATAAAATCATCACATAAATCATCAAAAATCATCAATATAAGTCATCACATAAATCATCAAAATACATGTTGGGCATTACTAATACATTATTTGATATAACATTGTGACAATATTGGTGTTTAACAGATTTTTGGTTTCTTACAGTTTATTGATAAGGTTAATTTCCTTTAAAAATTTAATGACATTTTGAATGTGGTATTTGTTGTTAAGGATTTCAGGGAGAGTGAGAGGTATTGCATATTTTTTGCGAATATCTGTGTAAATGGAACAGAACAGTAATATGTGTGGTATAGTAAGGGCAGATTGACATTGGTCACAATTTTTTTGCATTTCTTTTGTTAGTAGATGCTGATGGGTAAGTTTGGAATGGCCAATTCTTAAACGGGTGAGCACAGTTTGATATTTTCTCTCGTGAAGGTAAGGGAGTTGGTCATCGAAGATACTTTTCCTGATCTGATGTAGTGAGTTTGGTGATCTTGTCCATTCAGTATTCCAAAGATCCTTGTTTCTTTGATGAAGTTCTTTTTTTATGTCATTGTGGGAAACTGGGTGCTCTTCCAAAGGTGAATTAATATAATCTTTTGCTGCTTCATCAACTAATACATTACCGGCAATACCTCGGTGTGATGGTATCCAAATGAAAATTATTTCCTTGTTGATGTGTAATAGGTCATAATATAAGTCAGCTATTTCATTTACTATAGGTTCCTGGTTTTCAGAATTACTTAAACTTACTAGCACACTTTTGGAGTCTGTAAATATAACAAATTTGTTTTCGGTTTGTTCTTGAATATATTTTAAGGCGAGAAGAATGGCGTATGCTTCACAATAAAAAATAGTGCAATAATCATTTAGCCTTGTTTGTAATAGTGTCTCTTTGATTTGTACAGCACAGCCAGCTCCGATCTCTTTACGGGAGCCATCGGTGAAGATGTGTGTATATCCAGTGTATTTGTTATAGATTTCGTTGAAGTAAGCCTGGTAAATTAACGTATTAGTTTCCTTTTTTGGAAGATCGTTAAGGCTGATGTTGATATTTATTAGGGAAGGAATCCATGGAGGTCTTTTTTTAATCATGGTAGTTCGAACAGTAGGAAATGTGAAGTGAATTTCTTCAAGATACTGGTTCAGGAGATAATAAACTGGTTTCGGAGCATACTTTTTTTGTGTGTACTTATCGTAATATTTTCTGGAGAAAACATTCTTATAAGCAGGGTTATTAGGAGTGGATGACATTTTACTGGCGTATGAAAAACATAGTTTTCTTCTTCTGATGTGAAGAGGTTCTTCATTGGATTTCACAAGAATACTCGAAATTGGACTCGTTCGATATGCGCCAATAGCAAATCTTAACCCGGCTGAGTGGACCGGATTAAGACTATTTAATATTGTTGGCTTAGCTGACTGGTAAATAATTGCTCCATAGTCTATCTTAGAACGAATGAGGACTTTGTATGTTGAAAGTATAACATTTCTGTCGGCACCCCACGATGCTGATGAGATGGCTTTTATTATATTCATTCTTTGAAGACATTCAGCTTTTAATTTCTTAATATGAGGTATCCATGTTAGTTTACTATCGAATAATATTCCTAGGATTTTGATTAGGCTAGAACATTTAAGTTGTTGTGGTCCTATAGTAAGTTTTAGCTGATCAGATAAATTACCCCTTTTATTGAAGACTATACATTCAGATTTGGTTTTTGAGATCTTGAAACCTGTCGTATTGGACCAATCTTGAAGTTCATTTAAAGTGATTTGGAGCAGTTCTTGAGATGTTTTAATATTTTTTCCACTTAATGTTATAGTGATATCATCTGCAAACAAATATACTTTCACTGGACGATGGATGTGGTTCGTGATATCATTTATGGCAATCAAGAATAGTAGTACACTAAGCACAGATCCTTGATTTGCTTTATAGTACCGCGAAATGTGATCATACTTTCTGATATTGTATTGAAACCTAACACATGCATTTGGAACTCTTTGAAGAGAATCAGCGGTTGATTTATTTATGTTACCGTACACGGTATCACCGTATTCGAGCAGGGGGAGCAGGAGTGATTTTTCTAGAAGTTCTTTGGTTTTGAGTGGAAGGCATTTGTAAGCGCATTTGAGTGAGTACGTTGAGGCATACACTTTGCGGCAAGTGTCCCGAGCATGAGGTTCCCAATTTAGAAATTTATCGATGGTCAGACCAAGATTTTCAACTTGAGAGCAGAAAGGAACCAGTCCAAAATGATATCAGAAATTTTTAGATTTTGAAGTGTTTTATGGGACCTTCAGGACCCAATTATAATTGATTGAGATTTTAATGGGTTTAGCTTAAGGCCGTTTCTCACTGGCCATTCAAGTAAAGAGGCCAAATCGTGATTTGTTTTACTAACTAAATGAGCCACTTCCAAAGGTTTCCCACTGACATAGATCTGTAAGTCGTCTGCATACATATGATGACTGCACATTGATAGCACAGAGGGGATATCATTAACATAGACCAAGAAGAAAAGTAGACCTAGTACGGAGCCCTGTGGTACTCCGCGTACAACTGACTTAGGAGACGAAAAAGTATTCTCAACAACTACAGCCTGTTGTCTATAATTAAAATAACTTGAAATCCGCGATAGACAGAATCAGAAAAACCGAGGCATTTACATTTTGCCAGAAATACGTCATAGTCTACTGAATCATAGGCCTTGCTATAATCTAAAAGCGTTAATGTTGTTATATTGCCTTTATTCAGAGATTGACGAATGTCGTCGGTGACTCGTTACAAGGCCGTTTGTGCACCTTTCCTAAAACCAGATTGCAAACTATTGAGAACATCATTTATGGCTTCATTTATGGCATCATTTATTTGTTTAAGTACAATTTTTTCTAGGACTTTGGATAATGTTGGTAATATATTGATAGGTCGGTAATCACAAGGATTTAACGAATTTATGCATTTGGGGAGGGGACGTATGTAAGCTAGTTTCCACAATTGGGGAAAGTATCCGGTTGTTAAAGAAAAGTTTGTTATGTGTGTACGTGTTGTGCCTTCACTATTTTTTCGACTTCTTGGCAATCAACATTGTTGAAATGGAAGCTATCATCCCCGGGTGGCACTTGTGATTCCAGAACGTGTAGTGATGTTTCTTTAATAATAGTGTGTATTGGATGTGCAACAGAAGCAACTTAATAATTTAGGTCATCTAATGGAATTTCTAATGAACTGTCATTTGACTTACGTTTGCAAATTCCTACGTTTTTGAGCGTGTTCCATACTCCCTTCGTACTCGAATTTTTATGGAAAAGATTATGATAATAACGAGTCGTAGCGTTTCTGACTTGTTGTTTTACATACTTTCTAAGTATTTTGTACTCTTTTTCAGTTTCATCGGTTTTAGTAGCTCTACAACGACTGTATTCAGAATTTCTATCTCTCATAAGAACTTTTAATTCGTTTGTAAGCCATGGAGCAGCAGGCCGCATGACACGAGAAGTTTTGTTAAAAATGTGTGTTATGATACCATTAAACACGCTTACTTCAGAGTCTAATGAATATTGTTGGTAAACCTCGTGCCAAGGTGCACGCGCACTGTCGACTTGAAATGCTGTATGATCAAGATTTTTGTAATCACGATAATGGATTGTTTTATTTTTGTATTTAGTGCACGTAGCCGAGTATATAACAAAGAGTAAGTCATCGTTTGAAATACCCGGAACAGAAAACTGACAATTGAGTAATACTTTAGAAGTATCTGAGACAATCAAGTGATCAATCCACGTTTCCGTTTTAGATGAGCTATGAGTAAGATTCAGTTTCAATATTTGCAGATTATGTGAATTGAAGGTATGAATAAAATTAGTGGCATATTTTGTGATAGGATTTCTTAAGTCACAATTAAAATCCTCCATTATAATAATATTTTGATACTTATCTGTGAGTTCTGAAAGTGATTCCTCTAATTCTAACAACGTTCCCGTATTTGGAGGCCAATATACAACCCCGACAAGTAAATGTTTTGTGCCAATCATCAAATCAACAAACATATATTCCAAGCTCGGTGAGTTTGTAGTACATGTTTTGATTACTTTGCAAATTATATCACCACGAACAAACATAGCAACACCCCCACCGGATATCTCTTTAATATTTACTTTTATTATATTCCTGTCATTTCGTAGGAGTTTATATTTAGGGATCGAAATAATATCAGAGGATGCGTTAGTTTTCAACCAAGTTTCACTAATTAATAATACATGTGCGCTAGCTTCAGAAAGAACATGAACAATTTCTGAGTGATGTCTCTTTAAAGATTGGACAGCTCCGTAAAGTTAGAATCGCAATGATGTCAAAAAAAATTTGAAATTAATCTCCAAATTTGTCGCTTTTTTGTCGCTAATTTGTTACGCAAAAAAATTGTCGCTCTTCATTTGACACTGCTATAACAAATGCTGCCAACTTGATATAAAGTTAGCATCGCAAAATCAAGAAAACCAAGAAACTACACAGATAAATTAAAAATTAATTACATGGGAATTTGTCGCTTTATTGTCGCTCAAAACATACAACATAAATTTTGTCATTCTTCAAACAAAACCAGAAATGTAATTACCCCAAAACGCTGTTTTCAACCGCAATGTAAGGAAAACTAAGAAATAACAATAACAAGCAAAAAATAATTACATGGGAATTTGTAGCTTTTTGTCGCTCGAAACCTACCGTAAAAGAAATGTTACTATTTAAACAACATGCTAGAAATTGAACTTCTTCACAAACGCGTTTCTAAGTTGATATCAACTTAGAATCGCAATCTCAAGAAAACCGAGAAATAACAATAGTAAGTAAAAAATAATTACATGGGAGTTTGTCGCTTTTTTTATCGTTCCAAACCTAAAAGCAAACCAATTTTCGTTCCAAATGTCGTTCCAAATTTTTCAATGAACATTGCCATTTAGAACAAATTTTAACTGTTTTTTCATATCCTTAAAATAATATTTTTGTTCTACTTTTAGGAAACAGAAAAATTAATAAAAGATGTCGAAAAAATTTCGTTTGGGCGGTGATAGACGTCCGATTTCAAGAGTATTTTTAATGAAATATGATCATCAAAAACAGTTCTTCAAATAAGGTCATGTTAAATTTTTTGAAAATATGAGTAGTTTCTCTATAACTTCCTGACAAACATAATAGTCCGCTGGGAATTGACTGCGCTTCGTTTTCGTCGTTTTCTTACAACTACAATTTTAACTAGTGGTGCTACAGAATGGCACAGACTTTCCCGTATCAGTTTTCTGTTTCGTTTGGTCTCGGCTAGCTATTCGGACTTGCCAATACTCTTGACAGCTGCCATCTGTCGCCGCCAAAACTACATTTTTTTCGACATTTTCTTAAGTTCTCGGTTTTCCAATAGTCCAACAAAACTGTTATTTTAAGAATATAAAAACAATTAAACCTTGCCTTAAATGCCAATTTTCGTTCAATAATTTGGAGCCGTTTCAAGAAAATGGCGTTTGGCGCTACTGTTAATGCAAACTTTGAAGCTCCTTTTTACAGAAAAGTTTTGAGTTTTCCAAAAACTTCACTTAAAGTCATTTGAAGCACTTACACGAACAATTCAAGAGTGTTTACGAATTTCTGAAAATATACATTTTAACCGTATGAGAGAACTTTCAAAAAAATTACAATTTTGCAATTTTTGAAAAAGCAAAAAAATACCGCTAAATTAACTTCACGCCATATTAAAGAGTGCAATTAGTACTATCCGTTTGAAAGGTTTGAAGAAATAAATTGAAACTTTTTTTTTGAGAAAATGGCGTTTGAGCGTTTCTGGAACTGTGCAATTTTAAGATAGTTTTCACAGAAAACTATTCAATTTTCGAGCAACTTTATTTGACATTATTTAAAGCACATGCACTCATAAATATAATATTGTAAAAAAGTCGCAGCTAATGTAAATATTAACAACGTGAGAGACAAGTCAAAAAAATTACATTTTTCCAATTTTTGAAAAAACAAAAGAATAGAGCTATATGGCGTTTTTGTCATCTCATAAAATACATTAGGCACTATAACTACCAAATGTATAAAAGAAACAATTTGGAGTCTATTTTGAAAAAATCTTATTTTTGTAATTTTTTAAAATTGCACATATTGCACGCAATATTGCGCGAAAACTACTAACATTTTCAAAAAAATGTACATCACCTTAATGACAGAACTCACTTTGGACAACAAATTTTATTTAATAAAAACATCTCTATCTTCAATTTTGTAGTTTGAGAAAGACGCCGAAAAAATCAAACTTTTGAATTTTCGAAAATTCATAGTAATCCGAGAAAATCTGACCTATGCCACTTTAATAAGTGTATTTTACTCTATTCTTACAAGAAATTTGAAGAAAAATTTGGAGCCGTTTTTGAGAAAATTTTGAAAATGTCCGGGAGGCTTCATGTAAAGAACCCCCAAATTTTACAAAATCTTTTTCAAATTCTCAAATCTTCGACTAGAACTAGATCGACCAGAGAATACCCATTTTAGAAGAAAGTGTAGGCGGTAGCAGTGTTCACAGACGGACGGACAGACCGGTTTTCCTGTCAATTGTTTTTTCGATAACAAGGACCCACAAAATAGGGTTTCTGGCTACACCATGTGCTAGGGGATTTTTGTTTCTTAATTTAGCAACTGGTTTTATCCACTTTTTCGTTAACAGCGTCCGGCAATTAATTTTTTTCCCGCGGAAAATTGGTCATTTTTTCGTGCAGCATTACATAACTTTCCCTATACTACGTATATCACTCCATGTATGCGTATATACACGGGAAAGTAAAAATACAATTTTTTCTCAATTACATGTATTTATCGAAACATCAACTTCAAATAAGGTCATGCATAATTTTTTTCAAAATACGAGTAGGTTTTCTATAATTTTGTGACAAATATAATCGCCGGCTGTAAATTTACTGCGCTTCGGACAGCTGGGTGTGTCGTAAATTAGAATATGCAATTTTGTATATTATTTCTTTCTTCGTTTCTTATATTGGCACTTTTGTTTTACACTTACACATTAATATTTTAGAAATTGTTTATTTTGAAAAATTTGAAATAAGTAAAAAGAACTAGCGTACCCGTGCGAGAACTCTGGCATGTTAAAACTCACCCTTTCCCTATCCATTTGTCTATCCTTTCCATTAAGAAGGAAAGTTGTTAATAAAACGATTTTTTAATATATAAATGTAACTTTTAATGCACTTACTGAATATGAAACTAAAATAACAATGTAACTTATGTCTGAACTTCGTCATACTTCTTTAAAAACATTTGAAGAAATTATTCAATGTTCCTTGAGAGTTAGCTTTTCGCTTCCCTTGATAGTCACAAAAATAATAGACAGGTTTTTACTCTTAAGAAAGCAAAGTAAAGTAGTGCGAAAATACCGGATCGAGCAAGTTCAAACCTAACTCTTTGCAATATTATTTAAGTTTCCTTGATTTGTTATGAGGAGCAGATGAGGTTTTGGAGAATCAAGGTGCCAGCTTGCTGGGGTCCGAAAATTGAAAAATTATTTTTATACTAAAACGTTGGAATATTTTCTGCGTTCTTACGTACCTCAAGTAAAGCAATTCCGAGCCGAAATATAATCGAACTAATATTTTCACTTTTGAGTACTAAATACTATTTGTTACCATTAGAAACAATTTAGTAGGGTTAGACTTCACTTCGGTACATGGGAATGTTAACGAAAATATATTTGTTTAAAAATATATAAAGGTAACTTGCAATGTACTAACACAATATCAAATAAAATAGAAAACAATGCAATTGATGTTTAGAAGAAATTTTCAATAAATATTTATTCAGTATCATGGACAGTTTTTTTGGAACAATTCACAACACTTCCTTAAAGAAAACATTTGAAGTAATTATTTAATATTCTTTGACAGTTAGCTTTTAGCTTTTCGTGATAGTCACAAAAATATTAGAAAAGCTTTTTACTTTTGAGAAAGCTAGGTGTCTGAACCGGCTGACTTGAAAATTTCATCGAATGATAACGAAAATACTGGTACAGGTAAAACAGTCTTCACTCTTCAATGTATATTTACATCCGTCCTCAATTAGGTATACAGCACTTACAGACTCCGGTAAAACGTTAATTGAATGGTTTCACTACACGCATAAGAAAAAATCTTCATAAGTAGCAAGCAACTATAATAGTACTTCTAGTTGTTGCTAGAAAGCAAATCTTGAATTAATGATTATGCAAATAAATCTCGTCAGACTGCACAATCCACGGTGTATACAGAAAGCGTAAATATAAGTCTGACGAATCTAAGCCTTCTAAGCGTTTTGCCACAGAAATGGTTACCAGCAAGAAGGACTGAAATATTTAGGTGGCATTGGTGGTATTGAAGCGCAGAACCAAAGATTTAATTGAAGAATGTCCAAAATGTCACATCTTGTAGATTATGGTATGAAAAACCATTCTTTGAGGCCGTTGGCCTCAAAATATTAGTTTTTAAGGCCCTAGAGCGCTTTGTTTAGAAGTTATTTGACAAAAACTTTGGCAAGTGCTGCGGGTTGCATTTGACTTGAATAATTGGATGCGTTTTTTAAAATGAATCCTTCATATTTTTAAAGTTAAAGTCAATTCATCAAGTCTCCGTGAAATTCTCTTCTTTTAGAGACCTCATTTATAAAGATTGGTTGTGTGTGAAAGCCGAAACGGAAAGGTATACTATTGAAATAATACAGGAGACGATTATTAGCTCTCAGAATAGCGACAATGCCGGGTCTGCAACAATGGAATTCATTTTGCGCTTGCGAATATCTGTGAATTACGTGTCATTGTTGTCAACTGATGGAGCTGTATGAAAAGGAGTTATAATTGTCTAATTTATGTTGATATTTGCATGAAAATATTTAGTTTTCGCACTAAATGCTATACCATTTGTAGTAAGTAGAGTATTTTTTGCATGGTTTTAAAATACTCGTTTCTTATCATGGCCCTATGGAATGCATTTCTATATTGTCCAGGGTATCAGGCTTCTTTTTCCAATTCAGGTTTACAAAACTTTTGTATTCTATTTTTGTGCAGTTGTAGAATTCACATAGTTCTGTCAACACTGCGATGGGAACAGTGAGTTGTAAGCTAAGATGTTAGTAGCGCATAATGTGAAATATTTCAGTACTACGTAGCTGTTTCCTCTAATACGGGAAAGTAAGTGCTGATGTAGCACCACTAGTTTTCTTGACATTTTCTTTCCATTTTAACTTAGTGTCTAATGTCATACCCAAGTTTTTAGCTTTATTTTGTTAAGGGAACTCTCTTTCCGCCTATAATTAGTGGTGGTGGATTGTTTGATATTTTATTGGTATAATTGATGTGTACCGAGTTTTCTTCAATTAGCTTAATTTTCCATTCTTTGGTCCAATCATCAATAGCGTTAATAGAGCTTCTTGTTGTCGTCGGGTAGAACTAATCTCGTTTCGTGATGTTGTTATCAAGGCTGCGTCGCCCGCAAAAGTTGTTATTTTTTCTTGCTCTGGATATGGTACATCACTGATTCTATTCTAAAGTAAACAATAAACAATACACGATATACGATAATCGATAGGAGGATATTAGTCATGTGACAAAATAAATGACAACAACTATTAAAACGGAGGACATTTAAAATCCTAAGAAGGGTGAGAGGACAATTGGCGTCAAGGGAGGACTGCCCTCCCAAATGGAGGATTGTGTGCAGCCTTATTTATACGCCACAGCTATTTCTTGCGCGTACTTTGAATGCACCTTGCACTTCAAACGTGGTGAATGTATCTACGTTTATCGTTTGCAAAACATGCATCACGTTTGCCAGAACGCTCAAGTCTAGAAATTTGAATTGCAAACGGTATCTGAATTGTGAAATGCTGAAACGCTTGTTACCGTGACGGTCAAGAACAGCGCACCTTGCAGGAACGCAAAGGCTCATAATGTCTGCGCGTTTAATGACGTCGCTTTGAGCTGATCAGTATCATTCGACGCTCAGTAAATAACACACTAGTAATTGTACAAGAATTCCGTACTATTCCATATTGACGACATCATCATCTGCAGAGGAGTAGGTTTGGCTCTGGCGAATGCTGAGCAGTGCTCAAACCAACTCATACCGTAATGTCATCTATTTGCGCGCATCTATTTTTGCATCTATTTACACATTTTCAATCCAGAATAGCCTTATTTACTAGCCCCCTCAAGGAAGTAGATTGATATTTTCTCTGGCCATTATTTTTTACAGACAAATGAATTGTAAAAATGTATGTTCAGAGAAAATACTTATATTTAAGAGATTAACATCCAAATAAGAAGTAGATCAACTGATATGGCACTTTAATTCGAAATGTACACAATTAAGGATACTCATTTTTAGAGTGATTAAATAATACTTACCCGTGCTTCCAGATTTTTGTTTTATTATTTTCGGACTGGCAACAATTGTATAATAATCGTTAATATGTGTCTGAAAAAGGAATAGATTTAATTACAATTGAAAATGTTTTCACCCCTCGATAGTAATTCTTTAACATAATAGTGCAACCGAAATTAGGGCTCGGACACTAAATATCTAGAAGCGTAGGACTTGTTTCAAGGCCAAATAAAACAAATTTTGACACTTTTTCAAAATTGTCATGGCATATTAAACGAGGCTGCGGGATCCCGTCCCCGTTCGCCCCCCCCCTGCGTGGGAGGCCGCGACCGCAGTGCTTTCCGCTCGCGCGGCGCGGGGCCCTGACTCTCCGCCCTCCTCGCGCAGGGCCCTCCCGACGAGGGGGAGAGGCACTGGAAACAAGCCCTGGAACCAGATGAGTCACACACGTTTCTAGAAGCGCTTTCACTCGCAGGCAGCTGATGTTCCCATACGCTTTCACAGCATCCAACTTTGATGACATCTAGTGATTACTAGACAGAATCACGATAACTACTCGCTACTGCAGTAACACTAGGAACTCCTGCCCATTTAACTTCCTGCATGATTCCGATGTTCATTTAGCACCGTAAATGGACACAGTCCTTGACTCGGTTGGTGAGTAGTAAAAGCTAATGAGGGAAAGTATAAGTAGTACATAAAAGGGAACTAGTGAACTAGATTTTCCTAATCATCAAAAAGTTGCAATTTTAACAAATTTTACATTTTTATAATATATTTACACCATTTTTACAATACTTGTCTAATTATTATTTTAGCTTAAACAAAAAAGAGAAACTTGAATTGTTTAGGATAAGGATGTTGAATTAAATATTTTACAAGTTTAATATCAATGGATAATTTTATATTTGAATGGAAACTATATATTTAAAGGGTATAGTTTTTATTATGTTTCAATATAATTCCCTATGAGAATTAAAAACCTAATAAATGAGAGTATTGTTCCATAATCAATCTGGTTTCACCTATTTGCGTTAACATCGTGTTTCGTCAATATGGTAGTAGCTACTAGTGAGTTAGCGATTCAAAAAGTAGCAAATTATGGCAGTAGTTTAGAAAAATGAAGATATCTGTCTGTTTTAAGAATATGCAATTCAAGATATCATGCAATTCAAGAATATTATCAATTACCTTTATATAGAAAATTACTTATGCATTATAATTATTAAATCAATCTCAATGTGGAGTTCACAATATACATTTTACATTCTCGCTACCGCAACCGCAAAAAATTTGGTTAAATCCAGATGCTAAATTTAGAAAAAAATCCCATAACACGTGGTATAGGCAGAATCCATGTTTGGTGGGTTCTTCATACGAAAACCCGATATTTTAATGTAAATTATTATTGTTTTATTAGTAAATATGTTACTTGGAACGCTGCAAGCAGTAGCGTGGCACAAATGCGAGTCAGAGGCACCCAGGCATTGACTATATCCTCCTTCTCCCACCTTAACTGTTGCTAGACGTTTTAGTAATACATATGGTAATTTGGCCATATTGAGATAATTTTGCTTTCCTGTATACTATATGTATATATAGTATAGGGAAAGTAATGTAATGCTGCGCGAAAAACGAAGGATTTTCGGCAGAAAAACTCTTATTACAGAGCACTGGTAACGAAAAAGTGGATACATCCAGTGGCCAAATTACGGAAAAAAAATCTCCTAGCACGTGGAAAGCCAGAATCACTATTTTGTGGGTCATTGATACCGAAAAAAACTATTGAAAGCAAAACGTCTGCCCGTCTGTCTGTGAACAACCCTAGCGATTAAATCATTTATCTGATTTTCTCTAAAATTTATACTCGCCGAACGATCGAGCTGATCTCGTAGCCCCTTGAATTTAAAACCGATATTTTAATTTTGGGGGTACATGAAGGCACCCGGACATTTTCAAAATTTTCTCAAAAACGGTTCCAAATTTTTTCTTTAAACTTCTTGTAAGAATAAAGAAAAATACATTTATTAAAATGGCATAGGCCGATTTTCACAATTAGCCCTGAATTTTCGAAAATTGCGAAAGTTTGAATTTTATTCGGGGGTCTTCCTCCAACTACAAAATATAAGATGGAGATATTTCATTGAAATAAAATTTGTTCTTCACAGTGAGTTCTTTCTTTAAGGTCATGTACATTTTTTAAAATTTTAGTAGTTTTCGCGCAATATTGCATGCAATATTGTGCGATTAAAAAAATTGCAATTGCAATATTCTGCAATTAAAAAATTACAGAAACAAGAATTTCTCAAAACGGCTCCAAAAGTTTTCTTTAAACTTTTGGTAGGGATAGTGATAAATGTAATCTATTAGATGACATAGACGCCACATTGCTCTATTATTTTTTTTTTCAAAAATTACAAAGATGTAATTTTTTTGAAAGGTTTCTCAAATCTTAATATGCACATTACCAGCAATTTGTAAACATTAATATATTTATGAAAGTAAGGGCTCGAAATGATTTCAAATGAAGTTTTTTGAAAACTCCAAAATTTTCTGTGATTATGAGCTTTAAATTTCGCATTTTTAGTAGCACTTAAACGCCAGTTTCTTAAAAATGGCTTCAAATTTTTAAAAGAAAATTGCCATTTAGGAAGAGGTTTTTGTGTTCTTTAATATTCTAAAATAATATTTCCGTTTACAATTATAAAACCGAAAAATTAAGAACATATCAAACAAATGTATTTTGGGCGGCGATAGATGGCAGCTGGTTTTGTCCATGAAATGTATTGATCAAAAATACATCTTAAAATAAGGTCGTGCCTAATTTGTTGGAAAATACGAGTAGTTTTTCTACAATTTCGTGACAAATATAATAGCCCGCTGCAAATTTACTGCGCTTCAAACAACGGATGCGTCGTAAACTAGAATTTACAACTTTGTATATTATTTGTTTGTTCGTTTTTACATTCGACCTTTTGTTATACAATTACACATTAATCTTTAAATAAATAATTTATTTTCAAGAAGTGGAAATAAAAATTGCTAGCTCTTTAAGGGAGTATCGACAATGCAGGCAATGCCACAATTGAATTCCGTTCCTTTTTTAATTTATTCTTGCTTGGCCTGAGGCCCTCAGCAGCCGTGAACGACTGGTACAGTAGTTGATTTTATTTTATACAGCAAGTTTGCAAGATATTTTCTTTTATCGTGATTATTATATTTTCAGAAGTACTTTATAATACACGGAAAGGCTAATCGCTTCCAGTCTGCTTAAGGGGGGGGTCAAAAAATTCTCTGGGTAATTTCCTTTTCAATCGTTTACGATTAGGATTCTGTTTGCCAAGTTTGAAATGGGTAGCTGAATGTATTCGAGAAATTTTGTTACAGAATTTTGTGGATAGAAGAGAAAAATGTACAGTGATATGTGTGACACCGAGTTCTTGATGGATTTGAGAGTTTGGGATGAACCAGGGTGCTTTTGTGATTATTCTTAAGAATTTATTTTGGAATGTTTGGATTTTCTGAATATTTGTTTTGGATGCTGCGGCCTAGACAGGAGATGCATAACTTAATATAGGTCGTATCATTGTTTGGTAAAGATGTATGGATGTGTGTAATTGGAGTGGGGATGATTTTTTGAGTAGGGGATATAACTGATGTGTTCATTTAGTGGCTAGTGCTATTCTATGCATGATATTGGGTCTCCATGTGAGTCATCTGTCGAGTAATACTCCGAAGTATTTTGCCGTGGCGTTCGCGGGAATCAATGTTATGTTATGGTTTGGATAGGAGAGTGTGGGTGGGTCAAGTGGTCTTCGAAGAGTGAATATTTTCCCTTGGCTCTTGCTTGCGTTTATCTTAATGTGCCAATTTCTGAGAATTACGTGTCATTGTTGTGACTTGATATAGCTGTATGCTATCAGGCTTCTTTTTACAATACAAGTTTACATAACTTTTGTATTATATTTTTATGCAGTTGTAGAATTGAAAAAGTGTTGACAACACTGAGATGGAAACTGTGAGTTGTTCGCTTGTTTGAATTCGACGTTTTCAAATAATAGCTAATATGTTAGGCCATAAAGTGCAATACTTCAATCCTATGTAGCAGTTTCCAATAATACGGGAAAGTATGGGCTGTTGTAGCACCACTAGTTTAAACTAATGAAACTAAATTACTAAAAAAGCAATAAATTGTATTAACACATACAAGTATAAGGAAAATTTTAGAAAATTAATTTACACTCATCGTCATAAAAAAAGCTCCATCCCGAAGGACCCCGCTGTTCCGCTTGGTGGGTATTTTGCACACCATTCACTAAGCGAATGATTTCGTTTTCACGGTTGGCTGCGCACTGGGGGGTCGGGGGTAAGGGAGTGACGTCGTGCCCACCAGACGAGAAAAGAGGGTCTCAAACGGCTGCGCAGGCCATTGCGACATCGGGTAGTGTCGCCAGAGCGTCACTTGCACGTACACTACGCTTAGGCGACGTGTTTGACAGCCGGTTGTCCAGATAGAAGCTTTCGAGAGGGGCTGCACCATGAGTGTACGGGAGGCTGGTTGGTCCTGTCTCCCTATTGTGCACCACACCGGTCGTACGGACACCACAATCGCCCGCTGTTGGGGTCAATGAATTGAAGAAGGCACGCACACACGACATGCAGAATCTGGACGTCCGCCACGCACCACGAGGAGGGAGGACCCACGGATAGTCCATAACGCGCGACCAAATCCAACGACAACTATAGGTGCTTCAGCGTTGATTCAGCGGGCTGTGCAGCCTGCACTGTCATACAGAGGCGGGATTCGGGGGGGGCAAGGGGGGGCAGCTGCCCCCCCAATGTTGGGACATATTTTAAAAAATATTTTCAGACATTGCATTCAAGTTTATGTAAAAAATATTTACTTTTTTCTGTATTTTCAGAAGAATATTAATAACAATTAAGGGAATAATAATTTTATTAAGCTAAGATAATACCATACTGCTTAAATAAATTGGCAAACTTTAGTTCAATATTATAAAACGCGCGGGATAATGTTCAGCGTTACTGTGAATATCCCGTATTAAAAAAAACATTCTTCAATTAAATTTTACTTTTAAATGATATTTACTTAGAAATTAAAGTTTCATGCGTAAAATCATGGTAGGTTTGGCATCTTGTACTTCCTACTCAGATTCGAACTTACGCGAAAGAGAGAACGAAGTCTCTGCTCTTTCGGAGCCCTCAACGCATCCACAGTACGTGTCCTTTCGGCACTGTAGATCAGTGGGGTCAGTGGCGGGCTTTCTCACGCCACGACACTCACTCACACAAACACACCACATAAATCAGCCCAGCTTATCGGAATGACCAACCTCAGAGGCGCTGAAAGAGGTGTCAGGAAACAGTGGGCGGCTTCCGCTACGATTCATTATAATCGGTACTATTCACACGTAATTCGTTTAATTCACACTTGTGAAGAGAAATGTCTTGTAAATGGCGTGGAAAGTTGATTCTTAGTATTTTTCTAGACCAAAATAAATACTCTATTATTAATAAAATTAAAAATGTCTTAACGACAGCTGTGAGTGACAGGGACAAAAGAGAGCAAAATAAATCAGTCGTTAATTATAATAAGCCTGTTGTCCACCCATTGGGTTCTCTCATTTTTAAATGGTTTTTGCGGGCTGTGAAATAAATGTTTGTCCAACATGAATGCGGACCACTGTCCTAGTCCTCAGTCAGAGGGCTTTCGGTATAGGTGACGATGGCATCTCTGCGACGTCATAAGAATAAGAGCTCAGTTGAGTTCTTGCAGTACTGGCGAACGCACGAGCTTTTATTATAGTGAAACGAGCCAAATCAAGAAAGTAAGAAGATTTCAGCTCTTGTATCTGACAGGTGAGAAATTAATGTTAGTTCATCGCGTTTATTTCAAATTAGAATTTAATCAATAGCTGATGAATAATACAAGTGTTATTGTTTACTGAAGGAAATGTGACTTTACCAGACGACAATCTCATAGATACTTTGTTCTCCTAGAAGTTATAGCAAAATAGCAAACTTCGGTGGCCATTGACTCACGTTATTCTAGTATCCCCTGGGTAATCGAGAGAATAACATCTCTTCATTAATGACGACAGAGGAGTGTCAAATAATACGTTAATCTGCTTTGCAGCCTACGCAGGAAAAATGATCACGCTAGGCCACTGATAATAACTTCTCTTCTCTGTTATTATAAGTGGGAATCTGTTGTTTTAATCTAATGTCGGTTGTATTATTACAACAAAAAGGTTTTTATAACAAAAAAGTTTTTTGGTTCTTTTTTGGACAACAGAGCAACTTTTATTACGATAATTTGAAAAAAGGTTTGTTATTGCTATGAATAGTTAAAGTTCGTGCATGGTAAAGTTCGGCAAACTGACAGTTTTGTCCACTTTCCAAAATGTCGAATGTTTTTATCTCGTCGATTTAACATTGCATAGCTAATATTTATGTACTTCAATGCGCGCAATTTGTATGTAATTAAAACTGTAAATTTTAATTACAATTCAAATACTTCAATCATTTAATTCTAATACTTAACACTGATCATTATTTGTAAAGAAAATTATTTGATTGTCACTTTCCTCAAATAATTTAATTTCAATATTCAATTTTATACTTAACATGTGAAAAATTGCTACATGTAATTATTTTATTCAGAAACAAGAACAAAATAGTGAAAGCAAAATTTTTACATATGTTTTGACAAAAAATATATTAATGTGTGAAGTTTAAGTGTACCATCACACAAAATTTGACATTAATAATTATGTATCTTTATTCGATTCTAATAACTAGACCGCAGAATTTCATGGAATTGCATGTCTGTTTTTTGTTGTTTTGTTATTTGTTGTGACGTCATGGTAACTGTGAAGAGGAAATGATATGGTGATGATAGGGGGTGAAAGGACGAATAGAAATGCAACCATGCCCAAGGCGGGAGTCGAACCCGCGATCCTTCGGTGCGAGATCGCTAAGAACTACCGTCGTATATTACAGGTTTTTGTCTAGAAGTGGGTCGAAGTCACTTATTTTTGTATATTTCTCTTTCGAATGAAACGTGAATTGGGCCAAGACAATACCAACATAATATTTCCGATAATATTCTGATAACATTGTTTTCGCTTGAATCGATTTACTTCCTGTAACTTTATTCGTGCACATTAACTTAGTAAATGGGCTGAATAGTACGGCGACTTGTTAGATGGCCATTTGTTCTCTCGCTAAATATATTTTCGTTTATAAAAACGGAATATATTTACTTTTATTAAACGCCTTTTGTACTACAGTGTAAATCAGGGTTCATCAAAAAGACGAGTCGAGAGCAAAGGGCCGTCGGCATTGCCTAATCGGCAACAGCCGGACCTCCGTCAAGCTGCAACCCCCACTTGTCAGAAATTCAAAATTAACTAGCCTATAATTTTAAACTAATTATGTACAAATTTTGTACCAAAATAAAAAATGTTGTACACAACTATAAACCAATAAAAAACGACATTCAAAAGTGGGGGTGCTAGCTTGATGTCAACCTACAACCCCCACTTTTCAGAAATTCAAAATCACCTAACCTATTGTTGTTTACTAATTATGTACTAATTTTGTACCACAATTAAAAATTTTGAACTCACCTACAAACAATTAAAAAACGGTTGCAAAAGATACACTTTTTGCACATATTGACGAATTTTTTAAATCCCCTTGGAGTCACACTTCGAAGTTGAAATGTATACAGCGGTTTGCTACTATAGGGACCTTTCAGGAGTATTTGTTTCAAAAATTTATCTGGTCTCTCAACGGAGATAATGCAATCGAAAAACAGAAAAAAATGCATGTGGCATGAAACAAAAGTGCCTGTCAAGCCACCCACACTAGTCACAAATTCAAATGAAACTGGCCAATTATTATCTTCTATTTGTCTACTAATTTTGTACCACAATAAATAATGTACTCCGTCCGTCTGTCCGTCTGTGAACACTGCTAGCCCCTAAACCATACGTACGATTTCTTCCAAAATGTATATTCCCTGGTCGATCTGATTCTAGTCGAAGCTTTGAGATTTTGAAAACGATTCTTCAAAATTTGGAGGTACTTTATATGAAGCCCTCGGGGATTTTCAAAATTTTCTCAAAAACGGCTCCAATTTTTTGCTTTAAATTTCTTGTATGAATAGAGTAAAATACACTTATTAACATGGCATAGGTCCGATTCTCACGAATAACTCTGAATTTTCGAAAATTGTGAAAGTTTGAATTGTTTTCGCCGTCTTTCTCCTACTATAAAATTGAAGATAGAGATTTTTTCTTCAAATAAAATTTGTTCTGCATATTGAGTTCTTTCATTAAGGTCATGTAAATGTTTTTCAAATTTTTAGTAGTTTTCGTGCAATAGTGCCTGCAATATGTGCACTTTTAAAAATTTACAAAAACAAGATTTTCTCAAAAACGGCCCCAATTTTTTTCTTTTAACTTCTGGCAGGGATAGTGGTAAATATACTCTATCAGATGACATAAAAGCCATATTGGTCAATAGGTTGGTTTTTCCAAAAATTACAAAAATGTAAATTTTTTCACTTGTTTTTCACGTAGATATTATTTACATTAGCGGCGATTTTTTCACATTATTATATTTACAATTACATGTGCTTTAAATAATGTCAAGTATGTTTCTCGAAAACACAACCGTTTTCTGTGAAAGTAGCTCAAAATTTCGCATTTTCAGAAACGCTCAAACGTCATTTTCTCATATATGGCTGCAAATTTTTTCTTGAAACTTTTGTCACGGATAGTGCTAATTACACTAGTATGGCGTAAAGTTTATTTTGAGTTGTTTTTTTTCCAAAATTACATAATTGTAATTTTCTTGAAAGATCTCTCACATCTTTAATATGCACATTACCAGCAATTTGTAAACATTATTATATTTGTGAGTGTAAGTGCTTCAAATAACTTCAAATAAAGTATTTTGAAAACTCAAAAATTGTCTGCGAAAATGAGCTTCAAATTTCGCAATTTTAGTAGCGCTAAAACGCCATTTTCTCTTAAACGGCACATAATTTTTAAAAGAAAATTGCCATTTATGACCAAGTTTTTGTGTTCTTTAATATTCTAAAATTAATATTTTTGTTCTACCAATAGGAAACCGAAAAAATTAAGAAAATCAAAAAAAAAATGTACTCTTGGCGGTGATAGATGGTAGCTGGCAAGAGTATGTGGCAAATCCGAATAGCTAGCGACGACCCATGGAAATCGAAAACTAATAAGGGAAATTCTGTGCCATTCTGTAGCATCACTAGTTCCTTTTCACGGCCCGGCAATTAATATTTTCCGCCGAAAATTGGCCATTTTTTCGCGCAGCATTACATAACTTTCCCTATATTATGTATATCACTCCGTGTATACGTACGTATACGGGAGAGTAAAAATGTATCGTTGAATTAACAGTTCGGACCGTTCAAGTAACAATGCGGAATCTCACCGCTGTGTGCAACTAATATAATTAATAACATTCAATAATAATTAACAAAATTGAAAGCAATGTGTATAATTGCAGCACAATTAATTAACTTAAAGCATGTAAACGAATATTTTGATATTTATAATAGCGCCGAATTTTGCCCCCCCAATAAAAGATCCGAAATCCCGCCCCTGCTGTCATATCCTGTAAGTGCCAGTACCTCTGGCAGGCGGTGGCACAACGCAGGGCTCTCCTTAAGCTGACCGTTACGACGCCTGCCTCTCACACCCCAGCAACGTCGCTACAGACTCGCCTGGTGTAGGGAACGACGGACCTGGGGCCATGTAGATTTGCAGTGGGTCATCATCAGCGACGAGTCCCGCTTCTGTCTTAATGGCATCGAGCACTGGGTCCGTGTCTGAAGGGGGAGTGGGGGGCGCCTCGACGAGTGGTTTATGTTATTCCATCACACGTTCCGCCAGCCTGGTTTGATGGTGTGGGGCGATATCCTATAGTGTCCGTTCACCGTTAGTGTTCCTCAGGGACAGTGACAGCCGCACAGTACGTTCAGGACATCCTAAACCGGCGGCCCTGAGGTTCATGAACGCCAGCGCCCATGCCCTACTTCAACAGGAAAACGCGCGTCCGCGTACCACAGCCATCTCCCGAGCATGCCTTGCAGTCGTGGATACTCTGCCATGGCCAGCCGCATTGCTAGGACTTTCCCCAATCGAGAACGTTGGGGGTACTACGGAGCGTGCGAACAGGACCCCATCCCTACCCACTAATCTGCAAGAACCGCGCGCTCAGATGCAGGCTGCATCACATGACCTAGCACAGGACTCCATTAGAGACCTGTACTCCATGCGACGACGTCTGGACGCGTGTGTTCGCCAACATGGCGGTCCAATGCCATACTAACATTTACCGTCTGTGACCGTGTAGCGCAATAAATGTTGGTACTACAAATGTGGAAGTGTAATCATTTTCTATACACGTGGTACCGTCTACCTGCCTGCCAGCAATGATCGCAATCCGCCTCGTCTTTCTGGGTGCAGCGTTTTTTATCACGATGAGTGTAATTACCTAATGTGTACAGGCTACGATGGACTCGTATTTGCAAGTTTTAAGTAAGTAATATTTTGATTGACAAAAAATGAGTTGAGAACATTTAACTATTAGCTACCTAATTAACAATATTGAGAAGAAAGCTATGTTTTATAGACACAAGTGAAATGTTAACAGTAAACACGAGATATTTAAGCATAAGAGAAGTTAGATAACTTACAATTTACCTAAACGGCCAGTCTTCTAAACTTCACTTAGTCTTATTTGGATGTTAAAAGTTTCTTTTATTTAAAATGAATTCTGTGAAAGTTCTAATTGGGACTTGAATTTAATAGGAAGTCGAAAGGCCTGTGAGAGAGTTCCTCCATAGTGTTCGGGTGCGAACGCATTTGGGGCTGCAAAGTAAATTGACAAACCATGGCCTAAAGTTGCGCAAAGCAGCCGCAGAAGTCTCTTTAGGAGGTTAGGCAGCACCGGCCAGCTTCACGCGTGTCCACCAGGCCTAGTTTATAAAGCTAATCCCCAAACGGAGCGTGTCCCGATAACATCCGAGTTGGTTGTGGTCCTGGTTTAAAGGGTGCGGAGGTAATTTATACTTGAAATAATGGTCTAATTCCAGCAAAATTCGAGAACCCTATTTTTAAATTTAGGTGTCTTATTTTACTTCCTTGATCACTTTAAATTGGCTGAACAGCTTTTTTAAATTCCCTCAAAGCAGGGGTAATGGATTCCGTTGCAACTCCTGGAGCTACGTACCCGTCTTCACTTGACTGTCTGTCTTCACTGTTTCAGTTGAGTCACTAAAATTTTTTATTAGCAATTTTTAAAACAGTTCGCATATTGCTTCACATACTGCTAAATTAGATACTTCCTTCCGCATCGCTTCTGCTATATTTCTCTTACTCATCGGACTGTTGGGCTACTTAAGTCTATGGATGGAATGTAGTACCAAATCTTGATAAACATATTCACAATCTTCAGTATTTTATAACATGATGTATCACTAAATAGAAACATAAGAAAACTAAGCATGTAAGCTGATGTCAGGATTCATTGGATATCCCATGGGAATGAACATGACGATTCTTGCTTACGACCATGTCTCACCCCTCACTGGGCAAGGGCAACGCGACTTTCAATCATAAGAGCGTAATTCGGTTACACTATTTATCGTTATACGCGTTATACGCGCATTCTACAAGCTCTAAGCTCCCGATATGTGCGATAAAGTAGAGAAAGCAAGTGTAAAGGTATTCGAGTAATGGGAGAGGATACGAGAAAGAAGGAAAAGTCGTCCGCAGCTCGCGACCCGTTTGTTAGGGTATTCGCCTGCAATTAATTGGAGGACGAAAATCTACCGATCAGAGCAGCCTACCGCTAGAATTGTCCTCCAGACAGTGGCTGAGTTCGACGTAGCTTTCTAGCTGGCGTCGAAACCCGCTTTTCCCGGACTCGATTCCAGAACCTCCAGGTCAGAGTCGTTGCAGAGACCGGGACAATGCCGGTTCTCAGCTACGCTCATCCGAGTCCTCTGTTGGGGTGACCAATGCTATGAACTATCTGAAGAATTGAAATACATGATAACAAGGTCACATCCCAGGCGACATACACATTACGGCCCACGTATTTGCCATTCCAAGTCACATAACTGCGAACATAAGACATTTAAATTCACAATTTACAATTATTTTATAAAAAATAAATGTTTAAAATACTAACAAATTTATACTCGCTAAGTACCCCACGTTGCCGGGGTTTTATCACAGTAATTTATTAGACAGGAAGAGGTATTACATCCATTCCCGCTCTTCGCCGGAGCTTATTTGTATTTGTACCGCTCCGTTTCGTCCAACGTCTCTTTGCCTCTCCCTCTTCCCGGAAATACTCTGTCTTTCTAAAGATGTTCTACTTTTTTAAATTGGAATTCCCACCCCCAAACTTTACTCGCGTTATACCTAAAAATAATACAAAAATCTAAACTAAAAATAAAATACTTATAGTCATATATTTTTGTGGAATTTTATATATTATGGGCATACTTTCATCTCGTTGCCACACTATAAGACTTTTCGTTTTTCATATTATTTTTCTTCTGACGTATTTGTAAAGAAAAGCTTGAAATTGATCCCACGCCGAGGCATGTGAAAGATAAATATAAATAAAGTGGATTTAATGCATTTCGATTACGCGGTTTAGCGTCCGTGATATATAGTGGCTGACGGAAAGGTGCCATTAACCATTTAGACAATTAAAATAACTCCAAAAATCCGAGATCACACAGTGGATCCCGCCATGACCTACGTTTTTCTGTTATCTTAACCTCGCTTGTTCTATTTTCAACAATCTTGAAAAACGATGTTGACGAAAAACGATGATGATTCATTTCCTTTTATTTCTCAATTCTTTTTTACTTCAACAATACTACTTTTTGCCGACCATACACTCATCAATTTAAATAATCATTCCTTCATCACTCAAAGGTACTTTAAGAAAATACACAAATTCATCCTTCTGCCACACAAATTAATACATCTGTCATAGTTTCTGAAATGTACGTAAATTATTCATAATATATATTTCACTTTCACTCCTGCAACCTTCAAATATGTAATAGTCATTCTGAATGTACTGCAACCAAATCAATAACTATTTCATGTAGAAAACATGTGTATTCGTACTATTTTACGACAATATCAAACATCCATCTGCAAAATGTCATTTTCCAATAATTTCATACTTATCTCTTGAATACTTAATACAATCACACTTAGATACAATTAAAATCAATACCTAAGTAACTTTTATAAATAGTGTAAAGCAAATCAGTCAAAATTATTTTTAAATGTGATAATTCAGTTTAGACAATTGACAGTAAAATCAACGAACCGTCCTCATTTATCCTATAGATACGCAATTCTATACATTGATGAACTCAATCGTAGATCTCATTTGTCATCCTCTGTTGGTGAGCAACTATTGCGCATTGATGCACTCTTGAATCTGTGATGTAATGCTAAACGATAAAGATCCAGAAAAGGAATTATTTCGTAAATATATTAAGGTTTACGGTTGTAACTCATAGGCTATAGAAATCCTGACCTTCAAAGGAAGCTACCACAAAAGTTTCATTGATATTGGTCCAGTCAATACATTGAGAGATTATCTGCGCTTTGACGCAATTACCTAGTGACTTTATATATTAATACAGATTATGCTCTATTTTAAACGAAATAGTTTTATTCAAAAATCCATCAAAATCCCCCGTTGACCACGTTTTTGTTGACCACTTTTATTTTGTGTGTGTTTTTGTTGACTTGAATGTAAGAACATAGATCACAGTTTCCAAAGATTAATTAATTACAGTTTTTAATAAAATAGTTACAATACTTCCGCGAAAATATTTTATTTCTTCCGAGAGTGTAGCCTATTAAATATAATATTAAATTAATTTCCCAATTTTATTGAAAAAACATATAATTTTAGACTTTCCAGATTTTTTGACAACTTTGAATCTGACGTAAGAATTAAGGGAATAGCAGACTTCGACACTTGACTCACGTCAATAACGTTTGGGGGAATATAATAAATTTCTGGCAAACAATTCCCTTCCATCAGAATCATTCAAAGGATGAATCACACTTGAGCAGAGGCATCTAGCGGCATCTGCTTTCACTTTTACAAGGTCTTCTTCGAGTGATCTCTCAGACGTTTTCAAACGAGCTTCAGCAAATTCACACCAGGTGGGGACTCTGTCGAGAGAACAGATACAAGGTTCAAACCGGTGCTCCGTGTTCACAATCCCTCTCGAATTTATTATTTTGTTTGACTTTTGTGTGATGTCTGTGACAAGTGTGCGTGACAAGTGTGTGAAGTAGTATATTGATACACAAGGGCAAATGACAGTTTATAAATAAATCAGGTAAAGAAATTCAAAAATTTCAAATGTGAGAAAAAACTTTGTAGCTTCCCCTATTTTGTACCAGTCGAAAATTAACATCAAAATTAAAAGAATAATCATGGACACGTGTGCTACTGGTCGTAATTCATGGATGACAAACATGGTCGCTAAGGACATCATAAAACTAGTGCTGCTACAGAATGGCACAGACCTTCCCGTATTAGCTTTCTATTTCCTTTGGTCTCGGCTAGCTATTCGGAATTGCCACATACTCATGCCTGCTGCCATCTATCGCCGCCCAAACTACTTTCTTTTGACATTTTCTTAATTTTTCGGTCTCGTAATACACGAACGGAAATTTTATTTTTAAGAATATTGAAGAACAGTAAATCCTCGTTCTAAATGGCAATTTTCTTTCAAAAATTTTGAGCCGGTTTTAAGAAAATGGCGTTTAAGTGCTACTGTAAAAACGAAAATTGAAGCTCTTTTTCACCAAACATTTTTGACTTCTCGAAAACCTTCATTAGAAGTCATTTGAAGCACATTAACTCAGAAATATTATAGTGCTTACAAATAGCTGAAATTGTGCATTTTAGCAGTGTGACAGACCTTCCAATAAATTACATTTGTGTAATTTTTGGGAAAAAAGGACTTTACGTCATAATAAAGAGTGCAATTACCACCACCCGTTCGAAAAGTTCGAAGAAAAAATTTGAAACCATTTATGAGAAAATGGGGTTTGAGCGTTTCTGAAAATGCGAAAATTTGAACTAGTTTTTAAATAAAACGGATGAGTTTTCTAGAAACTTTACATGAAATTATTTAAAACACATATACTCATAAATATAATAATGTGAATAAATTGCTGCTAATGTAAATACCAACAACGTGAGAGACAAGTAAAAAAAATACATTTTTGAAAAACAAAAGAATGTAGCAATATTGCGTTTATGTCATGTCATAGAGTAAATTAGCCACTACTCTTGCCGAAGTTTAAAGAAAACATGTGGAGTCGATTTTGAAAAATCTTTGTTTTTGTTGTTTTTTTATCAAGCACATATTGCATGCAATCTTGCTCGAAAACTACTAAAAGTTTAAAAAAATCTACATATCGTTAGTGAAAAAAATAATTATGCGTATGATTTTTTGAAAAAAATTGAAAATCTCCGGGGGGCTTCATGTCAAGTACACCCAAATTTTGAAGAAATATTTTCAACATTGCAGCACCTTGAGTCGAGATCGGGGATTATCCATTTTGGAAAAAAATCCCACGTATGGTTTAGGCACTAATGGTATCCACAAACGGACAGACGGGCGGACGGACGGTTTGAAAAAAGACATTTTTCAAAACGTGTATTTCCGTTGAAAGCTTAAAATACACTTGTCGATTTCCACAGCATTACATAACTTTCTCTGTACTATGTATACACTCCGTATACGTACACGTACGTATACGAAAAAGTAAAAGCTCTGTATCACGGTATCAAGGACCCCCAAAACATGAATTCTGGCTACACCACTTGTTAGGGTCTTTTTTTCTAAATTTAGCAACTGTATTTATCCACTTTTTGTTATCAGGACCGTCTAGTAAGGGTTTTTCTGACGAAACTTCACATTGTTATCGCGCAACCTTACATAATTTTCTGTCTACTCAGTAAAGAGAAAGTAAAATTGATTTCTCCTTACGTGAAGAAAACTCAAGAAGAAGCAGAATCACATCAACTACGTTCATATATTCCTGTCTTTGCCTTTAAAACTTGTTGCTTTATTTGTGGAGAGGTGGTACCATGGGATTTTGCGACGAAACAAAAATCTTCCCTGGAAACGATATTTAGTGTATCCCGTAAGGAAATTAGCTGTTAGAGAAACTGTTTCATGATTCGCGAGAAATTGTAATGATGATTTTTGAAGTATTGGTATATTAGGGGTAGTACATGACTTGTCAGTTGCTGATGTACATGCCTGTTTGATGTGCATGAAAGCACTGCTCCAGCCCCCGAAGAAGATAGGAACACAAATCGTAATCAGGTCCTACATGGATGATGTAGAATCAGCAATGCAAAACTGTTTTTAGTTTTCTTGCAAACAGTGGTGAGGAATACTAATTTACCATTGAAGAATTGATAAATGTGATTAACGGTGATTTTATTCCACATCCAAAAATAGTTAAAGCACATATACCCTATGATAAATGTTTCAAGGATTTACAGAAACCTCACGCGAGCAAATACCTCACTACTGATTCTGTGAGTATCGGAGTGTTTCATTTCACAATGTCGATTATTTGTTTAGAATAGTTGTTTCCAAACATGATAAAGTGAAACTATGCGCTGCCGCGAGATAGGATGGCTAGAAAGGGCTGTTCTCTCGCATTAATCCAAAGCTCAAAAAATAACCTTTTATTCAGCGCTCTCTAGCGCCTAAACCTTTCTTCAGAAAATTAAAGTTAAAGTAGGTATTTTGTAGGATATTTTATTCACTTTAATTGTGTAAATAGCAATTGTGCCAATAAATGGCATAGTTTTGAATTCATATGCAAAAAACAGAAAATACGGTAAAATGTTCAGGATTTTTTGCAATTTTATCTGTGAAGCTGACCATTTTTGAAGTGATAAACATCAAATTCGAATTCAGCGTCTTCATAAACAAAAAACAAAAAATCTCTAAGAAGAAAACCTCCGTTTTTTTCGTGGATCGCGTTCTTTTGATCACCAGTTGACTAGACCACTAATTTTAGTGTGAAGCTGGACAGAAAAGGAATGTGCTGGGTTAACATAATGTTAAGAACTTGCTTGTGGTACTGTATGTACAACGTGCTGTACGCCAACGCTGCCAGTTGCCGCACAACTCTAATCCATACTACTCTCCTTTGGAATGAAGAGAAAAATCATGAAAATTAACCAATTTCTTCAAATTTTACTGTCCTTCAAACCATTATAAAAAACTACTTACATGAGAAAAATAATTCACGGCTTTCCCGAACTATTCATACAGCAGTAAGCCACACAAGTAACCATGACGAACTGTTACGGTAGCTTTTTAAATCTCATCAAGGCCTTTAAATATTAAAAACTATGACAAAAAACACACCTCAACACGAGGACGTCTACAAGCGTTTTGGGGCCAGCAATATTGTGGATTGTTGCCTCACGTGGCTTCAAGTTTGTAACGTAATGCCTTCTGCTTGTATTCCCAGCTCCATCCTGCCAAGTATGAAAAATTGCGCGTTCAGCTGGTTCACGGGGTAAATCGGCGAGTACCTATGTACTCTAGAGTAAAATAATCCTCCAGAAGTTTGGTGAAACGCTTATATTCTACTGGAGAGTTACTAACATGGAGTAATGCACACTCTTTAGTAACTACTCTTAACTTTTCTCGGCTGTTGATGAAACCGGCTCTAGTAATTTTATTTCATACAATTTTTTTATAAATCTCCGATGATTTAAGGTGGGAGGCAACTGCCCCCCCTGTTCCCCCTGGATACGGCCGTGAATAAATAACACAAAGTAAAACTAGTATTTTAAAAATGTATTCTCAATTTTAAGTTTATAGGTAAATAGTCACGAATTTTCTTCTCCTGGCCACTACCATGTATGTGTAATGACTCAAATTCCCACAAACACCTGGGAAAAATTGCATCATATTTATAACAGAAACATGATTTTTTGCTACCTAAAAAAATTGGAACAGGGAAAACAACCACCGATTGGCGTCTGAGAAACACTTTCATAATGAAGGTAAATTGTGGTATTGGAACGATCGAATATTATGGACGAACAAAAGAGAGCAAGCGAGGGACTAACAAATAGAATATGTTTTTTCTTCACGTATTGCTGACATGGTAAATACTACCGGCGTGAAAGTTGGCACTATGCAGTTTTAAAGAGCTTCAGTTTCATTATGAATTAGAACACACAAATATTATGATGTTACAAATAAAAAAAAGGCGGGGAACAAACGATTTAAAAAGGGTTTAAATTGGTTTGGCATGATGAAGGTGAAGTTGTCATTACGAAAACGCGGTAACTTCATCAATTGTTTTGGAGCAACCCAAATTGTGAACAAGCAGTCCGAAAAGGTACAAATGATTTACAATGGTTTCAAACTTGCTTTCGGCGGTGGCGGAGCCACGTAGGCACGCAACGTTAACCCTTTCCGGGCAACCTATTTTATTGACGCGACCGGGCAGGCGGGGTCCAGCGGACCCAGCAGTGTCTTCGAAGGAATTAAACTAGAAGGTGTACATTTTAGACGTGGATAATGAAACAGAACGCTGTAATATGTATGTTTAGTTTAACAAACCCTTTCAAAATACTTGTTTTGTTTTTAATAAGTTTTTCTCTTATTGTAGATCCCACATCCTGTTTACCTGGGTGTGTTCATTACAGATAGGCTTTAAACCGATGTTATTTCTGTTGCCTACATCTCTCCCAAGGGCACAAATGACGTCTTTTTTTGGCATTGTTATAAACTTTCTGAGATGTGGAATATTCTTTTTCCCTGAAAACGAGTGTGTTTGACAGATGATACAGGTTATTCAATCCTGTTTGACTGTTTTCTTACATTTTGTGTACGCAACAAATTCTTAGAAATATCAACAATAAATAATCTCATGCGTTATAACATTCAGTCAGAGTCAGCAACATTCCTATCGCTGCGTAGTTTTCCCGCAAAACGTGGACTACACAAGACTTCAAAAACTCACACTCCTGACTCGGCTACATACCAACCCGCTGCAATACTGTCTCTGAAGGCGTCGATCTTAGAATCGCTCACACGTAGTGTCAGTTAACTTCCCGATGAAAAGAGTTTGGCAAACCGACATCTGGCCGACCCTTGGAGACGAAGCAGTCGACCAAACAAAAACAGAATATGCAATATTACACGCAGATTATGGGACAAATGTGCAATGGATCCCGCTTGCCCGGTTGCGGTTGGAAAAAGGTAATGATTTTTTATTTATTATTTAATAATGAATTCGTAAAATGGTTGCGGGAACATTTAAAAAACAACATCAAAAAACAAAGTCACAAAAAGCTATCCTAACACCTTGTATAGTTTTCACGTAAAATATTTTTTTTAAAATTGCTTCTGGGTGCAACGAACCCCTCTTGCCCGATTAACCCGGCAGCAGGCTTGGGGTACCTGAGTCACCCAGCATTGTTTTGGAGCTCACTGTACTTTTAGTTTTATTTATAATCTTGCGAGCTTCTGAATACCTTTCGAGGAATGCTTTGTGCACATATCTCAACTCTTCTCTTTCAACTGCTTCCTATCCTTTCCTGGAAATTTCGTCGCAAAGGCAATGGCGCACTGCGTGGGGGCCACCGAGTCACCTCGCGCAACCTTTGTTATCGCTTCCTGCCACGCTGTTCACAGTAGATCTCAGCAGAACGGCAAAGAGAAAGGTTTTATTTTCAAATATACACCATGGTAAGTGCTTTTGTTCGAGAATATTTTAATGATATGATTCTAATATATTTATATTATTGTGATATATTTGTACATATTTAATTATATTGTAATGTATGTTGGACTCTGTAATATGTTTACATCATATTACTTATATTCTTATAATTTTTACTGTTTTTTAGGCGCAGAAGGGATTGTATTCTACACGCGATGAGGAGAAAATTCGTGACCTCCTGCTTTGTGAAAGTTGTGTGCAAAAAGAACATTGTTGAAAATTAAAAGTTTATTTGTACTAGTTTCCAAACTATGTATAAATACTTGGAAATAAACATGTATTTATTAGAGAAATAAAATAGTTTGTTATTAATTGTCTTCTTGACATTTTTACTGTGGGGCGACTGAGACACCCTGCGCGCCTCAATTTGTTACAAAACTTAGCGCGCCTACTGACGGGTTAAGAGTTAAAATGACTGTAGCTTGATTATTTTTTGGATCAAATAATCATTCTGTTGGCAGAAAGTGGAACAAACAAAATACAAAAGATTTATGATGGTTCCAATTTTTTGACAGTAATGGTGATGGTGTTAGAGGTAGGGTAGTGTGAAGCTCTCTCCGCCCCTTTAAAATTGATGTATCTTAATTATTTTTGATAGCAATAAAATTCTGATGGAACAATTCAGTACAATCAAGGTACAAACTATTTATAATGTTTCGAATTATTTTACGATGGTGACAGTGCCAGTGTGTATTTGGCACCATCATAACTGAATGTGCCCTATCTTGTTTAATGATTTTGGTACAAATTAATGTTATTGTTGAACAAAGGGGTACAAACGAATGGTAATGGCTTAGTGGTTTTCACTGTGGTGGCCGTGACAACTTTACGGATATGTGAGTGGTGCATGTTAGTAATACTTTTTCAGATTTAAGTAGTACTAAAATATTATATAGCATAACAAATAAGACGAGAAAATACATGCCTCACTGATTTTTATGTTTTGTTGATCAAAGGTAAGAATCGAACTCTATAGCTAACTTTAATGCGAAGGAATGTGTCCTTTCACGTTTTGATTGAACAAGAATTGCTCTCAAGGCCTTACAATACATCGGGGACACTGTCCCTTTGCAGTTCCGAGAGAGTACAAGAGGCTGATAAACGGACAGGTATAAATCTCCGAGAGCGGCGTCCGCGGGCCCGCGCCCGGGGCCGGCCGGCGGGGCATCGGGGCAGGGGGCCATGGCTGGAGGCCAAGGTGGCTGCCGGGAGCGACGTCACAAGCGTCTACTTGGTCAGAAGCTTGGGCAAAGCGGAACATGAAATAAAAATGTCAACGATGGCAAACGTGACATCAATTGCACGTTTTGGTGATGAAATAGGGGTAGCAAGAGAAAGAATCCAAAGTTGCAAAATAGCATTAGGAATGAAGCTGTCCCAACAGCGAGGGCGGGGGCGGAACCGGGGATTCAATGCGCCCCCTAGCGAGTATTTACTAGGTACATAGAGTATACACCTTATTCTAAAAGGTAACCTTTTTGTGAGCTTCAAAACTAATATCCACAGTAAGAGAAAAGCTCCACAGTCATAGAGGTTTGTGAGAACGTTCGGTAGGAAGCGGCAACTGACTACTGTGTAAGGTGGCGCGCCAGGTACAACCGAATTCGAGCAAAGTGCAAAGCGTAAACTTACCTCATTAGCAAATATGTCGACTCTTAGAATTTCGCATGGATGCGGTGCCTCGCGGGGCATATGTGTGTAAACAGAGTACCAACGACGACAATATGAGTGTATAAGTGCAAAAAGAGAATTACGAAGTTCAAGATACTATGTTCTAAATGTGATAAAACATTTCACGCCAATTGTGTCAATTTATCTGCAGAAGAAACGCTATTGAAGGAAAATCAGATTTGGTGTTGTGATAACTGCACTGGAAACGCGATGGCAAATGACACGCCATCTGTCGGTTCATATTTAAACAACGTTGAGGCAATAACTAAATTAAAATAAAATGCATATAATAGAAGATAATATTTTAATTTATTATCAAAATGTTCGTGGACTCAGAACAAAGGTAAATGACTTTTACATTAATATTCTTGGCTACAATTATGATCTTATATTTCTAACGGAAACGTGGTTATCTAAATCAATCTACAGCTGTGAATTACGTATATTCTAATGATTACAATGTTTTTCGAAAAGACAGGGATACCAAAAGAGGAGGAGGAGTATTAATTGCAGTACGTAATGATTTTGCCGTCACTGAATTTCACTAAATAATGTCAATTTTGAAGCGCTTGCTTTAAAAGATACTCTTCACAGATGTAATTATTACTTTGTTAATGTGTATTTTCCCTCTAATTCTAGATGGGAATGTTATCAGTCATTTTACGAATCTGTTTCAAATCTCCCTAACGGGTCAATCCATTTTAAATGGTTCAGAATTTAATAAATTGGTCGCTCGACCATCTCGAAAAAAATTCATATTTTGTACATAAATTTCCTTATGTTTTGGCTGTTCAAAACCATCTTTAACTTTTTTATTGTACCCGGTTTACAAATGGCGGCCATTTTTGTTTCGCGCTGTGCGCCATTTTTCGCGTTCGCAGACATTTACTCTTTCCTAAATAACTCAGATCTGGGTTGTTCCTGCATTCTAGAATCAAAAGAATTCAATTCAGCATATTTTGGCCTGCAAATCGAAATATCATTTACCTATTTTCTATGTTTTTATTTGGGAAATATTTGTAACCAAATCTATGGATCGCGAATGAACGAAATTCGATTTTCAGAGAGTAATTATTCAAAGAAGGAATAGAATCGAAGCCTTAATTTTTTCTACGCTTTTACACACAACAGCATAGTTACTTTCTGTGAAATATCATTGGTATTTAAGGTACCCCTTGAAAATGACATCCTCTTGAAAATTGGAATTTTGGATTTTTTCCCAATTTTGAACTGTATTATCTCTGTTGGGGGACCAAATAAAAATCTGAAAATTGCACACATACTAGATCGCTATCATACCAAACTTCAGTAAAAATGACAACTTTTAGATTTAACTCGAAGTATTTTTAAAAAATTGAAAACTTACGAAAAAAAGGCTTCATTTCCCCATTGAGGATACTTTGTGCCAAGTAGTAATCACATTATTTTTAAGCTGTTTTAAACTAAAATCTACATTGATTTAAAAGAATTAATTATACTTAATAATTATTATACATAAAAGTGGCCTAATATATAATTTTCAATATTACGTATACTTTACTCTCAAACAAACTTACAATTTGACATCTACGTCCGTAATTGAAAAATGGCTATCTTGATTTTGAAAGCTGAACCGCTCAAAGCAAAAATTATTCACAAAAAATAAATTCAAATTCAAAATGTGTTTTGAAAAATTCAAAAATAAATTAATTCAGCGTTTTGTTTATGTTTTCGCGTTTAAATTTGCCATTCTGCTTACTATTTCTGTTTGCAGCCGCCCGCAGCGGATCAGACGCTGCCGTTAATCGTTCCAGGTACCTCTTTCCCCATCTTCATGACTCCTTCTTCGAAGATACCGTTGAGGCCGCTCTGGAGTACTTCTTCGTCTGACACCTCACCTTTAACCTATTCAGCAAGGGAGGCCCTACCAGTAGCTAGGCTACCACTGACATAGCTTTCAGGTTCATGGGGGTACTCAAGCTCCACCACCAACTGCAACGTCGTGTACTCCCTAGGTGGAGTTATTTTTTTTATTTTTTCGTTAGCGAATTGGCCGTCTAGGACCACGCGGACATACACCTGCACTTACCGAGGCTCACTTACATTTATCGCGTTACAAGTGTCAGGAGTCCTTTTTTGGGGGATCAGCATTACGTTGATCCAATTTTTATCCCCCGGCTAGTTTTGGGTTTGATTGATTGTTCGTGATTCCGGGCGGGTCAACTACTGAGGTCATTAGGTGTGTGGTAAGTGTAATGCGTGTGTTTTTCCTCGGGAGGTGGCGGTGATCTTTTCCCAGGATGGCGAGTTCTGGCGCCGTCCTGACGTCGATTAGCGGGGTTTCCCCCCAACCACGTATTTCCCACCAACGGGGCACCGCTCCAGCCGGGCTCTAATCTCCTGACCGGTCTCCCGGGATGTTCGGTAGTGTAGAGCATGTTAGTGTAAGTGTGTGTGTAAGGGGTGAGGATAGGACAAGGAATAGGAAGGAAAGGTCGCGCGCTGTGCGTGGCCCGTTAGGACACATTCGCGTGAGGTTGATCGGAGAAACCACGGAAAACTACCGATCAGAGCAGCCGGCCACTAGAATTCTTCTCCAGACAGCGACTGAATTCGACCTAGCTGACAAGCTAGTGTCGAAAATCCTGCCGCTGTCGGGACTCGAACTAGGACCTCCTGGTCAGAGGGACTGCAGTGACATCAGTTGGTGCACTGAGCCATCTCTCCAAGAGCTATTCCTGGGGGGATGGGATATGGAATTATGATGATAATGAATGATGAATGGATAATACACACATACAGACATTGACAAGCACACCCATGGCCGAGTCGGGACTCGAACCCGCGATCCTTCCGTCCGAGATCTCCATGGCACTAATTCCTATGCGATCTGGGCTATTTGGATCGGCACCTAAGTAGAGTTGTTGTTGTTGTTATTATTATTATTAACAATAATGATATTTCAAAGACGTATTACACAGTTTAATACAAAAAACTTGAATGGGGACTCAACCTTGACCGTATCTTTGGTATGAATCGTGTACGAATGAATACTAAGATTGCGGTGATGTTTTTCGATTTATATGAATTCAAACATTCCTTTGTATAATACAGTGCAAAACTTTGGTTAAAACTTACGAGAAAGATACAATTCGTCGCTGTTATGTTATCAACTGCACGAGATAATTAGAGACATCTCTCGGTAATGGAAGTATGAAAATTGCTGAGTAACGCTATGCTATGTCCTGGGTGCTGTAATAAGTGTCGTGATCTTGGTTTTATGGCCGCGGAAGGCGACGTGCTTTTACCTGTGTATTTGGTTGTCTAACACGAATAAGTAACTATGCCCTTCGACGCTTCACTTCCTTCCCATTGCCATCTTTCGAGACGTAAATTGCTTTCCACGGCCACTTCCACTTCCTGATTCATAGTGACGAACTCACCAGTGACCTCCAAATGTCCTTGGGAACATCTAATTTCCACCAATGGAGGAATTTACACTACTCTAATGATTTTCTACATTTGTGCAGGAAAATGAAGTAAATTCTGTAAAGTAATAAAACCTATCAAGAGCAATCGAGTTGTCCGAATATTTACTCTACAAAAATGATTAGGGGTAATTTATGGGCATCAAGTAGGTTCAATTGTCTGATTATTTGCACAAAAAGATTAGTCTAACAGAAAAAGAGACGAAATCGTGTTGCTGTCCTAGAAAATTGAGATTCAATTTTATCAGCGTATTTACAAAAATAAAATGCATATGCCCGAGGTAGACTTGTCATATTGATGCTTGATCCATTATTATGAGTGTAAGTATCCATTACCACAATTATCCAGATATATCACAATCTTTTTGTTCCCTATTACGGAAGAATTAGGGTAGGGAAGTGATAGTAGAATATTGACTATGTGCCACATGTCACAAATAGAACTGAAAACATCCATGCGTTGCAGGGTTTCTAATCAGTAATCACAAGTAGCCATAGTGTGTCCTCGTGGGCGCGTTAGTCCCAAGCCCCTTGCCACGAAGTGACGCTCCTCATTTACTACTTTGAACAAACGAAACAGGCACGTGCTCGTGTGTCTCTTTGTGCTCTTCCTGGTGCACGATGCCCGTGTGACGTGGGCGTGGGAGAAATCGCCGCGCCGACGCGTGTGAGGCGGGAGCCCTCCAGCGCCGCGCAAGGGCCGGGCATGTTCCTTGCGATCGGCGCAAAACGCTATTCGACACGGAGCGCGCAATTTCACCTTTCGAGCTTTCCAAACACGCCTGTCACTTCACAGAGAAGGCGCCTATTGATTGAATCTTATTGCGCCACCTCTCACGATGCACCAGCGAGAGGGAAGGTGTACCCGTCTCTTATATTTCACTGCAGGAACAGTAAACATTCCAGTATTATTCATCGTTTTCGATAGAATCTCTAGACTTGGCTGAGCAACGAACAAAAAATATAGTCAGTGAATCTGCTACTATCGCTTGATGTAACGGTGTCTTTTTCATAATGGGTACAGGCTGAGTCAGAGCCAGCACCTACCGGGAAGTCTTAGTGTTTCATGGGGTTGGATTTTCCACACAAGCTATACAGCTAGGGCGAATTCAACCGCTATTTGAAGGAAAAATTCTAGCAGCCAGCTGCTCTGATCGGTAGATTTTAGTGGTTTCTCCAAGGAATACTAGATAACTGACATTTCAGAACCTTAAAAAACGGGCCACCGTCCGCGTGCGATAATTCCTTGTCCTATCCTCTCCCCTTGTGTGTGCGCGCACACACACACACACACTTATATGCACTATACTACCACACATATCGGAAGACAATTACGTTGAGGGCCCACACGTAATTGAGTGAGCTAATGGCATTTATACCCGGGAGCTGCAGCGACAGCAATCTGCATGCACAGCACATGCTGACCCCCGACCCGAGCGCTTAAGGTGAGCGTCAGCTGCTCGAGCGCACGATACGCCTCGGGCGGCGGCGGCGCGCATCAGAGGGGCCCGCGCCACTGGGCAGCTGCTGGCGGCGAAGCCAAAACTACGAGGCGGAATCGAAGAAAAACTTTCATAATTATTAACGTTATTAGGACAATAAACATCAAATAACAAACGCGGTTGAAGTTCGTAAACCGAGGTGATAGCCGAGGTTTGTACCATCTTGAAAGAAAAATAATATAAATAAGAAATACCAATATCTTCTGACTGTCTTTGGATTTTAATAAGATTTCTCTGTCAAGGCGACCTGTGCCACATGGACCTGATGTTCCCATACCAATGTTCACCACACTCCCTGAAATTCCTGTGTCAGGTAGTGAGGATATACAGATTCTGGGATGAAATGCAGAAGTTAGCAGTGGCAGGGAATAATGGATGGAAGTGTTGTTACCAAAGAACATTTTTCCTAAGATAAGCTTAGCGATTCAAAACGTGACCTCAGTTTCCCAAACCAAGCAGCTGAATGTTTAGCATCCAGGCTAAAAGACATCGGAAGTGAAAAAAGAATGGACATCTGACATCGGAAGTGAAAAAGACACTTTACTGGTTACTGGTACAGCATTGTCATTGTTGTCAAGAACTTTTTGGGTAATCATAAAATAAAAAATTACCGGTGCAATCGGTGCAAGACTTGCTTTTAAACTTTCCGAATTTGGACGCAACTATGAGCATTAAGGTGCACAATCTCCGTAGCCATCTAGACAAATTTCTAGAAAATCTCGTCAACATGTTTGAGGCAAAAAGCGAGCGATTTCATTAAGAAATAAAGATAATGGAAGATAGATATCAGGGCAGATGGATTAGACACATAATGACAGACTACTACTGGAGTCTTCAATATGATTGTCCTGACTTGCCGCATGAAAGGATATCATACAAAGTGTTTCAAACAATTAATTGCGATTCGTTTCGGGCTGTAAATATAAATATATTAATATTACGTATTTCACGAGTTTTATTTTGTATAAATAGACATATTTAGTTACATTTAGTACAAGGTTTATACAACTTACAAACAGCCTGTAAACAATAAAATAAAGTAATACTTTTCGTTGCGATTTTCGTTATCTCAAAAATTAGAGCCAATGATATATTTAATATCTGTGCATCAAACATACTCTAAAATGGGTATAATTGTTAGGCAAGTTAAATTGTTAGTGTGTTGATCAGTGTACACAAATTTGATAATTTGAATCAAAAGGTCAATAAATGGCCGTATTTTAAATTTGGAAATGTATTTCTCTCGACGTTTCGAGGAGCACTTTTCCTCTACTTCAGCAGTCTAATTATAAAATAGAAATTCTTACATGCTTAGTTAGAGTTTTCCTTTCTGTTCTAACATCAGAACGAAGGTAATAATAATTAAGTATAATACATTATATTTTTTCTAACTTATCAATTTTAAATAAATACAATTTGTTATAAATTTAATAATTGTGTACCAGCTACAAATAAAGTCACCTTAGCACATATATCATTCCTTCTTAAATTCTATTCGTAATTTTTACAACTAATTACATTTTGTAAAGAATTATATTTTGATTAATTGAAAATGATGAATTACAATTTGATGAATTACATTTTCTTTACGAAAGAAAGAGCCACTTGCCCCCTCTTCCACGACAACGCATTTTACGTCATCTTGTGTGAAACTGACTTGTCCCCCTCATCGCTACTACCCTCAACGCTCGCCCCCCCCGCCCCCGCAAAGCTTCGCTTGCTCCGGCTGCTGCTCCGGCCATTGCCGACGGCTCTTTGCTCCCAAATCGTCTTTTTGATGAGCCCTCAAGTAAATGAAACGGTTATGTTAGCTTATGCCAATGAAAGACATGACATATACTTTCCCACATCGTTGTGGTCACAATTATCTACAGTGGTGGAAAAAAATATTTCATCACCATTCATTATTTTACTTTTTGTTTTAAAGACAGTGTAAAACTGTGAATTGCTGTTCAATTGTTCTCAATTGCTGTTCAATTTTTACTTTTCCGACTTTTCCGATCCTTTTTACTTTCCCGTATACGTACGTATACATGGAGTGATATACGTAGTATAGGGAAAGTTATGTAATGCTGCGCGAAACTGGTGGTGCTACAGAATGGCACAGACTTTCCCATATTAGTTTTCTATTTTCTTGGGTCTTCACTAGCTATTCGGAATTGCCACATACTCTTTCTTGACAGCTACCATCTATCACCGCCAAAAGTACTCTTTTTTTGGTCATTTTCTTAATTTTTCGGTTTCCTATTGGTAGAACGATAATATTAATTTTAGAATATTAACGAACACAAAAACCTAGCCGTAAATGGCAATTTTCTTTTAAAAATTATGTGCCGTTTAAGAGAAAATGGCGTTTTAACACTACTAAAATGCGAAATTTGAAGCTCATTTTCACAGAAAATGTTTGAGTTTTCAAAATACTTTATTTGACGTGATTTGAAGCACTTATACTCACAAATATAATAATCTTTACAAATTGATGTGGCAATTCCGAAAACACTACCGTTTTCTGTGAAAAGTAGCTCAAATTTCGGCATTTTCAGAACTGTTCAAACGCCATTTTCTCATATATAGCTGCAAATTTTTTCTTGAAACCTTTGTAACAGAAAGTGATATTATACTCTTTAATATGATAATTACAAAATTGTAATTTTTTTGAAAGATCTCTCACAACTTTCATATGCACATTCCCAGCAATTTGTAAACGTTATTATATTTGTGAGTTTATGTGCTTCAAATAACTTTAAATAAAGTATTTTGAAAACTCAAAACTTTTCTGTGAAAATGCGCTTCAACTTTCGCATTTTTAGTAGCGCTAAAACGCCATTTTCTCTTAAACGGCACATAATATTTAAACGAAAATTGCTATTTATGAGTAAATTTTTGTGTTCTTTAATTTTCTGAAATTAATGTTTCCGTTCTATCAATAGGAAATCGAAAAACTAAGAAAATGACAAAAAAAATGTACTTTTGGCGGTGATAGATGACAGCTGGCGAGAAAGAGTATGTGGCAATTCCGAGTAGATAGCGAAGACTCAAGGAAATAGAAAACTAACACGAGAAAGTCTGTGCCATTCTGTATCACCACTAGTTAACATATTTTGTCAACAATGACTGTTTATAACAACTGATCTCTGCTAGTTAATGCATTTCTTATGAAACTCTGTGTGGCTAGATGGGTAAAGAGTGAATTAACGCCGAAAATGAAAGCAGGAATATAGGCTTATTCTTCTGTTGGTCTTAGTATTCAAGATACATAATTCAATAACGGTTTTAATCAGTCTATTATCTCTAGATTTTATAAAAAATACAGGGGAAATGGAAATGTTGATTTATGAAAGGAGAGGAAAGAATAGTCTTCTACGCCTAAACAAGATAGAATGCTGTAATAAATCTGTCTTAACGATCGCCAACTCTCATGTATTACTCGTTCACTTTACATTTGCAGACGGCAGAATTAGGAACTAATGTTGTTTTGAAAGCGAAGGCCCCAACCCACAACCGAGAATACACGAATGGTGCCGATGTCAATCAGCTGTCTCCGAAGGCAGAACAAGCGCTTCGGGCACATCTGACGAATTATGTCTTTCTGCCAGTGAGCTGGAGTGACAAAATAGATCACACCACTCGCTGTTCACAACATTCCCGTACAATATTTTTATTTCTTCATTGCACTTATCTACTACTTAATGGTTATGTTCTTGCCCTGCCAGGGTTCTTTGTGTTGCTCACCGCCATCTATATCATATTATAAACTGTCAGTATTTACTGCAGACGCGCGTTTCTCATTCAGTCGGCGGTGACTTCATGTAAACAGATCGCAGCGCTCCGTCTGCAAATGTAAAGTGAACGAGTAATACAGATCTGAAAAGTGAATAAAAAAAATGTGCGACGAAGGAAAACAATTTGCTCGCTGCAGAAGGAATGCAGAATTTTCGTCATCATGCATTACGCAAACTGTGAAGCATCCACGAGGACAAATGATCTGAGGATGCATTTCTACCCATGTGGTTGGTCATCTTCACTTCATAAAAGGCTCTATTACTAGCAATGTCTATAAAAATATTCATGAAAGGAAGCTGATGCCAACTATTAGAGGCTATTAAAGAACAACATTAGAGATCCAAAATGGTCTCTAATAATTGAATAAGAATCGCATTTTTTAAGACGATTTTTCTCCTTGCCATTAAGCTTCAAAGGTCAGTCATGTAAATGCTATTTGTAGTGTATACGGAGCAGAAGTTAAATACATGCGATTTATATAAAATTCTCCACTTTAGATAAAGTATTTCGTACAATAAATGGGGTTCAGATGTTACATTGGCCTGGCAAAAGCCCTGATTTCAATCCCAATGAAAACTATAGGAAGGTTATGGGGTATTCTTTATCGAAAAAGAAACCCAGAAATTAAATTAAACAACTCGAGACTCTTGTGGGGTGTGATTTCATGACTTGAGCAAGGAATTTATTAATAATTTAATTATATCGGTGCAGAAACGATACCAGAAAATAATCAAAGCACGTGGCGATATCTGAGTTCATTTTACAGATTCGCAAAACTATATGTACCTATTTTTGAGCCGAAAATCTGAAGGTTATATTCCCAGAAAGGTCAAGATTTTATCGCAAGAACTTATTAGAAGCAATTATTTTTTCTGGAAGCAAATGATAATTTTTGGTAACTGAAAAAGTTATTGTAATTTTTTTACTTTTGGGGCATGCCGACGAGACGAATTTATGTCCCTATTGATATAGAAATCAAAAGCAAGGGAGTGCTAGTTACGCTGAAATGCACAAAAAATAGAATGTTGGTAATTCCCAAAGACGTTCTTTCATTCAATGCATATGGCTTGTACCAAAAATATGCTGACCTATGTCCATTTGACCTAGAAGCTAGCCGCTTTTTCAAAGAAATGGAAAATGCACTAAACATGTTGTAGGTATACTGAAAATAGGAGATATTACAAAACAAATAGAGGAATTTTTAAAATTAGATTCTTCTCAGCTCCATAAAGGACATTATTTTTGAAGATCATCAGGCACAAGGCTTGTTGAAAACGGAGGTTCTCTGCTTTCTTTGAAAAAACTTAGAGGTTGGGAATTCACTTCAGTAGCACAAAAGTATATTTAACAATCAGTATAGAAAATAATTAAAATTTCGAAACATACTGAGCACCGAGGTTGGATCAACGTCAATCGATTCAAGTACGTCGTCATCGGCACCTTCCACTTCTTATAAAGGTTTGGAAATAAGTAATAATACAAACTTCTTCAATGTTAATGTTTACTTCAAAGAGAACTTGTAAGTAAAAAATAAGAATAATTCAATTAAACTGTTGAAAATTACTTTTCTAAATGTTGTATATGTTTATGCGTGTGTTCTTTATGTCGTTTGTCATTTGTTTTCAAAGTTCAATAAATAGTTTGAAGATCATCTGGTTACTTAACGGCCGGCGGCTGTTAATTTTTTATCGACCGTTTTATGAAAAATACTATTTAACAGCAGTATACTAATGCTATTCAAAGCAACCACACAAGAACAAGTGTCAGACACGTGATATCATTGAGAGTAAATGGTCATTTATTGATCGTAGCAAAACCCAAGAAAGAGTGAAGGAATTTTTGTCATATATTAGGTAACAGATGAAAGATTGTGGAAGAAAGTACATAAGACATTGCATTCAATTTTTGGTGTATAATTAAAGAATGTACAATTCCAATGTGCAAAAGAAAAAAGAATCAAATAAAGCACACAAAATGTTTGTTACAATCAAGGCTGTGATGAGGTTTTATAGACTAAGAATAATAAAGTATACTAACGTAGTATGTTTCTGTACAGTAGAACCTCACTAACTCGATGCAAGAATCGTGTGGGTCACTTTTTATTTTTAATTGGTTTTGAGCAAAACCTCTTGTCTATTTCATTCATTATTTTTGTGAAATATAGTATTATTTTAATAATCATTTGGCTGCGTTGAATATCTATTCATCTTAGATTGATTTTTTACACCAAGTCATAAGCAGAAGAATTCCCTATTCCTGTCTTATCAATATTTAGTTTAGGTTTATTACTAATTCTGCAATTACATTTGAGAACTTGGTGGCAGAATACACTAAATTAATATTACAGAGCTTAACAACTTTACAAAATTCACAAACTTAACAAATTAACATGAACATTTCACCATGCAAGCTTTTACATCATTCCACCTCACCACACTTCACTTCACTGCACTGCAGATTACTATGCTGTAATATTTTTCTTAGACACTCGTTTCCCTCAATTTCACAACGTCACCACACTATAGGTCACTGAACATAATTAAAATTAATAATAGTAATAATAATAATAATAATAATAGTAATAATAAAACAACAACAACAAACTGAAATCAATCACATCGTATATGCAACTGGATATCTAGCATCTCAGGTAATTTTGAGGCCAGCCAAGAACACCGAAGGCCGGCAGCCAGCCACAGTCAGCCACAGCCAGAGTAAACAGCTCCATACCCTCATGGACGAAAATAATTATGAAACGGATAGCCGACACACGGCGTGAAATATCATTCTTATACGAGGCATTTTCTAAATCAAATCACACTTCTAAAATTCAACAAAAAACACTCCATGTTGAACAAAAATACCAAATTGAAAATGACACAAAGCTAATGGTAGCTGAAAAGCTAAAGGAACAAATCCAAGCATGGGCTCAACGAATTAGACGTTACAAACAGAGAAAATTTCCGTGTACAGAATCGGTTGTTTGAAAGAGACGCGAAGAGATTCTATCGCAGTCTGACTCAAAAATCGAATGGCAATGCTGCCCCTCCTTCAAAAGATGACGTCAAACATTTTGGGCAGGAAACTGGGAGAAAATCAGATTCTACAACAAAGACACATCTTAGTACCAATCTGTAGTTGATGTTGTTAATTTAGTCGTAGAAACAGTGGAACATATTCACGAATTCTCGGAAGAGGACCTCAGCCAAGCAATTAAGAACATGGCAAACTGGAAATCAGCGGGTATTGATAAGATCCAAATTTATTGGATTAAGAAATTAACAGCAATACATTTTCATCTAGCAAAAGCTGTTATTAAAATTTTAGAAAACCTAAGGGAACTCCCGGAATGGCTCACATGCGGCATCACGTATTTGCTTCCCAAAGCGGGAGACAGCTCTTTGGCGAAGAACTACAGGCCAATCACTTGCCTGCCAGTCCTGTACAAAGTTATAACTCCAGCCATAGCTGATAAAATATATAGACACCTAGAGAAGAACCATCTGTTGCCAGTTGAACAGGAAGGATGTCGTAAAAGTTATTCTCATATCATGTCAAAAATTAGAACAGAGAGAAACATCAGTTACGTTTATCTGGTGCCCGGGCACATACGAATCTCAGGTAATGAAGACTCCTAACAAGAAGTGCCGGAAACAACGGATAAGAAATGGATATTAGATAGATAGATTTATTAGTTCGCTTTGAGCTAATGCTCGGTGGCAAACATGACAACAATTAGAATTAGAACAATAACAACCATTAACAATTATAATTACCATTAGAATTGGAGGATGATATCCTAGTTCTAATTAATTTCTAGTTATCTCTAAATTGACTTCTAGTTTCACTAACACTACACTACACTGCACTCCCCTTCATTACACTACTCTCCCTTCCCTTTCACTACACAACACTTCACTTTACTGTATAACGGACATGACAATAATAATAAAAATAACAAAAACAATAATAATAATAACTTAAGAATTACACCAAAGCTAAAGCAGTGTTAATAATGATGATATTTATATCAGTATTAATAATACGTAATAATAATAATAATAATAATAATAATAATAATAAAGGTAATTGTCTCATTATTGTTAGTGATCTAAGTATAATTTAGTGTATTTTTAAATTTGCCTACATTAGAAGGAAGAGCCTCTAGTGCTTTTGCAGGTAGTTTGTTCCAATCTTCTATAGTGCGATTCACAAAGGAGAACTTGCCTACATCAGTTTTTCTACATCGTATTTTCCACGGATGGTCTCCTCTGCTTTTATAATCTGGTTTATGTAATCTTTTACCGATATCTGCCCATGCTGTGTCTCCTCTGTATGTCTTGTACATTACACATAAACAAGCCCGTTCCCTTCTCTTACATAAGGGCTCCCATTTTTCTCGTTCATCAAAAATGCGCCCATGATTTGAAAACTTACCGGCCCGTTTTTGAATTTTATCTAACGCCTCAATTTGCCCTTTCCTGTACGGGTCCCAGCATGCTGATCCGTATTCTAAAACAGGACGAACAAGTGTAGTATATGCTAGGGATCGGGCATTTGGGCTACTATTTTTTAGGATACGCATTACAAAATGCAGTGCTCTCCAGGATTTTTTTACCGTTTTGTTAATATGATCCGACCAGTCCAAGTCGCTTCTGAGGACCAAACCCAAATACTTATAGCTTTTTACACGTGGTATAAGGTTGGTTCCTAATTCATAATTGGGGTGTACATTCGAACGACACTTGGTAAAACAAATGAATTTACTCTTTTCCGGATTTAATTCCATCTTATTTTTGCACGCCCAGTTCCATAAACAGTTTAGATCGTTCTGTAAAACATTTTCATCCGAAGACGAGCCAATATTCCTATATATTACACAATCATCAGTGAAAAGTCTAACTTTCGATTTTATTCCAGTTGCAATGTCATTATTGAACGCTAAAAATAGTAGTGGTCCTTGCACTCTCCCCTGGGGGACCCCAGAAGTTACATCTACTTTTGATGAATATTTATTGCCTATCCTGACTGTTTGAGTGCGCCCCGAAAGAAATTTTTTTATCCACAAGATTATTCGATGATCTAATCCCGTTTCTGACAATTTGGCAATTAAAAGTACGTGTGGAACAAGATCGAATACCTTAGAAAAATCTAATATTATTGCATCGACCCTACTCCCTTTGTCCAGTGAATCTGCTATGTCCTGACATAAAGCAATAGTCTGGTAGTCGCACGAATACCCAGGACGAAAACCGTGTTGATTTTGGAAAAGCCAATCAGTTTTATTCCAAACTTTTCTAATATACTCTGCAATCAAGTGTTCCATCTGCTTGCATACGACTGATGTCAAACTAATAGGCCTGTAGTTGTTAATAACCCTTCTGTCTCCCCCCTTGTGAATCGGTACTACAATTGCCTCCTTCCAGTTTTGAGGTATCATATTATTATTTATAGTTACGTCCATTAACCGGGCAAGGTACGGAATCATGGCTTCCCCTCCCAGTTTTAGTATTTCTCCTGAATATTGAAGTACACTTGAAGACACAAGAAATGCTTTTTAAAGTGTATCCTTACAGCATGGCAGATCATGTGGAATAGCCTTGTCCCGAAATTAAACCCGATCAAATAGCCACTAAATGGGCACCATATCTCAACTACACTCGACGATAATGTGCATCAAATGTGCATCACCAAACAAAGTATAGGAAGTACAAGAATAACCTCTTCGCACATGGTGAGGAATGAAGAGCAACCCATTTGCGACTGTGGAGAAATTCTGACAGTGAATCTTATTGTGACAAATTGTGTAGATGACTCAACACTCAGTTACTTCTCATAGTAGCCATATTGCCCCAACCAGACGTGGTGTTCCCAGTCGTGGGTTGCGAGATCCAATAAATGTATTTCGATATCATTTTCTGAATTCATACAATAATTTTTAAAAAGTACCTAAGCATATGGAATATATGGAATATATGACGGTATGTATTTTATTTATTCGTAGAGTTGATGTATTCAGATGTTTCTTGTTGTTTTTGTTTTTTGTTATTTAAGGTCGCATCAACTACTAGGTCATTAGCGACCACTATGTGATTTAACGTTATGGTACGAGAATGAAACGAAATGGTAATGATAGGGGGTGAGAGGACGAACACATACAAACATGCCTGAGGCGGGACTCGAACCCGCGATCCCTTGGTCCGAGATCACTACGGCACTACTGACTTAGCAAACTCAGCCACGGGGCCGACAACGTATTCAGTTTCTTCATGCCAGAAAACACTCCAAAACGCGCGTAATACAGAACGTCACTTTTAATGGTTTAGTGATCATACAAAATGATTTCTCGCGTGTTCAAATCAAATTCAAGATAAGATCTTTCAATACATGGTGGTGATGAATATGTTCTAAGAGCAGTAAATCATTTCTATTAATTCATGACGATGAATACGAACATGAATATGATTTCTTATAGTTTTTTTAATACTATAATCCACACATCACTTTAGAAGGTTACCGAGATCTGAAAAGAGAGGAAAAGCCCTTAGTTATTTATAGTTAAAACTTTAATTCTCGAAAACATTCAACATTATTATCATCAAACGTATTGCGCTAAATACCACATCTTTAATTTTAGTAGCTATTGAAAAATTTTGAAAGTCGTGTAGGAAAGAAAACACATAGGAATTGAAAATTGTGCAATCCAACGTGAACTGAATTCAGACTTAGAAAAGGAACGTATACACGGACGGAAAAGAAACTTGATTAAAAGGTTTGAGGCAGAGTAAACCGTGTAAAAATAGTACATTATGAAACGATGATGTAATGATGGGTATTAATACACGAGTGTGATATTACGATACGAGCGAGTATCGTAAACTTCACACGAGTGTATTAATACCCATTACATCGAGTTTCATACGGTACTTTTTCTACGACTTATGGTAACTTTTATAAGTTAAACTTCTCCACTGAATTGTTTCCTGGCAGTCGACATGCAAGATTCAGCCAAGGCCACCTAGCGGACACCTCACTACCCTACACCCGCAGGTGGCTGTGCTTTACCAGAGCGCCGGCGAGGGACTACAAAAGTTGCGGCAATAATATTCCGACTTCCGTATTTTCGCATTTGCTCTCATTTCTGGAAACGTCAACACCATCAGAAAGAACCACCATTCACTAAATATTTTAAACTTAAGAATTGGCCGGTTTTTTAAGGTTAATCACACAGAAGCAGCAAATAACACAAAATGACTTGCGTTCAGATCTTAACCTCACTGAAAGTTCTCTTCAATGACTACCACTGCGCTAGTCAAATAGGATCAAAGTTAAATAACGATCCAATTTATTTTTAATAATATTTCAAGTAAAAATAACTACTAATAAAATAAATTAAAACTGAGAAGCTTAATATAATATTAAATGCAATTTTAATATACACACTCGAACGAAACATTTACTGCAACGATTCTCAATGATTAATGAAGTGACAATACTTGGTTTGTAAGCATCTCTGCGATTGGCCAAGAACCTGTATCATAACGAAATCTGTATCGAAATGACCATCATTATGCAACTGGTTGCAGCCATCCAAAGACAGCGTTATACAATAGGAGTAGAAAAAGTTCATTATTTACATTATTAAGTGTATTAAGTTCATATGATAATACGAAACTTGTTATTTGCGCTTTTGTAACGTGCCTTATTGAAGTTTAACATCAGAAAATGCTATCTAGAATAGATGAATCTCAAGATCCTTTTAGTATTTATGATTGCACACGTTACTAAAATGTTCCGCAAAATAATCCTCTGACGCATAACAAATCTTAAAAACTTAACAAAAGAAAATATAAAAAATGATTGAAGACATTTTTATTGCTTATGCTTTGCAGAATAATGTTCCAAGGCTATGAAATGCCAGTTACTCCTAACCGTGACACCCAGAACTTGGAAGTTGACCATGACCTGTTCATTCCCCCTATCGTAAGAAAATAGAAATATCACCAACACCCAACAACAGGTTCTTCATGTTTTTTTACATATGAGACACGTATTTTCTTCTAAAAGGCTGCCATAATGTAATAAAGCTCTCTTTAAAAAATTACAAAAAATAAGCAGAAAAGCGTATGTAGTTGCAAGTTCCCATTTGAAGCTTCATAGAGCAGAGAATTCTTGGTTCGAGATCTGTTAGCCGGAGAATTCTCTGTACATGCTGAATGGCTGCGTGGGTGCCGCCACTTCCTGTATGAGATGAGAGGTCGTCTCTTCGTGATAGTGGTTTGCTTTGAACAATATTGCATACTGATTCCAACGTGAAGTAACGAACGGGCCAAAATCGGCAGCGATATTTAATTCCTCAACCCTCATTTGCATAGTTAACCCTCTGCACCCGTAAGTAACGTGTATAATAGACGTCCTACAGCATGACAGATGCCACGAGAATAAAAGATACTAGCTCGTACCACTGTGTAATGTGACGTGTCATACAACTCGTAGGACATGTCTCAGATGCCACGCCAAAATCCTCAATTAATTCGCAGGGCATGTCAAAGATGTCTAAGTATTTTCTGTATTTTCTGGTATTTTTCTAGTTGCCATTTCAATTCAAAATAACCAGTTTTAATTAACAGAACTTCCAGAGATAGCATTTGTGTGTAAAGTGCACGTTCACATACGACAGGTAAAAAGATAGCATGTATTTGAAACCCATAAGCAAATAGAAGTAAAATTGACAACATTTAAATATAGGCCAAATTTATAAGCATGGCAGGGTAAATAAATGGTAAGCATATTTATATATCAATATTATGTGAATTTCCATAGCTTGCCCAAGCAGGAAAAAAAGAATATCAGCAAAAGTAGAGAGATTCATTCTTGTCTCTTATATTACTAGGAGAATATTATTATTAGATATTCTTTCGTGTTTCATAAATTAGTGTATATATATTTGATTGTGAAATATTGTGTAACAAGTGTAATTTAGGATATCAGTTACTTAATGTATGTACTCAGTCTACCAACCACCAGTCACATGGAATTGTAATCTAGGTGGCGTGGACAACTTCCTTGCGTTACGCAGGAGGTCTTCGCCCTTGATGATGAACAGGCTTTTAATAATAATAATAATAATAATAATAATAATAATAATAACAATATATACATACATAAGTAGATATTATATAATTATTTAACAATAATTACTTTTTGTACACTGTCACTAATTTCTGCATTACTTCACAAATTATACAGTAATCATGGAAAGACAAAGTTTAATAAACACATGTAAATTAGGATGCAATTGTCGTAGCGTTATGGTTATATTTGGAAGAAAGGATTTAATAATGTTGCTGGTCTGGTGAATATAAATTTACGATATGAATGTTGAGAGGCAGAGGGAAAAGGAGAACTTCTACATTAAACCTTCATTGATAGTATTTTGATTTCAAGATGGATACAGATATTTCCAAATAGTGTGCAAGAACTGTTAACATTTGATCAAGACATCGCTCTGTGAGACCGCCGAATTGGCCGATTAAATATTGAGAGTTTTCTCAACAGACAACGTTTTGTCGTATGCGGAAGGGTAGAGAGGTCCAGAGAGGTCTGGCTTCTTTATCAATGTGATTCAATTTCCCGTCGTGGCCTCCACCTTTGAAGCCACTGAGTCCCAGGTCACTTCCAAGCGCTGATGGTGGAATACTTCTGTTGCTGACCACTCTTCCTTTTTCCAATGATTACAGTTGTGTGGCCACATTGAATGTGAACCATGACTGTAGAGACTCAATAAACTGGAGGTTTGGTAGGAGCGTGCGACTGAAAGTGAGTGGGTGAAGATTTAGAAAATCATAAATTAAGAAAATTAAAATTAAAAATAAATAGAGAAGGTTTCTATTCGGAGAGGCTTGTTCAAGGACACTGTAAAGAAACTGTCATGAATAGAAGAAAGGAAAAATTGCATCTATTTAAAAAGAGATGTTCCTGAAAATTATATAAAAACAGTTTAAACAAGGGGCTTTAAATTTATGTGTTGAGATTTGTTAGAATAATTAGGACGAAAACAAAAACAGTGGGAAATAGGAAACGAGAAATTGAATTAAAAGAGAACAAAAACTACATCTAATACAGAATTCTTGATGATAAAAGAATTAGTGATTACCAAGCTGTGCGAGTATATTTAGACGAGAGCCCATTCCTGACCATATAATATATTCCTTGAGTCTTCCAGCGGTGTCAGGAAGAAGCAAGATTGGCCTTGCAAAGAGCGGCATGGTGTAGGGAACTAATGATTATGAAAGGGTACATAGCAATAGAATTTCATTCACTGAAGTTCATTCGTTAGAAGTTCTGAGTTGTTTTGCCCGTACGTCCATTAGACTTAGCGCAGTAAACAAGGGTTTTTAATTCAGAGTGGTAAGTGCTAAACCAATCTGTAGGTGCGCTGCCTCTCGCGGACGTGTGCGGGTGCCGAGGTGGGTTTCTCCAGAGCTGAAGAGCCGTGCTGTGCGCTGAAGAGAGGCGGCGCGGTTCTTGAGCACTTGCGTAACGCACTCACGTGGAGAACGGGACTTCGGCGCTCGAAACGCAGGCTGCTCTTCAGGCGACTTCCTTGGTTTCCGACGCGAATTGGTCCTTCACATGCACTCACAATCGGTCCTTCATCATCACCCACATTATAACCCTAAGCCGTCGTAGTGTTGTACTGTGATACAAATTATCTGTGATCAAATTATCTGCTGTGCTGTGATACAAATTATCTCTAATTTATCCAGATACTGACGTAAATTTATTATTTAAAGTCTGTTAGCTTTTTGCTTGGTCCATATGTAAATGCGTGGGAGACACTGCACATTACTAAGAGCTAGAAAAAAATTTGAAAAATTCGGAAAAGCTCTAAAATTCTTAACTTAGTTTATTCACATTCATCTTGAAAACTATAGATTGATTATGTGGCTCCTAAGAAATTTCTCTTACATTTTGAGATCCGTTATCTATTGGATTTGCTTTGTTTCGAATGTATAGTAAAATGAATGACTGAAGATCCAACAGCTTTCACAATTACAAAAGTCGCTCTTAGGGGAGCAGCGTGAAAAAATCAAACGATAGGCAGCAGCGTTAAATGTGTTTTCATTTCATTTTAAATGCCAATGACAAATAACCGCAAAACAATAGGAGTGTTAAATTATGGATATCAGTACTTGAAGGGTAACCTCCCAACCACATGTATCCACAGTTAAAACATTAAACGAAACAGAAATGCATTGGCTGAATTAGTCAAAATATTCGTTAATTTAAATATAATTTAATTACTTTTATGGATAGGAGGCTCAAAAACAGTGACGAACCCAGCGAACAGGAGCACTACCAAGCCAAAAAGACATGTCTACATCTTGAAAGTGATAGGTTTTGCGCTCGTAAAAAGAAACCTTACTTTGGTTTCAGGTGAGCTTCGCGCTGAGAATTCTCCTTTGGAATTTTGTGCCTGTTTGTCTGATGCTTCTTACTTGAATTTATCATAACTTCGCTGGCTAATCGTTGATTTATTCCAACTCCTTCAGTTTTCACATTGAAAACAGACTCAGAAAAAAAAATAGAAATATACAATTCAGAATATACAGATTGTCGCAAGCACAGATGATCGACAGGTTACGTTCTTCTCAGTAAAAGAAATTTCATGTACCTGCGAAACATCTGTTCATATTAGATTGCCTAACAATCTGCAGGAAATGTCTCATGGATAAATGTTTCTCCGATGTATTCAATATCTCAGCACATATTCAGTGGTAAAAAGCAAACACTATCCACCCCTCTTCAGGTCCTAGACGTTTGTAACATTATACTAGGCAGGCAGGATTTCTTGTAGTTTTGCTGAACGTGTCTTCTAGAGACACTACTGATCACTACGTGTACCAGTTATGCTCCCTTCCGAGTAGGAATACCTAATTCGAATACTAAGTCAGTAAGACGTCTTTCCTAGTGGCCTATGGTAACAATCATCACTAAGAGTTCAGAAATAGCTAAGGAGAGAAGTCTAAAATGCGAATGCCTTAAAACTTGAGCAGAAGTAAAGGAAGGAAGACTACAACAGAAAACAAACGTAGCAGGGCGTCCAGCCACAGATGGGTTTGTGAATGGGATTTAGGTTGTCACTCCTTGACGTCCAAGTTCTTATTGTTACGAAAGTCCAGGAGACCAAAACTAAAAGGGATGATGCGCTACTGCTGGTAATAAAAGAGAATGGTTGATCACTATGTGTTTATAATCCACAATGCTTCTGTTATATAAAAGTGAATGTGTATGTGTGGGTATGTCGCCCTAAAAAATTCAAGCACTACAGTTATTCAGGGCTGGATCGATTGCTCACAAAGCATCAACACTTTTGACTGGCCGAGAAAAAGTAGAAGTGGGACTGGGAGGCAACAAATAAAATAGCAACATACAAGGTATTTTAAACAAAGCCTCGACTATTCCAAAATTTTCTCAAAAATAACTCCCTATTTTTGGATTTAATGCTTTCTCTAATAGAGCAAAGGACGCTTGAAAAATAGTGCAAATGTAATTTTTGTTCAGCTCACTGAATTTCGCAAACATTCAACATTTTTTCGCCGTTTTCTTACAACAACAATATTGCTTATAGTTATTTCGTTTCTTACTGAAATCTCTTCTTTAAAACTAGATATAGAAATCATACCAACACGAACCAATCAGTTTTTGAAAATAAGAAATGAAAATGTTCAGACTGACGTATAAAGCGTTGGGAAGATTGTATATGCCTGTGATGCTGTTGGTTTTTGAGTTATGTGAATGGCTTTCTAAACCTAAGAAACAAAGTTGGAATCCATGCGGGGAAAACAATTGCAGATTGGAAAAATCCCTTATGCAAAATCTCGTAGTAGTATAGAATGGCGTAGCCGTTTCAAATAATACGAGTAAATTTGTGATCTTGTAGCACCACTACTTTTCTATTACTACCTTTGGCATACTCTTGAGGAGCAGCGAAAATCTTTTGAAAGCCAAGAGCCTGAGGCTCGTGGGTTCGAGCGCGCGGTGCGAGTGCGTGGGCGCGCCCGCTGCCTCCGCGTTGCGCAAGGCGCGCGTCGCGTGGCGCAGCGGGCTGCTCTTCCCTCGCGACCTCTGCCCCGCCCACCCGCCCACTCGCCGAGCCACTCGCCGCCGCGTGTCGTCTGGGCCACAATGTCTGGGCGGCCACCTGCCTGTGCGGAGCGGGCGACACCGCGGATCATTCACCCTAGCATTCAGGGATACCGCGTCGATGTCCAGGTTGTCAAAACATCGATATTTTTATACAAACATAGATGTATTTGGTATCGATTTATTACAGACGATGCTTTTTAACATGTATTTAGATCGATATTTTTACTTGGTGATATTTCATTTTTCAATTAAAAAATAATAATAGTAATAGTAAGAAGAAGAGGAAGAAGAAGCTACATTGGCTGGTCCGGATAGCTGAGATAGCTAAGCCAGTAGTGCTGTGGTGATATCAGACAGGAAGATCGCGGGTTCGAGTCCCGCCTTAAGCATAGGTGTGCTTGTGTATGTCTGTATGTGTGTTTTGTCCTTTCATTCTTTAGACCAAGGTTACTAAGAGGGCAAACTAAGTTGTTTGTTTTAAATAATTATAATTTTTATTTTTTATTAACCAATAAGGTAATTAAGCTCGTTAATTGTTTTGCAATTTTTTGATTTTGTTTTGTCAGCAAAACATCACTTACACGGTAATAAACACGACCACCAATGCATGAAATCGCCCGACCCCACAAGTGAAAACTGATGTTTGAGATTACTAAAATAATTTTACAAACACATATTTAAAAACATCGATGGTATTGGGCCGATATATTTTAAAGATTAATTGACACACATGGTTTTTAAAATTTGATCATTGGTCTTTCGGAACATTGATGTTTTGTTGTGGATGTCATATCCCTATCCTAGCATTGCTCAAGAGCAGGGCCTCAGATCACTGTTTTCAAGCTTTCTATTTTTTTAGGAATCTGAGGATCATTCATATTGCTTATGACGTGTTTTTTCAAAACTTGATGAAATTTATTACAAATGTTGGTTATAATTTGATTTATTCCTTGCTGTAAAAATATAATTAAGAACTATTCACACAATAACTGATAATTGAGGATAGATTTTGGAAATATTTGTAGTATTTTTAGTGTTAGAAATATGTACGACTATATTATACTATATAGTTCTATAATTTTGTTTTTGTAAATATTGTATATGTTAAATATTGTAAATGTTGTCATGTTAATTACCATTTGCCTTTAATTTTATATAAATGTATTGAAGATGAGTGTAAGATCTTCGAATCATGTCTGCTATGCGTTAATAACTATTTGATTAATAAACTATTTGGAGAAGATTATTTCTTTTCCTCCCGTTTTACAACATAAATATTTAAATATGGCGTCGCCAACGCTATAAACTGTTTTAAATGTATTTTTATGTGTTGAGAATATATGTCGTGCACAGCTTTGTTTAAATACGTCCTTACAGTCTCTAACATTGGACATACCAATGAATCATAGTAGCTAATAATGTTTTACTCCTGTTCAAAAATTCCCAATTTGTCCTCCAAAGTGAGTCCTTTCATTGAGTTCGCGCCAAGTTCAGTACCTAGTATTACCTGAATGTAACACAGTGACACAGATATTGATGCAACTGTAAGTACCAAAAAAATGCTTTCTCGAGAACGCAACCGTTTTCCGTGAAAACTAGTTCAAACTCCCGCCTTTCAAAAACCACTCAAACCCTATTTTCTCATAAATGGCTCCAAATGTTTTCTTCAAACATTTCGAACGGATACTGGTAACTGCACTCTTTAATGTGAGGTTAAATTAAATTTCGGGTATTTTTTTTTCAAATATTGCACAAGTGTAATTTTTTTGAAAGATCTATCACACCTTTAATATGCACATCACCAGCAATTTTTAAACACTATTATATTTGTGAATGTGCTTCAAATGACTTTCAGTGAAGTTTCTCGAAAACTCAAAAATTTTCTGTAGAAAATAGCTTGAAATTTCGCACTTTTTATACACTTAAATACTATTTTCTTAAAAACGGCTCCAAATTTTTCAAAGAAAATTGCCATTTATATCGAGGTGTTCTTCAATATTCTAAAATTAATATTTCCATTATACCATTAGGAAAGCGAAAAATTAAGAAAATGTAAAAAAAAATGTACTTTGGGTGGCGATAGACGGCATCTGGCCAGAGTATGTGGCAAGTATGAATAGTTAGCCGAGACCCAAAGAAAAAGAAAACTAATACGGGAAAGTCTGCGCCATTCTGTAACACCACTAGTTCGTTAATATGCACAAAAATGCACATAAAAAATCATCTGTAAGCTGTTCTTCAGCTTTAATCTCTAATATTATCTTTCTCAATTAGTTCAAAGAATTCGGTCACAAAACATTCTACAACTACATTTTATTCTCCCCCAGATTTGATTAACACTTCCATATTTTTGCTCCCTAATTTTTAAAGAGTGTGAATATGAAGAAAGTCAGTCTAATTGTGTTCACTTCTACTTCGCAATTGCTCTATTTATCGTTCTGTTTGCGAAAATGTATAAACCATTAAAAGGCGACTGTTTTGTATGTTTATGTGAAAAATGTGTTAATCATGTTATAACAAGAATGGAAATGTGAGAAGGCGAATCTAAGAACGTAATTGTGCTTCTGTAGCATCACTCACAGGTTTATTTTCTGTTTTTACTTGAAATTCAAATTCAAAAAGTTCCAAGGCAATACTTTTCGTAGGTTTTTGCCAATTATTTTTTAAAAATACGTTAATACGGATGCAAATTAAATGAAATCTTTTGCATTGCGATTCACCAGTCGCATTCAACGCCATCTACAAAAACGTTTTTGTGAAAATGGTTCGATTTCCTGCGTACTACGATGGCAGCATTAAAATATGCAAAAACTAAGTTTTTGGAAATATCTTAGAATCTTTTGGCTGGATTTAAAAACAAATATTCAGTTCCTCACTAGGAGATCGAGACGTGTCGAATGACAACTCATCTGTCTCGACTGATGGACGGGAAGTGATCTAACCGTAGCCGGCACAAACGCACATTCGCAGTTGTCAAATACTGTGTAGGGATATTGTTGTGAATTTTCGTATATTTTTAATTACAGAACATGAAAATGAAACAAGTTTCTGTTTAAATGAGCATCATATATTGTATTCATTGAAATTTTATAGAACCCAGAGAACCCGTACACCTTGATTAGGGTTAAGATTTCTATCTATTGACTCTCACACTCAAGTATGCAGTTCAAGGAGATGTGAAGGCAAAAATGCATGAGTATAAACAATATTTTTATCTTGAAATAATCAAGAAACTATGATAATGAAATTTAGTAGACCTGTAACAGAGGTATGAAAGCATTCATTTATTAATTATAACCCATGTAGATCCCATTAAGGACTAAGGCCTCCCGCTTCACGCGGGATGATAAACTTGGTTCTCCTAGTTTAAATCAACAAAACGTTTCCAAATCCTGACAAAATCCCACATACAGTAGATATAACATACAATGATACAATAAAGAACCACTAAAAACACTTCACACTTATATATATGTATATATATATATATATGTATATATATGTATATATATGTATATATATATGTATATATATGTATATATATAAGTGTTTCTTATATATATAAGATTATGTATATAAGAAACACTTCACTAATTTTATGCACATGAAGTTAAATAACAAACACTGCATACGTCACGTTCCATCTGCCTCCAACCGCCTCTGTCTTGTGCTGGTCTAGACCAAAGTGGACTTGCTGCTTTCTGTAGGTTTTCAGTCCATCTGTTCTACCGTCCACCTGGCTGGATTCCTCCGTCCAAATACCGGGTTCCAGATGTTTGTAGAGTACGCCCATCTTGATTGCTTCTGCCTCATGACGTGACCTCCCCTTCTCCATTTTAATCAAAGAGCTTGAAAAAACTGCATTCTTGATGCTTGAAAGAAATATGAGAGCATATACACTTAATATAATTTAAATTTTCGTTCATTTTTCTCAGAAACTACATGTGTGATCAACGTAAAGTGTTTTCTAATTAATTAGAAATAATATGTCAGTTATATAATCTATTTCGTTTTTATATTAATAACGGAAAGATTTTTTGTTTCATGGAAAGAAGTTTCCGGAATTTAGAAAACATTTTGTAAAATATTCTATATTTCATAAATATAACGGGCATCCATAAACGGGGGATTTCATTGGTTGATTTTAAAACGCACAAAACTGGTTAATGCTTTGTTACTACTAATATCTGAGAAAACTTCTTCTTCCGGCAAACGTATAAGATCTTAGGAAGACTTATTCCGATCGCACTGCCTTTGAACTCATCATTTCAGTGTTCTTCTGGACTCCTCTTGACTTTCTTCATTTGCAACGCTAACTGGGACATTGTTTCTATAGAATTATCAACCACAAATATCCAATGATCATGGATAGTTTTTAAATTCCTCTACATGATGAAGACAATAGAAAAGCTTAATGCACAATGATGCAGTCTCTTAAATTTTAGAGGCACGCAATTTCGGAAGTAAAAAATGAGAATGTACTCCCAATATTCGTTTTCTACTTCTTCTTCTTCTTCTTCTTCTTCTTATTATTATTATTAACTAATTAACTACGTTATAAAAATCGACTTTTTGGCCGATTTCCCTCACACATCTCCATGAGGAAGGGAACTTCAACCGAATTTCTTATAGATTCATTTAACGTTTCCTGGCACAAATAAACCGATTTGTTTTGATTAAACAATAAATTATTATTCTCCAGATTCATTGTTCCTTTTATTCAAGAAATATTTTACAGGATGTCTCGTCGGAGCCCATGAAAGTAATATTTTGATACACGTCAAAATATAATACTGAAGACTCCTTGACAGTTTAACTTTGAAACATTGAAGTTCTAACGTTTTTTCGCGAAGGCTTTAATATTTAATCATAATTTAATATATATATATATATATATATATATATATATATATATATATATATAAACAATCCAATATTAATTTTTAAATTCTAAAAATTATTTAAAATTACTCTTATTAATTTTCCGAAAATCCTATTAAATTAATGTACTGAATGAATGGAGAATAAACTTTATGACGTTGGGAACGCTTCTCTGGTATTACATATCCTATGCAAAACCGGAATTCTATTTCAGTCTACCAGGCGCCTCTAACTCCGCTGCCACCACTGGCATGTTATTTCAGGGGTCCAAATCGTTTCAAAACGCGAGAAAGCGAGAACGATGACCGAAATCGCGCGTCGACCCCTCCGTCGCCCGGGGTCGGCGCGTGTCCTTTCGCGCGTCGGGGGGGTGGGGGGAGGGAACGACCCGGCATTCTCTAAATTAAGGCGGTAGCGCACAGTGATATATTGTACTCTGCCCGTCTCGTCGCGTCACGGTGGGCGGCGCGGGAGGACCCGTTCGCATTTGGCGGAGGCGATGGTTGACCCCCGTGGCGGCACAGGCGGCCTTGGAACATCATCTTGCACAGCGTCTCAAAATCAGTGGGGAGAGTCGACAAGGTGCATATCGTTTAGCACATTCTGCCGTGAATGTATTAGCGTGTAGAGCGTGCATACTTCTATTAATGACTTGCATGAGAAGATCATAAACCCATGGTGCTTGAAACTAGTATTGTTTGCGGTGGCAGAGTTCTCTTGTGACAAATACGGCCGTCTAAGTGGAAATGACCGGCATCAAAAAAAGTCTTTTATAGGAATCACATTGGTGGGCCAATTTTAAGTAATGGGCCGTACATTCAACCACTTTGGGACGCCAATATTATATAACTAATTTCCGGCATTTCTTCATATCCAGTTCTTAGGAAAGAAAAATATATCAATTTTATATAAACCATGGAGTTTAAGATTATTACCTTTAATGTAATTGATTCAGATTAGAATAAATTACTACATTTGTCTTTTATTTTATTTTACAGACCGTTGCTATTATATTAAACATTTTATGTTGCACACTCATTTATCAACCGCTCCCAATTTATTTCGATGTCTGAACATAAAAAGAATAGTGTTGCTAAGCAGTTAGATGCATCGTAAACTAGAATTTGTATGGTATTTCATATTTTTTGTTCGTTTCTTCTTCGAACTTTTGTTATAAGTTTTAAAATTGGACGGTGTTATGCATCAACCGGCTAAGCTCGATTTTTGAAAAAATAATATATGGACGCCATCAGTTGCATTGGACAATGTTCTAAGTGTACGGAATATTTTGGCGCCAAATCCGTAAAAATATCCTTATAATTAATGAAAAATGTAAACGCCATCAGTCACATCAGGGATATTTCGCAACAACCGGCTATATACCTTTTTTTTTTAAATTTATTTCTACCTGTTCGACATATTTGTCTTTCAGGGGTTTGGACATTACAAACAAATAACTGGCGATTTGATACTCACTGGAACCTGTAGTAGGAATTATTAACAATTAAAGTTTTGAAAAGGTTATGCTATGAAAAAAAAAGAAGTTTGTAAAAAGGATTTTGAATAGAAGGATAATATGTTGTAAATGTAGTAATTATGGTGGATGAAATATATCTTTAGGAAATTTTGATAGTATACGTCGAGGAAAATGATATGTTTGACCTAAATTGAAAGTGCGGGTCTGTTGTAAGTCATCTAAGGAGTTGAAAAATTTAAGGCTTTGTGAACGAATTAGGGAGTTGATAGTGTCAATTTTCAGTTCATTATGGAGTTGAGAGTTGGGAATATACCAGGGTGCGTGAAATATTTTCCTGATGAATTTATTTTGGAGAATTTGTAATTTATTTATATGGGTTTTGGCAGCATTGGACCAGATGGGGCAAGCATAAGTAAGGGTAGGACGAATAATTGTGGTATATATTAATTTTGCTGAGTGAATGTTTATAGGTGATTTATAATTAATGAGGGAGTGTAATTTATGAATTTTAGTGTTAGTTTTATGTATAATGTTTTTAATATGGGCATTCCATTTAAGTTTAGTGTCTAAGAGGAGTCCAAGATATTTAATAGGTGTGTTGGGTGATATCCAGGGTATAGCTTGATCAAGAATTAATATTTCTGCAGGGATGATTGGTTTACAGAGTGTGAAGATTTTAGCTTGACATTTATTCATGTTAATTTTAATCTGCCATTTAGAAGTCCAATTTGTATAAAGCAGAAGGTCGGATTGTAGTCTATTTTTGGCAGTTGTTAAATTTTTATGACTAATGAAGAATGCAGTATCATCAGCAAAAAGGGCTAATTCTGAGTACGTAAAGTTGGGAATGTCAGAGAGATAGATGTTAAAAAGAAGAGGAGATAGACAGGACCCTTGGGGCACGCCCGCGCCAATTGAAAATAGTTGAGAAAAAGAGGAATTAATTTTGACACGAAAAGTGCGATTAGAAAGAAAATTTTGAATTATTTTGAACAATTAAGTAGGAATTCCAATTTGGAATAATTTATAAATAAGACCATGATGCCAAATTTTGTCGAATGCTTTTTCGATATCCAGTAATAATACAATAGTATGCTGTTTTAGGTGAAAGGAGTTTTCAATATGTTCTGTTAGTCTTAAAAGTTGATGAGTAGTTGCATGCTGATGAGTGAAGCCAAATTGAGTGGGAGGAATAATTTTGTTAATTGTAGTGAAGTGTAATAATCTGTGATGTATAAGGGTTTCAAATATCTTGGAAAGAGAGGAAAGTAAACTAATAGGTCGGTAGTTCGATGGGTTTCTAGGATCTTTTTGTGGTTCACAAAAGGGAAGTACGATTGCTGTTTTCCAGGTAGTTGGAAAGTAATTAAATCTCAATGCGGAATTTAGAATAGAAGTAAAAGCAGCAATTGATCTTTTACCTAGTGACTTGAGTGTTTGATTATTGATAGTATCCAATCCTGGAGATTTGCGAGTTTTTAGTGTTTTAATAATTGAATGAATTTCAGAAGGGGAAATATAATCAATATTTTGGGGAACATTAAAATTTGGAAGAGAGAGAAAATTGCTAACAAGATTGTAAAAGTGAATATTAGTAGTTGAATTAGGAGTAAACGTATTTTGGAAATGAAGACCTAGTAATTGAGTTTTGTCATAGTCATTTATTGCTGTAGTAGAATGTTGCTTAAGGATTGGAATAGATGTTTTTTCTTTACAGATTCTTTTAAGAGTTGACCAGAGCTTTTTTGATTGGGGATGAATTTGTTTAATAAAGTTTTTGTATTCATTGAATTTATGTTGTTCCAGTTTCGATTTTATAATCCTAGATATTTTGTTTAGTTTAGTTTTAATATCATTACGCCTGGTTTGTTGCCAGAATCGTCTTAGGGAGTGCTGTGTTTTAATAAGGTTAATAATAGGTAAAGGTAGAGGTTTATAATTTACGAAATTAGTTTTTGGTATATATTTAGAACTTATGTGTAAATTATGATTTATTGCATCCGTGAAATAAGTGATGTACGAGTCTATGTCATGAGTTGATAATATATTTGTGGGGAACTGAATGCTGTTTTCAATATTTAATGTAAATTTATTCCAATTTACTTTTTGGAATATAGGAGAAGAGTTAGAATAGGTGATATGAGAGTTGAAATAAATGTTTATAATAACTGGATAATGATCTGAATCAAGCTCAGGTAATACATTTTGAGTAATTGGAAGGTTTATGTTTTGTGTGATTAGTATATCTAAAATATCTGGGATGATATTTTCATTATATGAATAATACGTGGGTTCATTAGGGGCATGAATTTGAAGATTATGACTAGCAATAAATTTGTGTAATTTTATACCATTTGGATTATTATTAAGACTTCCCCAGATTTGATTTTTACAATTTAGATCTCCGAGCAGTATGATTTTATCTGTTGTATTGTTAAATATGCTTTTAAAATATGTCAGCGGGAAATTATACTTCGGAGGCTTATACGCAACTGTAAGGTGATAATGGATTTGATTGATATTGATTATTATTGTAATGAATTCGAGGGAGGGAGTGGTAGGTGTATTTATAAGAAAAGATTTGAGTTTGGAAGAAATAATAATAGCTACGCCACCCGATGCTATATTGTCAATTCTGTCATATCTGTATATTTTATATCCATGTAAATAAAATTTTTCATTGGGGATGAGATGCGTTTCGGTGATACATGCTATTTGGATGTTGTGGGAATAAAGAAAATGTTCAAATAATTGATGTTGCCTTTTAATTCCATTGGCATTCCAATTGAGCAGTGTTATGCTGTTAGTTTTCTTAGACATTTTGTTTGTTCAGAACTGATTCTATGATTTGTTGAATTTGTGGTATTAGTGAAGATATAACTTGCGTAACTATTGTGGTAATTAATTGTGAGATATTTAATGAAGAAGTGTTAATGTTATTAATATTTTGAGAATTGCGAGCTGTGTTGGAATATGTATTTGACCAGGCATTAGGTGGTTTCTGAAGTGGGGGAAAGTCTGTGTTGTGGGATGTGAAGGTTTTAGGCTGTGTATTTGTATTTTCCAAATTATGTATGGTATCTTGTGCAGTATTATTGAATTTAGAAGTTTTGTTGTTAAGTGCTTGTTTAAAAAAAGGGCATCCTCTATAATTAGCAGTGTGATTCTGGTTACAGTTAACACAAATCGGAAGTGAATTTTGAGGTTTGTTGCAAAGAGAATAGTGGTGATTCTGATTACATTTGACACATCTGGGAGTTAAACGACAGTTTGCCTGTGAGTGATCAAATCGTTGACAGTTTTTACATTGTATGGGTGAAGAACGTTGAGTTCTTGGTTGAATATTCACTAAGCAATGAAATAAGGTTTTCAGGTGTAGAATTTCTTTACCTTCTTTGGAGTTTTGTAGGTCTAAAGCACACGTTTGAAGAGGTTTTCTGGATTTGTCGTAAAATCTTCTAACACTGATTATGGGATATTGTAACCTAAATAGTTCATTATAAGTGTCTATTTCTGAAATTGAAGCAGGAATGTTTTTAAGCATCACAGGGAAACACTTTTTTGATGGATCTTGATAAGTATAAAATTGAATGTTGTTTGATTCACTAAATTTGCGAAAGTTCCTAAAGTCGTCAATAGATGTGAACTGTATTTTTATTTCATTTTTGCGAGACTTAGTGGTGTATTCATGTTGCACAATTTTTGATATATCTTGTATTAATAGCTGGTAATTTTTTCCAATCACTGTAAACGGTGGAATTTTCACTTCAGAGTTAGAGAGTTCGTTATCAGGATCGGCAGTTTCATTCAAGATGTCGTATCTGGAGTATGTTGGAATTGAATAGGTTGGCTTACATTGTTTTTGACGTTTGGCTGAATTTGCTTCTTGAAGAGGAGGTTGATTATTTGTATTACCTGAAGTGTGTGTAAAGATTGTGGAAGATTGGTTATTAGGTGGCATTTCTTCTAATCCGGGAGCAGCTTGAAGAACATTGATGGTAGTAGAAGATGTTGATTGCAGAGAAGAATTTTGAGGTTGATGTATCACATCTTGAGGCAATGACTTTTGACGTTTGGCTGGATTTGTTTCTTGTAGAGGAGGCTGGCTTCTATTTGCATTATACGAAATGTCTGTGTAAATGAAGGGAGGCTGGTTGTCCGTTTGCATTTCTATCAATCCGAGAGTAGCTTGAGGTACATTGACAGCATTCGATGTTGATTGAAGAGAAGCATTTTGTGACTGATATATTATATCTTGTGATAACAAATTTTGAGATGTAATATTTTCAGGTAAGTTTGAATTATTATTCTGCATTATTTGCAGGTCTTGATGGAACATATAATTTCAATGCCCAATACAGTCTCCCCGGAGGGGAAACTGTGAAACACGTACAGAGTGTGTTACAGCTGGATTTATTTATGTCTGCAATTGATTTGAACAAATTTATGATAAATGTCAGTTTTTCTTACCAGTGGCAGGCTGGTTCGCTAATATTTTGTAAATATATTGATTCTCCGAGCGAAAACAGTCCGATTACTTGGCACGGCCCTCTGGGAATCCCGGCTATATACCTAGATCTCCAAATCTGCTGCTCTTAATTTCACATTATGCAGGTAAGCGCCAGATATTCCACTCATGTTTGTGTAGTTTGGCGCTTCAATGAATGAAATAATTAAATTACAGTTTTTAGAGCTGAAAATGTAATAAAACCTTTGAACACAATTATCTCATAACTTATCGCATAGCCGTCGCGTCCTTATCGCATAACATGTCGCATAGCCGGTTGATGCATAACACCGTCCAATTTATCTTTTATAATTTATTTAAAACCTACATATTTTAAATTGCAGTCTTTAATTGAGATAAATGTGAAAACGAAGAAATGATTTCGCTTTGCACAGTATGGGGATTCCCTTCCTTTATAATATTTGAGTAACTCCTCGAGTGTGCGGATGTGCGGTTCTATCTCTCGGTTAGGCCACTTCCCGCGCACCAATCGAGACATACGATGTGTCACTCAAAGAGTCTCGCTCTCCTGACGGGGAACTAATAATTTGTTTTCGGAGCCGGTCATAAGATTCTAAGAAATGTCCAACCAAAAAAACTCGTTTCTTCACGTTTTGGTGCTGCCAACTTGCCGGAAATTAAACCAACGCCACCTACATAGATCTATGATTATCTATGATCTGTGATTAAACTCCAGCACCTAAAGACATTTTTAGAAGAAGAAGACAATAAGAAAGACTTGGAGGATAGTCGATTAATAAATAACATAATATGTACATAAATTGTACGTACATAACTAGTAATATATGATTTAGAACTTCTATATAATGTTTATCAATTTTTTTTAAATTAACAACAAAATTGCAATTTTTATTCAAAATATATATTTTATGATTTTAAGACATCGTCAAAATTGTAAGACAATATATGCTAGGAGACATGATTCACAAAGGCATATTGGTAAGAGTCACTAATTGCGACAAAAGCAACAAGCACACTGGCGTCTACTATTCTGGACTGCGAAGTTATCTTAATGTCATGTTACAGTATTTGACTTCAATTCACAAGTCGTGAACACATTGCAGAAGCGTTCGCTCTAGCGCCAACCCTCCACACCAAATTTGTTTCGCATGGAGTCGCCCAAGAAATCTCTGGGAGCAAATCCCACTTCTCGTTAGGAACGAGCCGAGGCGAGCCTTTTTGGTTTCTATCATCAAACCGCTCGCACGCGGCGCCCCAGCCGTCTTCCCCCAATTCTCAAAAGGACAACGTTACCCTTGCTATAAACAGAGGTCGAGGTCAGGAAGAGTGGGGCACATCTAATCAATAATCCCATGAGCTTCGTAGAATGTCCTCAAAGAAGGTAAAAATAGTGAATGCGAACACGGCCAGCGATCACGTGATGGTCGGGGGGCCACGAAATACAAGCGAGAAGAGAGATTGTGAGATCAGACGATTCACGCAGAACAGATTTAGGCTGCAGACAGAAAGATTCAGAATGGTGAATAGAAAGATTCTGGAACATATAGATTCAAGCAGACATTGACTGTGTGAAATCACTGTACTAACTATTATAATCATGTTCACGCACGTCTCACATGTGCGACATTTTTCGCACATACACTCCGGTGTCGTCTGACAGCCGGAATAGTATAAGAGGCAACCGATGTACGTGTAAGTGTAAAACACGTTATCGATTTTGGCCATCGACATCATATTCACTGTCCGTTCGTGGCCTCTTGTGGCTCACCTGGACTTCGAGGGCGGCATTTGCGCACGGCGAAAAGTCGCTACGGAAAATCATCCCGAGATGCTGCTAGCAATGCGCCATCCGCTTCGTCCACAAATTGCCGAATGGTAACGTCAACGGCGACGTAATGTGCCGACTTTGTTGTCTATGCCACCGCCAATTCATAATGGTCTTTAAAATTACGATCGCAGTCGACCACAGTTTGCCGATAATGTGTACATATAGAATTCGAAAAAAAATGTAAATGCATATATTTCGTGAGATTCTCTTTCCTTTTTTGTTACTAAACATGCATCATCACTTTGACTGTACAATTATATCAACATGTACAATAACATAATTTGCATCGTATCCCGACCCAGCACCACAGAATATTCCTGAGATGCTTCCTGGAGTCTGCTTAATTTCAGGCGGCCCAAGCCACCCCCTGCGTTCTTTGTCTCTGTCCCATTTTATAAATATTCATGTATGACTCTAGGTCATCTACACTAATAAAAGTGAATTCAATGACGTGTAACCGACACTGACACCACAAATACTAGTGTATGAAAAGATACTAAATTTTTACAGGTCAATCTTCACGATTGTCGCAGTTAGTTTGGTATGAACACAACACAAATGGGGAAAACAAATAATTTTAATAAAATGTAGGTTGATGCAGCACGGTCATTGTTTCTTGCCTTTCGCTAACAGCTCGTGGTCCTTAATATATTCCACCAGAGCTCAGTAGCGGTACAATACAACTGGTTTTGTAAAAAGGCGTCGAAAAACTTTTGAGCTTTTTCAATATTCGAAAAATCAAAGTTTTCAACCAACATGAGAACTGGACCATTTTCATAAACGTTCTTACGACTATCCAACACCAAACGTTTATCAAAATTGTTGCCTCCGTTCTTTTGAAAATGTCCCATGGGTTTCATGTAAAGTACCCCTGAAACTTAGTAAGTCCATTTCAAATTCCAGGAGCCGCAACATCAACCAGATCTATTAGAGAATATCAGTTTTGGAGAGAATGCGCTGAATAGTTAAGTCGCTAGTGTTGTTCGAAGAAAGACTGACAGATGGACAGACGTTTTCTCGCCAATCGAGTTTTCGGTATCAAGAAGCAATAAAGCATGTATTCTGGCTACACCATGTGTTAGACGATTTTACTTTCCCGTATACGTACGTGAATATGGAGTAATATATGTAGTATAGGGAAAGTTATGTAATGCTGAGGAAAATCGATTTCGAGATTTCATTGGAAATACACGTTTTGAGGTGCCCTGATACCAAAAGAGTGGGTCTTTTCAAAACGTCCGTCCGTCCGTCTGTCCGTCTGTCTGTCCGTCGGTGAACAACACTAGCGCGTAAACCATTCGTGCGATTTCTTCGAAAATGCGATATTCCCCGGTCGATCTGCATCCACTCAAGGCGCCTCTATTTTTAAAAAACTTTCCTCAAAATTTGAGAGTACTTTACATGAAGCCCCCCGGGCATTTTCAAAATTTTCTCAAAAACAGCTCCAAATTTTTTCTTTAAACTTTTGTATGGATAGTGCCAAATATGCTCTATGAGATGACATTAACGTCATATTGCTCAATTCTTTTTTTTTCAAAAATTGCAAAAACGTATTTTTTTACTTGTCTCTCACGTTGTTAATATTTACATTAGCGGCAATTTGTTCACATTATTATATTAATGAGTACATGTGTTTTAAATAATGTCAAATAAAGTTTCTCGAAAATTAAATAGTTTTCTGTGAACACTAGCTCAAAATTCCGTATTTTCAGAATCCCTTCAAATTTTGTGTTCAAACTTTTCGAATGGATAGAGCGAATAGTTTATTTTGGGGTATTATTTTGTTTTTTTTCAAAAATTACACAAAAGTTATTTTTTTGAAAGTTTCTCATACAGTTAAAAAGCACATTTTCAGTAATCTAAAAACACTACTGAATTTGTGAAAGCTAGTGTTTTCAATGACTTGAAATGAAGATTTTCGAAAACTCAAAGCTTTTCTGTGAAAAAGAGCTCCAAATTTCGCATTTACAGTAGCGCTTAAACGCCATTTTCTTGAAAACGGCTGCAAATCTTTAAATGAATATTGCCATTGCGGACACGGTTAACTGTTTTTAATATTCTTAAAATAATATTATTGATCTACTGTTAAGAAATTGAAAAATTAATAAAATGCCAAAAAATGTAGTTTGGGTAGCTGTCAAGAGTATTGGCAAGTCCGAATTGCTACCCGAGACCAAACGAAACAGGAAACTAATACGTGACAGTCTGTTCTATTCTGTGGCACAATTAGTTTTTTCTAAATTTAGCAACTGGATTTATTCACCTTTTCGTTACCAGGGCCCTAAATTAAGAGTTTTTCTGCCAAAAATTCGCCATTTTTTCGTGCAACAGTACCTGGCTTTCTCTTCTTAAGATGTTCCTTCATAAGCGCAAGAAAGTAAACTAGTGGTACTACAACAGCACATACTTTCCCACGTTATTGGAAACACGTAGGTAGTACGGAAATATTGCACTTTATGCGCTACTAACATCTTAGCTATTAATTGAAAACGTCCAATTCAACCACGAAGCGAATAACTCACTGTTTCCACCGACGTGTTGTCAGAACTATGTGAATTCTTCAACTGCATAAAAATAGAATACAAAAGTTTTGTAAACCTGTATTGAAAAAAGAATCCTAATACCCTAAACAATATAGATACGCATTCCATAGGGTCATAATTAGAAAAGTGTATTCTAAAACCATGCAACATGGACTTTACCCACTATAAATGGTACAGCATTTGGTGCGGAAACTAAGTATTTTCATGCAAATATCAACACATATGAGACAATTATAACTCCATTTCATACAGCTCCATCAGGTCACAACAATCACACGTAATTCGCGAGAGCAAATAAAAAAAGTCCATTGTTGAAGACCCTACATTGTCGCTACTCTAAGAGCTGTTAATTTTTTTACTTTTTATTTCAAATATTTCAAAATAAACAATTTCTAAAATATTAATATGCAAATGTATAACAAAAGATCGAATGCAAGAAACGAACAAAGAAATAATGTACAAAGTTGCAAATTCTAATATACCACGCATCCAGCTGTCCGAAGTGCAGTAAATTTACAGCGGGCTATTATGTTTGTCACAAAAGTGTAGAAAAACTACTCGTATTTTGAGAAAACCATGACCTTTTTTGAAGATGTAGTTTTGATAAGTAGATTTAATTGAGAAAAAATGTATTTTTAAAATTGTAGTTGTAAGAAAACGACGAAAACGAAGCGCAGTCAATTCCGAGCGGGCTATTATGTTTGTCAGGAAATTATAGAAAAACTACTCATATTTTCAAAACATTCAACATGACCTTATTTGAAGATCAATTATTGATGAGCATATTTAATTAAGAAAAACAATCGTATCTTCACAATTATTGTTATAGAAAGACGCCAAAATTTTAAAAAAATTTTAAACGTTTTGCAAAATCAGGCATTTCAACGAATATGAAACCTGCACCATTTTCTTAAGCTTTCTCTATGCTGTCTCAGGTCTCAATTTAATAAAAAAAAACGTTATGCGGTTTTTAAGATAAAATGGTTTAAAGAAAATACAAAATTGCCTGACACAATTTTTCGAAAAAAATACTTATGTTTTTGAATAGCAAGATTGGTCTCTAGTATTTTGAGTAAAAAATAGAAAAAGAAATATCTAGTTTGAGTGAGGGGCAAAGTGATTTTCGATTGAGATGATCCTGCCTGAACTATTTATTGTTTAAGATAAATCATGCATGCAAATAATAAAATAAATAATAAATAATAAAAAATGCAAAAACATCAATGTAGATCTTTACCTGACATTTATAGGTCTTGAAAAAGCCTATGATAGTATTTCGCGAAGTAAGCTATGGGAGGCAATGAGAAGAGTAAAAATAAAAGAAAAGTGGATCCACATTGTCAAGAAATTATATAAGAATATATTGGTAAACAAAAGTCTTAAATAAGGATGTGGTTTATCGCCAATTTTGTTAAATTTTTATCTTGAGCAATCTCTACATACAAGGTGTTCGGCGCATGGGAAGTGAAATTGGAGACAACCTTCACTCTCTCCTATATGCGAATGATCAAATACTAATGACTCAAGATGAAGAGGACAATGAATATATGCTAAGGAAACTTGAAGAAGAATATAGCAGATGGGGTGTGGATATAAATTTTAATAAAACCGAATGCATGTGTATTGGAAGAACTTTAGTGAACATAACAATAGAAGGTAATAAAATTAAATCCTGTAACTACTTTAAACACTGACCCATGTGATAAGGATATTAACTCCAGAATAATAATGGGGAAGAAAGCAACAAAAGCTCTACCCAGTGTGATAGGGAATAGCAATATACGACAAGAAATAAAGAAAAGAATATTCCATACCGTGGTTGAAAATATAGTCCTATATGAAAGAAAAATGTAGCCCCAAACAAAAAAATCAGAGACAAAATGCAAATGGAGTAAATGGACTATATGAGGAGATGTTTACATTTAACACGGTATGATAAAGTCCGAGGTGAGGATGTATGGAGGTAATTTGTTCAATTACTAAAAGATTAGAAAACAGCACTCCAATGGTATGGACGCGTCCAGAGAATGCCAGAAGGAAGATGGCCAAAGAAAATTTTGGAATGGCAACCATCAAGAAGAAAGAAGAGAGGAAGGCCAACTCTGGAATGGGAAAAATACATCAAAGAAGCCATCGAGGACAGAAGTTTAAGATCTGGTGATTGGGAAAACCGAGATCTGTGGAGGTCGAAAACAGCAAACTTCTGAAGGGGAAATGCCGAAGAAGAAGAAGAAAAATTACACAATTTTTTTAAGATCTCTCACACCTTGATTGTGAACATTACCAGCAATTTGTAAACATTATATTTGTTAGTGTAAGTGCTTTAAATTACTTTAAATGAAGTGTTTTGAAAACTCAAACATTTTCTGTGAAAAAGAGCATCAACTTTCACATTTTTAGGGCCATAACGCCATTTTCTTAAAAAAGCTACAAATTTTTAAAATAAATTTGCCCTTTAGGACGAGATTTTTATGTTTTTAATATTCTAAAATTAATATTTCCTTTCTCTCAAATAGAAAACGTAAAATTAAGAAAATCTCAAAAAAAATGTATTTTGAGCGGCGATAGATTGCAGCTGGCAAGAGTATGAGACAATTCCAAATAGCTAGCCAAGACCCAAGGAAATAGAAAGGTAATATGGGAAAGTCTGTGCCATTCTGTAACACCACTAGTTAGTAATGACACATAATGTATAATTTTTTGTACTGTGTAACTATGAACAACCTGTAACAAGTATTGTGCCTCCGCTTCTGGATCAGTGAGCCCCATTTTGATCAGGATTTTCGTCCAGTTACCCTGACCCCTTGAGCGAATGCTAAGATGGCCCCTTGATTTGCTTCTGGACGTAAATATAACTTCACGATCTGTGCAAGCCTTGTAGAGTTCAGTAGGAAATATAGTTATCAAATTATCGTTCTCCATGTAGTCGTAGCGGGAAATCAATTCCTTTTCAAAAAACAGGTTAAAGGATAAGAGCATATTTTCTTATAAATTCTTACCAAAAACGCTCATTTCAACTTAATTCAAAATTTGTTTCAAAGCATTTGTCATTTATTTCATGACACATTGATTAAGGATATGCAGAATAATTAAGATAGTTTATTCTCGATGTTCCTCCCTGTACGTTCTTTTCTTCCTGTCATTTTGATAAAGAATGTACAATGAATACTCAGTGGGAAGTCATTCTAGATGAATGGGTTCTGTCACTGCTGAATCACTGCTTCCAATGCCATAACCGTCGTAAGTGGGCTCTGTACAAGGACATGTAGTGAAAGGAGTAAAAAGAAACAAATTTTTTATTTTAGTATTTTTTTCCATTGCTATCCCTAAAATTGTCAATATGTGTTTAAAGATGTTGAATTTCAACGGAAAGCTCTTCACAGAGAATTTTCAGATTTCATGAACTAATAACGTTTTTAAAAAGTGACGTTAACAACTCTAATCCATCGACTGTGGAAGAAATGTTGAACAGGAGGGCAAAATGAAAAGTGTGTTCCGCGTTGGCCAATGGAGATGAGGAGCAGCAAATTGGTAGCCGGCGGCGATGCCTTGGGGCGCTAATGGGGGAAAGGATCCCACGAAGCGACTCCACGAAAAAATGCACTTCTCTTGCGCAGGCATCCTTTTTGTCTCTTGATTTCATCTCTCTGTAATAGACTTACGAGATACTTCTGTGGTTATTGTGATTTTATTATTCAAAAATGTCTTAGTTATCGCGTGTTTCATTGTATTGTGTTTCATTGATTGTCGATTTACTGCAACGTATAAATGGTTTCCGAAATTCTTGCGGTGAAATTTTGAACTGCCGCGAAGTGTATCTCACCACATATGCAGTCACAATTATACTATTAGGACCCAGTGACCTCAATGTTTTCCCATGTGAAGTGCAGCTCTCCAAAACTAACCAGCAAAACGCCTATTTTTACTTTCCCGTATACATAAGTATATACGAAGTAATATACGTAGTATAGGGAAAGTTATGTAATACTGCTGAAAATCGATTTCGAGATTTCATCGGAAATACACGTTTTGGGGTCCCTGATGACGAAAAAGTGTGTTTTTCAAAACGTCCGCCTGTCTGTGAACATCACTAGTGTCTGAACCCTTTATAGGATTTGTTCGAAATTGAAGAACCCCTGTCCATCTGACACGTGTTGAAGCTTTGAAATTCTGAAAAACATTCTTTAAAATTTGGAGGTACTTGACATGAAACCTCCCAGACATTTTCAAAATTTCTTCAAAAACGATTCCAATTTTTTTCTTCTTTGGCATAGGTCCGAATTTCTCGGCTAACTCTGAATTTTGAAAAATTGCCAAAGTTAAAATATTTTTCAGCCTTTTCCTACAACTACAAAATTATAGAGATTTTTCTTTGAAATAAAATTTGTTCTTCATAGTGATTCTTTCATTAAGTTCATGTACATTTTTTCGAAAATTTTAGTTGTTTATATAATATAATTATAGAGATTTTTCTTTGAAATAAAATTTGTCCTTCATAGTGATTCTTTCATTAAGTTCATGTACATTTTTTCGAAAATTTTAGTTGTTTAACGTACAAGGTATACATAATAGAAAACTAATACGGGAAAGTCTGTGTCATTCTGAAGCACCACTAGTTTTTCAAATGTATATTGGAATATTTCTCCACTTACATTATCTTATAAATAATTGTAAAGAAACGTCAATTTTATCAAATCAACAGGTAGCAAGAAGTACGGCAGAATGAAGATGCATTTCATGGAATAATATAATGTCATAAAAACACATTTTATCACACGATTAACTGAAAAACTACTAGTCCAATGAATGAGGACTAAATGAAAATATATTTTAGACTATATTGTATTCTTATCACATTTATCGCAGCATCTTTTATCTCATAAACACGATTTAAAAAGAACTTTATTTTTTAAATAAAATTGAGAAGCCACGAACCAAAACTATTTCAATTTCGTCAAGCATGCCACACCGTAACTCACATGAACCTATATTGCCATACTCTTTTACGTGGGTCAAAGTCGAGGATGTTGCAGGGGTTTGGAGCATGATGTAAATGCGAAGGGGCACATTGTGGGGATTTGAATCCTTTGGAAGGCTCGGGTGGTTAGATACATATACCACCATATATATCATATCACCATATACCACCTCATATACCATATCACAAGCATTCATCTATAATAATCATCTGTCTCCTTTTCTGTCCGCCACACTTTTCTTTCCTCTGTGATCTTTCGTGTGGAAAGGGGTATGAAGTAAATGTGTAAGCCTACCCCATAGGAGCAATGCTCAAAAATGAATATGACTTTCAATTTTCAAAAACACCTTATTTCCTTTTTTCAGTTAATATTAGTTTATGTATTTATAGGTACGTTAATACATTAATCTAGTTTTATAGTTGGATAATATAGACTCTCTTGATGCTTCACATATTGACAATTAAAAATTCTACAACTAAAAGTAACAGTCATTAAATGAATAATTTGTTTTAACACATATTAAACAACAATAATATTAGTATTAACAATAGCAATTGTAACCCTAATATTCTATTGAATGACATTCCACAAATGCTTATCTAAGTATATATCTATTATTATTATATTTATCTTATGCGGCTGCAGAGGGCCATTCGCCAAGCCGGAATAAATAAAAAAAAATTAAAAAATTATTTTCAAGGCAATTATGCTTTTATAATATGTCATTTCGTGATTTACCATGACTACCTTCGAAAAACATTTTTCCAAGCTCTCACTTTTTTCCCACAGTTTATACTTTCTGTACTTAATACTAAAGAATTGCCACAATTAAACATTATCTTGGTTTTAATTTTTAAAAGACAAACACTGAAACATTAATAAGGCAGAAACTATTTCTGGGTGTTTTGCAATATTACGAACCTTCCTGTTATGCTGTGAGTTTCATGTTTTTGGATTCTTTAGCATGTTTTGTCCTTTAACCGAAATCGTACAGTTTTGTTTCTGGAAAGCATTAATAGTTTTTGACTTGCCTACTTGAACAACAAAATCAAGTTTGCACTCGAACAATTAGAGTAAGAGTAGGCAGTTCTTTAAAAGTTAGCAACAATCATTATTGAATTGCTGCAGCAATAATTAACAACTTGGACGTCCTTAACCTATATTTTCTTCATCAATTAAATACTTCTACATACATAGAAAAGCTTCCTTTTCCAATTGTTTTAAATCCAAACACGTAGAGTTTGAAATTGATAATAAAAAATTAATTCAGATTGTGTTTAGAAAACTACTTGGATAACAATAGTAATAACTTACCCAGTAGGTAAACATCGAACATAAAGTAATTATCTTATTTCCATGTAAATATAGTTACGTGTCAATTACCATTACATCAGCCTAAATCTCACGCCACAAAGTAGTTAGTTAACACATTAAAATCTACCTATACACATTACTGTACATCTCGCAAATTATATTTTGACATTACAGAAGAAAAAGTAAAATCTACTCACATATTTTGATGAGATACTTGGTCTATCTTGTTTCAATTCACATTCACATACTTTTATTGGGAGTTCGCGTATTTTATTATTTTACTTTTATTTATTATATTTATATTATTTACATAGTTTAATATTGGTAATTATCACAGTACGTATTTATAATGTGAATTTAGGAAAATACTTAATGGTACTCATATTTAGTACAATATTTTGTATGCAATACAGCCTGAAGATGAAGACAAGAGGTTCTCGGCAATGTTGCTAAGGAGAGAGACCCTGTTTTGCAATGACTAATATGTATATGAGTTGATGAACAAATAAATGTAGTTGTCTTTAAATATTGAAGCGTTAAATATAATCAAAAAAATATTTGAATACTGCATATAACTGAGCCTACGGGTAAGATAATATATTATAGATATTTGAGATTTAATTTTGCACTGTTGGATGCAATAGAGCTTAGGACTCAATGTTGCACTGTATGTTCCAGAACTTACCAAATCCAATGCTAAGAGAGCATGGGGAGCAACTTCTGAATAACTTTCTTGCGAAAAATTCCTTCATGTTTCCAAAATACTGAATTTGAGACTTGAGAAAGATGTGAGACTCAACGCGAATGGAGTAGGTGTCACAAAAATGATACAAATGTACAAATATTCTAGAGGACATTTCTAAGCAAATCTTTAAACATTAAAGCAATGTCTAATACAGCACTGTCCGGATGAACAATGTTTTTCATTCCTCATATTTTTTTTGATAATTTCAATCGTACTTCTTACTGTATTTTTAAGGAGCGTCGTAGAATGCGTTGCAAATGAGAAAAAAAAACCTTCACCATGTTCCCTGGCAGCATGTTTTTTCTTTTATCAATATACAGCTGCTGAACTTGAAGTAAAATATGTATCTGCGGGCTTTCAATTTATTATGTATTTTATTAGAATCAGACAATCTGTAAACCACATTTAACTAATTGTTTATGCAACTGCTTGAAGTCCGTGCATACGTCGTGTCATACCGATGTAATTTCAACCTCAAGATATCTGACATATTCATGGTCCCAGTCTCTAATTTCACACTTTGATCAAATAAGACGAATCACGGCTATCACTCATTTTCATAGCAAGTACTGAAATTACAACTGCGCAAAATTACTTAGCTTTGCAGCCAACCATCTTCATGTAAAAAATTATTGTGTCATAATGGTGTCTCATAAATTTCAGGGGCTTGGCCACACTCATCATTCACGTCGCATAGCTCGATTTTCATTGCGTTAACCCTCCAGCGGAGGAAGACATACTTATTCATTGTTCTCTTGCAACCCTAAAAAAGCATATTTACCTCGTTTTGAAGTTGTATCATTCACTTCCACAGCTCGGCTGTTTCCTCTCCTTTCCGTGGTTTCTTTTTTAAGTTTATGGTTGGTCTTCTCTGTTTACAGTAGAGAGACAAAACTGCAATTACCACTTGCTTTAAATACTCATTGATTTGCAAAACTCAGCCTTTCTAACATCAACTAAAAAAAGGAAAGAAATAGCAAGTCACAGTAAACAAAAGAATATACTGCTTCAAAACGCTATATCAAATATTCAACTAGTGGAGCTACAGAATAACACAGACTTTCTCGTATTAATTTTCTCTATTTCCTTTGGTTTTTGTGTCGAAAATTTGTCGTTTTCCGGCGCACGATTACAAAATTTTCTCTTCTTACGTTAGTAAGTGCGGGAAAGTAAAATGTTTCTTACTTCAGTGGGTATTGGATATTCCATTGAAAGTTTGATTTTCCGTAGTCGTAGCAAGTTGTTTTCTTCGACTGATTAAGTTTATTTTTCACACTAGGTTAATAAAGCTGATGTGTCATGGGTACTTTGGGAGGATAACTTGTCGATAAGAAGAAATTCATGGGCTCCACATTCGGATATGGATATTTCTCTGAAAAACTTTGACAACACGGAGTACTTTTGAGTAAATTGTGTTTGATGTAATGGTGAGATTGGTTATTTTGGCTTCCACCAAACATATTTTTAAAATATTTTCAAGTGTTGAATCCACATTCTACCTACATTTCTTCATTTGGGCCGACGACCTGTAAATCCCGCGCTGCTACAACAGCCGTTTGTCAGCCAGGTGGTATTCGGCGGGGGGGGGCGTTTGCATCGGCGCATGTGGCAACGCGTGCAGAGCCGGGCGACGAGCGCTGCCCCGCGTTGAATGGCGCCCCCCCCTCCTTCCGGCCGCCCATTGTGGCGCCGGCGCTTCCCGCCATTGTGAGCTCGGCCGCCCCGCGCCGCTCCGCGCCGCCCTGCGCCCCATTTCCAAGGCCAACGAAAACCAATCTGCTCTGCGTTTCCTAGGCACATGACCCACTTCTTTGCCAAGATGTCGGCTCAGATATTACTTCTCCAATTTACTTTTTTCCACTACCTGTATCGTAACATTCTGGACTAAAATAGAAAACTAAGAACTCACTCACTTCGAACAGAAGAACTGGGCTCGGCAGATATTCGATTCGAATTACTATTATATTATTCGCAAGATATTCGTGCAGGCACCAATGAAAACATAAGTTCATTGTCCGTCAACGAAAAAGGGAAAGCGGGAGTGGTACGCGAAATTTGAAAGTACAATTTGAGCGCTGGATTACCATTTGACGGGCGACGTCGCGTCGTGTAGGGTACGCATGCAGAGTGACGGAACCCATTGTCGTTGAAGACGCTTCTTCCTGGTAACGTAAGCACAGTGTGCAGGAGTCGGAATCATATGCATAATGATTGATTGTACTCTACACAAAGTTGATTTATTTGTACAATAACAATTATATGATGCTAAATAAATATGATTTTCATTACTTTCAAGTTACAAATATCCTTTGTAATTCGGACATAGACACACACAAAAAATTGTATCCTTAGAGAAAAAGTGTAATAGAGAAATGTCTAATGATATTACATTATTTTTAATACCAAATATTATTTTAACATCACTTATAATTTTTTTAATTATCTACAGCATTTTAACTATTTTTAAATATACTAATGTACGTTAGTAACTGCTGAAAAAATATCATTAGAAAATTCAGTAACAGACTACGAATGAAACTTAGTAAGCTTATAAAATAGCACTAAGAATAACTAAGAATTGTGCTTTTCCGTAATGATCATAGCGACTCAGAAAAACAAACCATTTTTTATCGCAGGGCAGTTATTTCATTGAAGGAAACAATTTAAAAGGAATTGTGGTACGGATAATGCATAATATTTAATATTATATTTAATACATAATTATAGTTATACATAATTTACTTATATATTTTAATAATATATCAAATATAATCTATACAGCGGTATATTTATTCTACACAAAAAGTAACATTTAGAATAAAAACATAATACATTGTACGATATATATAAAATGCTACTTTATGTGAATCTTTACAGCCCTTGATCAACACACTTTTCTCTCTCACGGGAATTTCCGTCTTCAAAATGTTCTCTGAATCACTCCTTTAAGTTTGAAGACGAGGGTATCTTGTCGCTAAATCTGTGCCTTTAACTTTAATAGGCCCTTGAACTTTGCGATTGTTTGGAGGCTTTGAATATTTCGAGGCGTAATGTATGCATTATGCGCGGAATCACCTTCTCCTCTGATCGGTAGCGCCGCCGCCTCCGTCTCCCCGTCGCGGATGCTCCGCGAGATGGCGGCAGCGCCGATACTCCAGCTTTACTGCCTGGCAATTGTGCACCGCCCGTCTAGACAACAGAACTTGTTCTCGGTCCCCACCCGAAGCAGCGAATCGCCGACCTTTCGTTCGATCTCGCGCAGCCGCTGGCGGAGGCGGCGGCGGCGATATCGATGGCGATAGCGATGGCAGGCTACGAGGAAGCATTTGGCAATGGGGGCCAACGAGAAACAATGGGGATGGCGGTAGAGGCGGGAGGAATGGAGTGCGTCACCTGAAGGGCAGGTGACGGTTTCTGCGGCAAATGCACTATTGGCTGAGTAAAGGCGTTCTCTGTCGTGATGAGTTTCGAGGCTGTGGAGGACAACAGTTGAGAGGTGGTAGAAGAGATGGGAATGAAGGAAACAGTGATGGTTGGAGAGCGCTGCTTACCGTTCAGTGCAGGACTGGGAGGACTCGATGATAGAAAGAGACGAACGAAAATCCCATAAACTACACATCCCGGCATAGATGACGCGAATGAAAAGGAAAACTTATGGTCGGCCGTCGCGTGTCTGACACTTTCTCTACCGCTCGGTATTTGCAGTGACTGGTTTCCAAATAACCTCTTCAATGTAAGCGACCTACACACTTTTCAAATACAGACTGGTTTTTCAGTTACGGGATTTCAGAAGATGTCCTTGTGGGAAAAGTGACACGAGGAAATGGAATTTCGATGCAATAGAACTGAACGGGATTTCGAGGTCGGAATGAAAAGAATGTCTCTCCCTTCAGTCTGAAGTCACTTTCATCAATGTACGCTTGACGTTGAATTTCATTGCCCATGAAAAAGTAAGATATTGAGCAACATCTCATCAACTGCTACATGGTACAACTAAATTCTTAGGATTCCTCACTGTTCACTCGTCTGGGTGTCGGTGTCTTCCTGACGTACAGAATTCCTCGTTCGGTAACGCCTCACGTATAGAACCCCTTGTCCCTATCTCCAATTTCTCATGATATTTATATCGCATTAACTGAAACAGGTAAGGTGTAAAGAATATTTGGTAAATGTCTTAACATGCAGTGCATCAAATACGCTGCATATAAAATGGTTTCAAATATTAATTTGGTATTATTTCAACTTTCAGAAAATGTTTCCTGGTCTCGTGACATACTTTCTAATAGTTTCTTATAATTTCTATATTAGAGTTATTTTAAGTAAAATTATTCTTTTTAAACTTGTATTCACTAGTAGTTCAAACATTTAATGAATAGTTATAGGATGAAGAGTGGAGTTTTGTCTTGTCAGCACTAACCATTTATACTGTGTTCCATCTTAACGAGTGTATTACGAATAACGAAGGAATGGCAACTGAATAAATTGAGTGAACTGCGAGAGAACCGTAATTGCGATCGCATGTAAAGCGGAACATTGGCAGAGGTGCAGTAGAGAGCATCGTTGGCCTTGCGTTGAGGGTTGCGTTGCGTCTGTCCCATGGCGCAGCAGGGCGGGCGGTCGCGGGCCGAGGCTCCAAGTCGTTAACGCGCCCATCAATTACGGCAGTCCTAAGAAGCCGCGGAGGCGTCCGCCTCCACGGGGCGGCCTGGGCGGGGCGGGGTGGGGGCAGGGGCAGGCTCAGGGAGTGGCGCCCGCGCGCGCGGCCGGGAGGACCTTGGCAGAGTGGCAGAGCACAGACGCCGGGGAACGCGCTCCCTCCGCCCGCCCCACCCCCACCCCCACCCCCACCCCCACCTCTGCCCCGGCCGCCGCGCGCGCCTCGCCCCCTGACAAGTGATCTTTGAAATTCCGCTCCCTCCTTTTTACACCACATGTAACGGTGATGTTATGGAAGAAGATCACAAAGAGGTGGGGGAGAGAGGAGCAGCAGCAGCGAGAGGAGGTAGAACGAGAAGAAAAAGAAGTGCAAAGGAGGTCATATCGCCATATTGTGCGCTTTAGGGATGAGCCACGGTATAAAAAGGAGAGGACTGCGGCTCATGGCACCGCAGTCGGCTCCAGCCTCTTCTCAGTGCACACTCGCGCCTCACACACCCCGCCGCAACCATGAACACATTGGTGAGTGCTCGCAATGTTGCAGCAGCATTGTTGCACCTGAAGTCGGAAAATTTCGAAGCTACAAGTTATAGTTTTTGCTTTCGTCATTCACTGATATTCTTTAAGACTTATTTTCGCTTCCTGAATTGTTTATAGAAAGTAATTGTCTTTAATCATTGAATATATCCGGTATATCAGAAATTCACATTCAGAACATAACGATACAAATCTAATTGTAAATATTAATTTTGTCATTTAATATCCTAACATATTACAGTTCTCAAATTCAGGCTCTAATGACAATTTTTTTCATTACTAAAATATTATCAGAAGATACCTGTGCTTGTCCTATAACATCCATTCAATTACGTACTGTTTGGTGAAATAAGATAAATAAAATAACTTGACATGAATGTTATGACAAATCAAAATGCCGAAATTCGGGATAATTCTCTCTCAAGGTTGCCAATCTTAATTTTCATTTTACACTTAAGAGTAGTCTCTTCCGCTCATTCACTTGCCTTTCGCTGAGAACGAGCCACCGGATGTAAATTTACCGTAACGTACTATCTTCCCCTGGCGACGTGCTTCTTAGTCTCAGACCAACACGACGTCGTTGTGTAGAAAATGTACTACAACCTAACTTTTGCAAAGAAAACCGTAAAGTGTTACTACCAAGAGGAATCTCATATAATTAATTCTGTTTATTGGAATCAAATTGAAAATTTATAATTCTCTGTACAGCGAGTTATGGTTCATAATAGTAATAATTTCTGATTTCAATTACATTTTATTTTAATGTTCTATGTAGTATGGAATACAACAGCAACAACAGGTAATGTAAATAAAAGTGTTAAGTGATCGTAGATAGAAACTGAGTTCGCACTGTAGGGCAATGTAAATGTAAACCGATAGGAAGTAGAAATCATGCTATTATTAAAATGCAAAATCTCTCAAGCTGTGGCTCACTTTATGAGAGAAGCAGAGCCACCTCTAAGCTGGCAAGAGGCCCTTGCCTTTTATAGATCAAGTGGTCTTGTATCAATCAATGTTTGTAAATGAATTGTGAACCTTGTGAAACTTTTACTTTTTGAAACTGTATGAAATGTCGCGATGGAAGAGATGGAAGGTGCAAATGAGCTGAGCGGCCCCAGATGGGTTGGGCGGGGGAGGGGGGAGGGGGCAGGCGCGGGCGCCCGCTGGCGACGCAACCGGCTCCCAGGAGCATTTGGGACGGCCGCGCCGCGCCGCGCCGCGCCGCGCCTCAATGAGTTTCCTCACCTGTGAACTTCGCTTGGCGCCGGCCTAGTAGTTTCACGGAACGGGTTTCTTCGAACGAGACGTTTCTTCGAGTTTTATGCCGCGCTATGCAAATGACTGAGGCCGCAGATAGAATTATTGAAATAAAACTAATTTGCATAAAAGTCAGCCGCCGACGGTTATTAATGGCAACCAGCTGGACTAGCTCACCTCGCACAGCGGAGTATCCTCGATGTCATTAGATCACGGGACTTAAATACTGGATGTAGCGACCAGAGCGTTCAGTAAGTACTTACATAAATGTGAACTTTCAAATTATAGCTTCCTTCCCTCATCATTTCTAGTTTCTACATTCGTCCTAATATGACGAGATTCACCTTTGCTCTACTCTAAAGATATCCTTCTTACTTTCAAAAAGAAGCAAAAACATATCTTTGTATAACCGAAACAAAAATTTTAAAAAAAGTTTTCATTGAGCGCAAAGTTGAAACAGGGAACGGACATTTCTCTTAGATTATAATGGTTGAGAAACATAGTATTGTAGTAGACAAAATTTTGAGACTACACGCATAACGTGAGTAAATCAAATGATCGTTTCCATTCGTCGGAAAGTTTAGTAATTAGTTCAGAAACGGATGTTTGGATTAGTGAAGCAAGACTTCAGCATACTTCGATGTATTGCACTGATTCTAATATACATGCACGTGACAAATTTATAAGCCAAATAATGGTTCTCCTTAATTTGTAAGATTAAAAAGATACAGATATTTTGAGAATAGAAGATATTTATTTTCTTTTTTTTCCGAAATAAATGCGATTTTGATTTGTAAAAAATGTACAAACAAACAGCCAAAGTGAATAACTGAATACATTACAAGCAACTCTCATGTTGCAAGTTGTGTTTTAGTTCCAGTAATTCACAAAATTGCTATGAAATAGTAAGAAACATACATCTAAATTCCTTAAATTATAGAAAAAAATCTAACTTCCTAGGTGAGGTGAGATATTCTAGCTGTTGAGTCATGATCCTAAATAGCATCGCACTCCGCTCAGTGGGAAAGAACATGCTGTTGAGTGCAATTAGCCTTCTAACGACGTGAAATGCTTATAGTACTACAAGCAGAACTGCTCTGTAAATAACGAAAAGAGATATGAAAGTGGGTATACGCTGAAGAATATACTTAGAAAAATCATTAAAGCAGAAGTTGGAGACAGTATATTTTTACAGTAAAAATTGTCTACAGAATTGTAAAAATACAGAATGTGAGTTACTTTTTGTCTTTTAGAAGAATGTATTTGAATATATTTCAAAACCAAGACTTATTTCCATTTGCAAATTAATAAAATATATCATTGATGTATGTATGTACTTGGCATTGTAGGATCTTATCAATTCGACTTTTGCCAGCTAGCGTTGTTCTCAGGACTGAACCCTGTTGTTATTACAAAGTATCCATGCCTGGGGGATAAGGGACAAATGTGGCAAACATGGTTTATTTTCTACAGCGTATCTCGCATTATTGGCGTTCCTGAGCATTTTCTTTTTTGAGATAGCTATATAAACTGAGACGAGTGGATGAACAAGCTACAACTCCATTTTTGTCCCCACCGGGAATCGAACCCGGGATCGCACTATGGAAAGCTATCACGCTATCCATGAACCACCCGAGAGGCTAATTATCTATGATGTTAAGTATAGTTTAACGTGTTGAACAAGATTGCTAGAAGAATAATCTCCTCTATTGGTTATGAAAATTTGTTTTAACCCTACGCGTGAAATGGATCAAAAAACGTCTTAGTAGAATCTTGGTAGCCTTTATAACGCATTTGTTAGTTGAGAGCATCTTCTAACTAGAACTAAAGTAAGCTTGTGAGCAGGCAGAGGGCGCGGGAAGTGCAGTGCGCAGCGTGGGCTGTTGCAGGTGGTCCTGAGCGCGCTGCTGGCCGTGGCGCTAGCCAAGCCGCAGTTCGGCGGGCGGCCGGGCGCGCGCCCCGTGGCGGGAGGCAACCTCAACGACGTGCCCATCGTGCGCCAGGCCAGCGACGTGCGCCCCGACGGCTACAGCTACAGGTGGGCTCTCACACTGCACCTTCACTCTTCACTGATTTATTGTAGACGTTGCCGTACGCGCAAAGGGGACCCTGTTGTACGAATAATGCGAGGAAGCCTGGGCAATGTAAAACAACTTAGTTCTGCAAAGAAAACAAAACACTGGGGTGACATAAATCAACATGGCTGATGGCTCGCATATTAAAAATATCTGAAGGATTCACACTTGTAAGTGTTCATAAATTTGTGAAAAAACGGACGCAACTTGCACGAAAGTGTCTTTAGTGTACTCATTTGAAATTGCCGGACTCGCTACTATTGCTCTCGTCCGTCAGCATTTCATTCAAAGACTAACATTTTGTAGTAGTAACATAAATAACTATTTTTCAAAAATTCCACAAAGAGTTATTGAAAAAATGGCCAGTATTATTTTTGCTTATAAGAGTAATAACAATCGAAGATTTCCTTGGAGGAAATAAGGCCAACGCAGTCAACAACACTTTTCCTTCTGAAAATTCCGTTCGCTTCTTACGGTGCGGCAATCAAACGAAAACTTTGAGAAGATCGATCTCTGTACTATTTTCAATTTTGATCGAGAGAGCACAAGTTGACTCCGCGCCAGTGTCTTGTGTGGTCGTTGAGGTCAGTGCTTGCGGCAGAGGGCGAGGGTGGGGCGTCGTCCGTGCCCTATCACGCACCGGGCAGCGCCCCCCGCCGCCTGCACCAGTGGCGTGGACGAAAGGTCGCGCCTCACCTCTTCCTCTTGCACCGCCGCAGGAAACAAGTGCGTCACCATACGCATCACCACGTCACCATACGCACTTGATAGTCAGTTTTGCACCTAATTGTATGGTGATTTGTTTGCTGAAAAAAAAATTCTAATGTGCTGAAGACATTCTTCACGTCAGTGACAATCACTCGAGCTCTTGTTTTCCCAGCTCGTTACACTATTTTGTAAACTCAAATAACTGAACTTATAGTGGAGGCATTTAAAGAGTATATTTTTGGAATAAAGGTAATAACGGGCGAAAGCGTTCCGTCGGGGAGGAGGGGCGTCTGGAGGCTCACTCGGCCCGTGCTGTTTCAGCTACGAGACGGGCAACGGCATCCAGGCGAACGAGGAGGGCGTGCTGGAGAACGCCGGCAACCCCGAGCTGGAGGCCATCAACGCCCGCGGAGGCTTCTCCTACGTGGGTGACGACGGCCAGACCTACACCATCACCTACGTGGCCGACGCCGCCGGCGGCTTCCAGCCGCAGGGCGCGCATCTGCCCACGCCGCCGCCCATCCCCGAGGCCATCGCGCGCGCGCTCGACTTCATCGCGCGCAACCCGCAGCCCGAGGGCAACTTCGTAAGCAGCCACTTCCATTCGCGCTTCTCAGGCGATTCGCTTTGACCCCCCCGCGTTCTAGTCGCATTCTCTAGATGAGGTATTGTAAGACTGAGGAAAAACAGCGATTTACCGACAGAAAAAACTCATGATAGGCGGTTTTAATTCCAAAAAAATGTGGAATTCTTAACCTCATATGTACTAAATAACTTCTACTAACATTGTGTAGCCACAACTCACGTTTCTTGTCCTTGATACGGAAATGTGAGAAAACGTCTGTCCGTCTGTCTATGAAGAATTTTAAGTAGGATATTCAGCAAATTTGATATTCCCAATCGATCTGGCTGATGTCGCGGCTCCTTCAATTTGAAATATCAAGGACATTTTCAAAATTTTGTAAGAAATGGTCTCAATTATTTTCTTTAAGTTTTTTCAGAGAGAGCAAAGGAAGCTTTAAAAAATGACACAGGTTAGATTTCCAATGGATCCTCTGAATTTTTAATACAGCAAAAAACCCTCATATAACGCGAGAAAGTATGTGCTGACCCAGCAGCGCTAATGTCGCCACCGCAGTGACCGCTCGCTTTTTTCTCTTGCAGGCCGCCCGCCCCGCTGCGCGCCCCAGCCGGCCGGCCTTCGGCAGGAAGTAAGCCGCCCCGCCGCCACCACTCCGCCCCGCCTCACCCGGCCCCGCCACGCCATGCCCCGCCCCGCGCCCCGCCGCCCGCCTGAGGTGCGGCGCACCAGGGGCGCAACCGAGCCAACCCTCGGGGGCGCCGCCCCAGCCGGGCCCCCGCGCAGCCGCCGCCGCCCTTGTACAAATGCCCCTGGCCTCACGCCCACGTCTTCCACGGTGCGGCCCCGGCGCGGCGGCCCGGCCTCGCCTGCTCCCGGACCTCGACTCCTGGACTCGCCTCTTCATTGTGTATTTTATATTTTATACGACTCCTATATATGTATGAATGAATGTAATAAATATGAGTAGACCCATTGATGAACTTACTGCATTTCATATATTTTTTACCTTCATTCCTATCACCACTTCTTACGCTCCAAATTATATATATATATTGAGTGTCCGTGGAGGAATCGTCGAAATTTTGAAAATAAGCTTTTAAGACAATTCTAAGCATATTTTGTCTAATAAACTACGTGGATATTCTGAATGATTGGGCCGCAATGAGCACTCAAAAGTTGGTTTGAAAAAAATATTTCTAGGCACAAATTTGCATTATGGAAGCATAGAAACATTCCAAAAACATGTAAATTGTTTATTATTTACAAAAGTATTGATTATATTTGCTCAGACAGAAAAATTAAGCGAGAAATAAAAAAGCTGTCGAATTGTGTAAATTGGGTGTTTTTTATTTCTCGCTTAATTTTTCTTTCAGAACAAATATATTTATTTATTTTGTAAATAATAAACAACTTTTATGTTTCTGGAGTGTTTCTATGCTTCTATAACGCAAATTCTTGCATAGAAATCAATTTTTCAAACCAACTTTTGATTGCTTATTATGAGTGGCTCTACCATTCGGGATATCCACGTAGTTTATTAGACAGAAATGCTTAGAAGTGTCTTAAGAGCTTTTTTTTTTTTTTTTTTTTAAATTTTGACGTTTCCTCCCCGGACATCCTGAATATATCCATATAAACAGGTGTCCGGGAAGGAAACGTCGAAACTTGGAAAATAAGCTCTTAAGTAAGTTTATTTTGTGTAATAAACTACATGGATATTTTGAATCGCTGAACCGCAATAAGCACTCAAAAGTTGGTTTGCAAATATGCTTTCTAGACAAAATACTACAATGCAGAAGCTTACAAACACTCCAAAAATATGTAAATTGTTTATTATTTACAAAAGAAATTAATATATTTGTTCCGAAAGACAAGAATCCCTCTTTTCTCGCCCGGTGGGCGCGACGTCACGCACCTACCACCTACCCCCCAGTGCGCGGCACACCGTGAAAACGAAATCACTGGCTTAGCGAATGGTATGCAAAATACCCTCAGAGTTTGCAGCGGTTCAGTAGAGTCCTTCAGGGTGCAGCATTTTTTATGACGATAAGTGTGTGTGTGTATTGGTTATATATATATATATATATATATATATATATATATATATATATATATATATATATATGGCAGCAATGGATTGACCGTTACGACGCCTGCCTCTCACACCCGAGCAACGTCGCTACAGACTCGCCTGGTGTCGGGAACGACGGACCTGGGGCCATGTAGATTTGCAGTGGGTCATCATCAGCGACGAGTCCCGCTTCTGTCTTAATGGCATCGAGCACTGGGTCTGTGTCTGAAGGCGGGGTGGGGAGCGCCTCGACGAGCGGTTTGTGATATTCCATCACACGTCCCACCGGTCTGGTGTGATGGTGTGGGGCGATATCCTATGGTGCCCGTTCACCGTCAGTGTTCCTTGGAGGCACCCTGAGAGCCGCACCGTTACGTTCAGGAGATCCTTCAACCGGTGGCTCTGCCGTTCGTGAACGCCCGCGCCCATGCCCTGTTTCAACAGGAAAACGCGCGTCCGCGTACCAAAACCATCTCCCGAGCCTGCCTTGCAGCCGTGGATACTCTGTCATGGCCAGCCGCATTGCCAGGCCTTTCCCCGAACGAGAATGTTGGGGATGCTGTGGTGCTGCAAAGAGGACTCCACCCCTACCCACCAATCTGCAAGAACCGCGCGCTCAGGCGCAGGCTGCATGACATGGTCTAGCATAGGACTCCATTAGAGCCTTGTACAACTCCATTCCGCGACGTCTGGAAGCGTGTGTTTGCCAACATAGCGACTTCACGCCAAACTAACATGTACAGTCTGTGGACATGTAGCGCAGTAAATATTGGTCCTACAAATGTGAAAGTGTAATCATTTTGTATACGTGGTACCCCCTACCTGCCTGCCAGCAATGATCGTAATCCGCCTCGTCTTTCTGGGTGCACCTATTTTTTATGACGATAAGAGTGTGTGTGTATATATATATATATATATATATATATATATATATATATATATATATATATATAAATATATACACACACACAAATAGAGAGAGAGAGAGAGAGATAGTGGGTAGGAGTCAACAATGCAAGAAACAATGCTCCCATTGGGTTAAAACTGGTTTAATATAAGGTTACGTTACTTACATTAATCTTTTAGGATCAATAGGGTATAATATTAATATAAAGACACTAACTTCACACCTATTATCTGTATAATAATAAATAGTCAGAAGTTGGTAGTTCTTTACATACAAAAGCTTCTGGAACTTCGTTACAACGTTCGTGAGAAATTAATAGGAAAAGGTAAAATAGAACATTACTGTTACAAGTTGATATGGATTCAAAGAACCCATTTTTAACATTGAAACTTTTGGGAAAATCCTGCCTTCGTACTACTAATTTTCTTTAACATTAAGATTCAAAATTTATCGGAACGGATAAGTCTTCATTTAATCTTTTTAAGATATTCTACCCTTACTGTTAACGTACATCCAATATGAGGAGTTCCACAAAAGAGTAAACGCTACTAACTCAAGTGTTTCTCATGAAACAGAAAAACAAATCTAATAGACTTAAGAAACAAGCTTTATAAATACGATTTATAAATTTTGCGTTCCGACATCTCGCGAAGTCACCGAGCACAAACTTCTAAGAAGTAACACTTTCGGGGAGTGTAGGCGACACTGTATGCACATTTCGTCGAACTTGCTAAGCGCGTCTAAAGAGCCAACGCGGCAGGTTGCCGCGGACCCTCCGTCCGGCACTACATCCGGGATCGGCCGTGGAGACGGGCAGGTCGATAGCTGCGGAGGAGGTCAAGGAAACACAGAAACAATGACGCGGCCCGCATGACCATGTTGCCCCCTCCCCCGCCCCGCCCCGCCCCACCACCCCCGCTGCCGGAGACAATGCCACCACCTGGCCGGCGCAGGCCAGTCGGCGGCGGCGGCGGCGTTCGCGCCCTCCGCGGAAAACGATTTGTTCCACCTTTCCAACTTTTACTACAAACCAGCGGCGCTGTCCATTGATTTGGAGAACAATGCGCGATGGGAGTTGCGGGTAAAGCGGTTCCCTCTTCTGGTTGCGTAAGTGCGGAGAATGGATGTTCTTAGGTAGCGTAGGACATCACTTACAATGTTTTCTCCGCCACAAATTAGGAAAGACGCCGTTTTATTTTCATTTACCGTAAAGGAAACGGGTCTGAATGGTAATTTTAACTATTAATTTAGAATCAGAATTACAAATCCTACAAAAATGAACAAAATGTTCACTTTCTTGAAGAGTTGACATAAAAAATATAAGCCCATTGCACTAAACAAGCATGGAACAGATGCAAGGGCAACAGAACAAGAGATGCCAGCGGAACGTGCTCTCGCAGTTTATCAGTGGAACGGATGATGCGTTTGGGACAGTTGATGACTGTGGAAGAAGGCAGAGTCTACTTCACGGATGAATTATAAGGATACCAGAGTCTGTGAATTTCTCAGTTACGTAAGGACAAGAATGCATTGTTTATTCTCCTGACGAATTTATATCGGTATGTCTACAGGTGACGGAGGTTGGATGTGTTAAGATTTTCAAGTTCAGTCTGCTGTGATGCGAAATGCCTTAGCAATGGGTAATCAAGCAACGGCTAAGGGATGTATTTATTCTGTTAGTGAATGTGTTGTTTCATGTACAATCGAATGTCTTGAAATATACATGTGCTTCTTTATGTTTCGTCCTATTATTCATATACGTTAATTAGTGCGCCGTCTAATAGGATGGAGGTGATGCGGACCAAATTTGGGAAATTAAAGTAGGCGTTTTGTGGATGATCGTTTTGTATGGGACGACGGGGGTTGTTAGTTTGAGTGTTCAGTACGGGGTAGATGCGAATTAGTTTTTCGTATGGTTTTTGTCAGATGCGATGGATACGTGGTTTCTAGATGAGTCGTCGTTCGAGGACACCGAAGTGCTTTTTTGTTACAGGAGAGGCTACCAGAATATTGCTTCGTATTTTGGAGAGAATTAACGGGGATGAATGTTTTGTTCTACGTAATACAAAGATTGATTAGAGGTATTTAGACTAATGCTCATTTGGCATATCAGGTTTTTAGCACTGAAATGTGGTTTTGTAGGTTTGAAACAGCGATGGCAATGTCATGAGAAGAAGAACATATTGGAGTGATGGTACTGGTTAAGTATAATTTGACCTTGAACGCTGCCTTGTAATACAGCTGGTGGTGTGGGAAAGAATGCACGGAGTATTTCCTATTTGAACCGAGAATATTCTATCAATTAAGAAACATTACGTTTAGTAGTTGTGGAGTACATTATAAAAATATTGGGGTAAAACTAAATAATAAAGTTTGTAAAGGAGACCAGAGTGCCAAATATAGTCCAAAGTACTCATAAAATCAAGGAAGGTCGTTGCAGCGTGAAGACAGTTGAATCGAACTTCTACCACAGCTCAATACTAAGCCACTTTCACTAACGAATCTCTCTAAACAGACTACCCAAAGACATTGTTGACTAGCCACTATTCCACGTACAATGCATTTCCTTCTACCCCCAAAACCTCCAAAAATACCAACTTCTAAAATAGACAACCAGTTTATTAACATCATTCAATCCACTTATTTTGTCACCATTTGCCCATTCGTAGCTCCGTGAGTCGCATTTGGTTGGTTGATAAAGGATATAGACGAATTAGGGGGTGAAAAGTGTCCCCAAACCAAATCGATAATGGCGATACTCATATGAAAGGATACAAAATGTAGATTCCCAAAATATCAGTCCCCTAGCGCAATCTGTTGCAGAGATGCAATGAAAAACGTGTTTTTCATTTTTTTATTTTTCCTCAGTTCTTTTTGCAAAAAATTGCAGATACGAAGAAAAATAGGTGAATTAGGAGGTATTTTTGTTAAACAATTTTAGTGACAAAAACTAAAATATAAAAAAAATAAATACATGTTTGAAATTGATTTTCGATGTGATAACGATGGAGTACTGTCTCAGATTTGCCCCTAAGGTCCGTTCGCTGTAACTTCACTCCGCACGTAAACAGACGCACGTGGTCGTCGCTTGTTCTCATTGGCTGACGGACACCACACTACCCTTCCTTGTGTCGTACGCAATAAGAGCTAGGTCCCTTCCAAAATTGATTTATTTCCTGACACTCTCCACGAACAGAAAATACGTAGAAAGCGTGAAAAAAGATGCAGATATTTGTTGTAATATCGTCAACATTTTATTTATTTCTTCGCTACATTTGGTAATAAGGTTTAAATACCTTTACTTCGCTCTGCCTCAAGTTGCCTTTTAGCGTAGGACTGTCATATATGCTACTTATTTTGTGCATAATTATTGTGACTTACGTTTATCATGAAAAATAATTTGTTTCAGTGTTTGTTTCAAATGCAGTAGATAAAGGAAAGAGTGTTCAGTTTATTTTGGTGTTAGTAGAACAAAATTATGACAAACTGTCGAGTGTTTCATTACGTTTTCACTATTGTAAGATAATACATCACTATTACTTTTAATAGTTGAGTCTTTTTCGATCTTATTTTATTGTATTATGCATTGCAGTTGCAGTTATTCGATTTTGTAACTTCAGAGTAACGTAGGTGTTAATTTGTAACTTAAGAACGCATGCCTTATGTAACCTAACCTATGAAAAGCAATCTGAAGTTTTCTGAAAATAACATGTGCCAAGTTACTGCAAGCCAACGTCTTTTGAAAATGGAAATAAACCATATTTTGCTGAAAAAGCAAAAGAAGATCTTAATAAATCAGACTCTCACATTTGACAGATTGAAACATTACACAAAAGTTGACTTTTCTTTCTCATAATTTTGAGAATCATACAAAACCAACAATATCATATCTGTGGCACATTTATTTATGATCCTTAGAGGTAGTTAGCAAGATTCTAGTTAAATAGAAGTGTTTTGCAGGTTACTCTTTAAATGGACAGAAACATTACGAAAAAAAGATCAGCAGATCATTCCAAAGAAGTTTGCGAGGAATCTTGTTTACACTCAGTGGATTATTGTGAAGAATGTTTGTTTCCTTGTTCGTTTTATAAATTTGTTGTTTTTGTAGAGACAAGTGTTATATTAGTAACAAGTTGTTATTTAGTTTATTTTGAAAACCGTGTGGCTTGAAAAACAGTTTTGAAATGTTTATTAGAAATTTCGCAACATACTCTTTTTGAGGTATTATGATAAAAAACATATTAAGGCCTACAATGTTTCTGTTTATTCAAAGCATTTTTGAAATGTTGAACTGAAAAAATTTCTTAAATTTAAGGCCATTCAATCAGTTAAACTACAATATATGGAAAGAAATCAGATAAAAATCATATATCAACTATTCTTTTTTTAAAAATTGAACATGATCTATACTTAATACCATATAATCATTGGGAGGGTAATGCAGTGTATCTACAGAATGTGTCTACAAAAACAATTTAAAAAATATTGTACAATTTCATACCTTGTAGTAAAGTTTGTTCCTTGTGGTTGAGAAGTTTTGAAATGTGCAAGTCACTGCTGCACATTGATATCAACAATGGGCATTGACTTTTTCATACAGTTGATATTTTGCTTCTACCACATGTTCCAAATGAAATTATCCTCTATGATGACATAGAAATACTGTTATAATTCAAGCGTTAAAATGTAATGTTTTTTCTGTAGTAAATAAAACTGCATTTAAATAAAATTTTGTTGCTGAAGAATCCTTGGAACTGTCCCCCAAGCCTCCCTAATTATGTTTTTGTGCAAGAAATTTAACAAATTTTGTCATAAAATATTATTTGTAGTTTTAGAAAGATTTTTTTGTTCTTATTCATGTAACTTGTGAAAATTACTTTTGAATAACAATGTAAATATTTTGAAATTAAATTGAAAAGAATCAAGCTGTGGTTTGTTATCAAGCTAGGGCTGAAACTTTTTACGAATGTGGCAGGCAGACATTGCGTGTGACACTTAAACAGAAGAAATAATTATTAATACGGGAGTCAGATCTTCCAGCGATGAACATTTTTCAGACAGTGCTTTGGACAAGATTTCACAGCTACCTTGCAAGAGCACATCGTAAATGTAAGTGCTGTGATATTTAAGCAAATTATCGACGTGTTTTGGCTGGTATTTTGGGCGTAATAAAGAAGTACTAGTGAAAATAATGTTTAATGACAGTTCTGGGTGCGACACGTGCCGGTATTTGAGTATGGTCGTAGGCGCGAATGGCGCAGCCAATCAGGAACTACAGGGCGGAGGGATACTCTCAACTTTGTTTACATGCAGAGTGAAGTTACAGCGAACGGACCTTAGAATGTTTCTCATAACATTCTACAACATATATTTTTCCGATTTTTAAACAATGTGAACAATAGTGAAAAATAATTAAAACCAATTTTTATCAGTTAAAACATTTGAAAGTAGTGCCAAAATGTGATTCGAATAAAATTGTTTTTACCAATATTTAAACGCAAGAACAATCATGACATATGAAATCCAAATCATATAGATGGTACATCAATTACGCACGAAAGTCAAACGGTATATCCTTGGTGGAAAGAGATGTATGGGCTGCATGATTGTACATCGTATCCAACGTCAGCTAATGAGATTCAGGCACCAGTTTGGTTCATAATTAAGCTGCGTATTTTTGCCTATTTGCCTATTTTTTCCTTCGATGGGAAACGCAAAATTTAAGGTTACTTATTCGTATTGAGGCATTAGGAGCATTATATGCAAATTGTATAGTGTCTATAAATGCCATTTCACTAATAAATGCCTATTTTGTGTTTAAATGCATAAATGTTGCCTATTCTAGTATTTATTATTCAAAATTCAATTTACCATAAACAATCATATTTTTAAATGTAGTTTTTTTATTTTTGTCCTACAGATTACAGAGAAATCGAACAACTATCGATAAATCTGTTCCATTTTACTGCCATTGTCTCAAGTTAGATGTAATTTTATAAAATGAAGCAGAAAATATTGATTTTGAGGATAATATATTTTAGAGACTAGACAATCCGTAGAGCTTAGGCAGTGGAAATGTTATTGTATCAATATCAATTTCAATAATTGTGTGGGTTGCAACGTTTTGTACTTTGATATGCAATGTATGAGGTACTGATAAACTGAAATTACCTTTTTATAATACATTTATACATTTTTAACGCTAGAACGCTCGGCTTTCATATACTCCCTAGAGCGCCGAGCAGAGTCGTTTTGCCTCAGAGGCTTCAACAATACTTCTTAAAAGGAAATATTGAAAAAAGATTTATCTACGTTAGAAAAACTATATTAAAGATAATTATTTAGAATACAATGGAATTATTACGCCACAACTTAAATATGTTTTAAACAATTCTTGCCAATTTTATTCCACAGAATGGAAATGAAAGAAACATTTTGGACGAATGGGAAACAGACAAAATATGATGAAAAGTAAATTTTTATCTATTAATAATATTTTTAATAATAACAATAAAAATGTTATAAACATTTTTTAATATGAGTTTCACACGGTGTGACGGTACATTAAGACCAGAATAAATAAATTAACTGAAATGTTAGGGAACCAAATAATATAGAAACCAAACTAACAGTCGAAGAGGCCAGGGTAAAATGGACAGCTTTATTTGTTTTACTCATTAATTCCCATAACTATTTTTTTGAAAACTTTTGGCTGATATTTTGTCTGTCTCTTTACTTGGTCTTGAAAACATAGGTAAACATTTTTAAAAAAATCTTTGACAGTAATTTATTCGTTAACTTCTCTGCACCCATATGGTTGCAATGGGAACGTACACACACAGACTTTTATATTTAGAGGTTTTTGGATTTAGAAAGGAAAAATATATACATTTGTTTAAACAAAACAAATAATTAGAAACTTGGGATATTGTTCATTTAAAAATATGTATAGTACGTTTAGTATAGTGGAAACAAGTTCATTCCTCTAAACAGATTAACAAAGAAAAAAATTCAATGGTTATGTTGAATTAATATTTGGCAATTGATCGAACATTATTACAAATGGTGATGATAATTTACCAAAAAATGTAATTCTTCTGATATATTGTCATTTTTTCTCTGGTACATATCAGAGTTCAAAAAATATCCATCACATGCTTTTAGGCACGACATTTTATATCAAAATCTGATAGGATTAGTGGGAATCAATTGATTTATTCTATGCCAGTCAAAAAAATTCACCAGAGACTCATGAAAATTATGAATTTGATTATTTATGAAGTTATCAATGGAATTTTTCTTGATATAGTCCGTGAATGGTTGCCACTTCCATACTTTGTCTCGAGAATCCACGAAATTATCTGCTCAATAAATATAACGCAAGATATTTTGCGTTTGATATCGTCTAATTCCTTGTAAAATCATATTATTTTTCATATCGAATTTCTCATCCCACTAATTTTTGGAAGTTGGTAACTAATTGTATCCACTCAGTTTCAAAACAACCTAAAAACTTTATTTTCTCCTCCAGTCAAATGTTTTGAGATTCGTAATTCCTAAAAATAATGTGCTTTTCAGTCTTCTTTCTGAGATGTTCAAATATTAAATTTCATTTATGAATTTTTTTTTCAAACAAGTTCTTTGACTAAATAAATCAAATGAAAATCTTCATCTTAGTTTCCTGATTCTTTAACAATTTTAACTATTGGATTAGGTGGCTCCACAAACGTACGTATAGTGTAGGGAAAGTTATGTAATGCTTCGCGAAAGAACGGCGGATTTTCGGCAGAAAAACTCCTAGTAAAGGGTTGCTAAATTAAGAAAAAATATCTCCTAACACGTGGTGCAGTTTCTCTGCTTTGTGGGTCCTTGATACCGAAAAAACAATTCAAAGCAAAACGTCTGTGCGTCCGTCCATACCGTACATACGTACGAATGTATAGTACAGTATACGGGAAAGTAAAATGGCTCCAATTTTCTTCCTTAATTGTCTTCCACTAATTGAGCAAATTACACAAATTACACATTTCATATCCGGTTCGTTCTCTTCAAATATTCTGCTAACAATCAGGTTAAACATAATGTAAGAAAGTATGTTCTGTTGTATCTCCCCTAGTTTAATTATTTGAGATTGGAAGTAGGCCGGGGTTTTGTTGTGGGGAGAAGGAAAGCCGGGGCAAGGGCGAAGGGTCGGAGATTCACTAGAAGAGATTATCTGCAAACAGGGCGATAATAGAAATGTATGACAGAATATTAGAAATGAATACCGGAGCAACGCAAGGGACTTCAGTAGGATATTAACAGATTAAAATATATCTTCAATAAAAGTTGTTCTACATTTGATTGAACTTCATGTGTTTCTGGCGTATCATACAAAGAAAGTGGCGGTATCTGTGTTAGGGGGGAGCATCATTACGCCAAACCCGAGTGACGACGTGAAAGCCAGCTAACACGATTGTGACAAAGAAATGCAATGACTTGTTTCTTAAGCCAACTTCCTGGAATATATATAGCAACTTTGCTTGATTTATTTTGTAAAGCTGTTGCAGCTAGTGTCGCTGAAATTAACTTCTTTTGAGAAACAGAGATGAAACAGGATAATTGCACCCTCCTGCCAGCACGCACCGTACACCTTCGTGCAAGTCCACAAGCAGCTACTCGGAAAGTAAACGCAATGAAGACGAGAGACCCCCGTGTATTCACTTCTAAGTATGCTCCTGACTTCTGAGAGGAGTTTTAAAACCTGTGCAACGTGATATCTATTTCTTATAGCATAATGTAACGGTGTGGATATTATTTAATATAAATGAAAACTTTAGCGAAAGGAAATGTATCACACTCGTTTTACTTTCTCGCCTTACGAATACTTCGTAAGAAGAGAATTATGTAAACGTGCGCAGGAAAACGGCAAATTTTCGCCAGAAAAACTCTTATAGCTGTGGTCTGGTAACGAAAAAATTGGATAAAACCTATTGCATAAGTTAGAAAAACAATTCTCTATTTTGTGGTGTAGTCAAAATTCATGTTTTGTTGCTTCTTGATACTGCAAAATAGATTGACGGCAAAACGTCCGTCTGTCCGTCCGTCAGTGGTCATTCAGCCGATGTTCTTGAAAATTGATATTCCCCAGTCGTTTTTACTGATGTCAAGGCTCCTGGAAATTGAAACTGATATTTTTATGTTTGAGGGTACTTTACATGAAGCCCGTAGAATATTTTCAAAGTTAAAAAGAAATGGCTCCAAATATTTTGATTAAATTTTGTTGTTGAATGGTGTAAAGGACGTTTAAATAAATGATGTAGGTGTCGTTGGATCATTTCGTTGATATCTCCAATTTTTCGAAAATCGTGAAAAACTATTTCAAAAGAGCAAAATTGAAGATAGAGATTTTTGCCTCAGACAAAGTCGATTGTACAAAATTACCACTTTAAATAAGGTAATGCACAGTGTTTTGAAAAAACGAATAGTTTTTGCGTAAATTGCGCTTCAAATTTACAAAAAAATTCACAAAAACTCCAAGTTTTTTCTTTGAATTTTCTTCACTGATGTAATGACGGACGATAAAAAATATGGTCTCAGTCCTCCGGGAATTACTTGTTTTTTTGAAAATTGCAAAAAAATGTTTTTAAAACTACAAAATTGTAGATTGATATTTTTATTCAGACAATGTCTCTTGTACAAAATTAGATCCTTAAGAATGATTCTGTTGAATTTTCTGAAAAACTAGTCGTTATTGTGTAATTTGCGCTTCAAATTTACAACAGAAATTTTTCTCAGAAACCGCTCCAATTTTTCCTTAACTTTTCTTCATATGTGTAATAAAGAACGGTAAATAAATAAATAAACTAGTGTTGCTGTAGAATGACACAGACTTTCTCGCAGTAATTGCTTTTCTAATCTCGTTCGTCAGATATAGGATTTGGAGTAAGCTCTTCTCCGCTACCTTTCTTTGCCTCCCAAGACTTTTGTTTTCCGCATGTGGACAATTACCTGCTTCCTAATGATAGAGCTGATACAATTACGTTTTGTCTAATTTATAATCCACACCTCGTACCAATGGCCAAGGCGGTTAGGGCGTACTGAGACTGTGCTTCACTTCGAAAGAAGCCGGGTTCGAATCTCAGACAGGAATTTTAGTTTGATGAATGTGTTGTTGCCGAAAAAAAACTATTGAAGGCTGTAGAAAATTTATTGTAAATCATTGGAAGTACTTCTACTCACGAATAGAATCAATGCAGATAAATATACAAGACGAGTCTGTGTTTTCCCCAATTGCATCTTTTCAATATATTTTCAACTGATTTATTTGATTTGTAAAGCGTATGTCACATTAAATCAATCATCTTGTGTGCATCTGTATGAACCGATGTAAGTAAAATTATAAGTATTTCAACATTAACCCGCCATTACTCGTTATTTTTACACTCCATATTTTTGTAACGTCATTACTCAAGTGTTAGATTTTATCTAATAACTGTTTTTGTTGTATTTATTGTTTTATTATGAATAAAAAATTTACTTGAATATTCCTAGACATTTGTTATTGATTACTATAACTTGTAAAGATGAAATAATGCATAAAGATGACATGTAGGCTCATAATTTTAGTTTATAATAAGCCCTCGTATCGTAATCACAGTCATGAAATGAAGTGTTATATAAAGTAAATTTATTTAAGGAAGGTAAAGCATAGAATACAATTAATTCCATTAACAATCTTTTTTACTACATTGAAACATATAGGGGCATTTATGAACTAAATGAAGCCTCCTCAGAACTACACACATTGCAAACAAAAAGTCTGTCATGTGGGTTCTTTAAAAGTGGTTGGAACAAATATAACAACAATGCTGCATAAACCTGGTTTGCCTCTTTGGACAAAAAGCGCATCTTCTTTTCTCTCTTTGTTGTTCCCGTCATAACATATCTCTAAAACGAAAACAAAACTAAGTAGCAGAAACTACAGCGAAGGGATGGCGGACGATATTTTTGGTAATTCTATGAATCTTACTTTTAATGTATAAAATAGATGATCAAGGTGAGACACTAAGTTTTTCTGATCTTCATGCAAGCAATCAAGACACAAAAAGCGGTACGTAACTGATAGAAAAGTGGATGTGATAATCGTATCGAATTATAAAGTGGTTGCTCGCGCATGAGGAAATAATATCTAACACGACGCGCCGCGCTAATCAGCACCTTCTCGTATTGCTTCCCATCGCAGAACTGATAAGAACGATGAACGGATGCAGAGTTGAATCATGCGGAAAGGCATTGCTCAAGCGTTGTCTCCATGTGTTGAAAGATGTCAATGGTATTGAAACAAATCCAGAATTGTTCGATTTATTCTAACAGCACTAGTAACGGCGGGTTAAATTGAAATACAATTTAACCAGAACCCATGCGACCAACTTATATATCAATAACGGTTCCGAAATTATTATTACTTTCTCCCCTTACGGAGTCACTGCCAGTATTTTTCGTTAAGCTTTAGGGAACAATCAAGAATATTGTGACCGCCATCCTCTTTTACTTTTTCGTATAAGTACGTATGTACATTATATAGCGAAAGTTATGTAATGCTGCGCGAAAAAAATGGCGAATTTTCGCCAGAAAGAAATTAATTGCCGGGCGAAGTGGAAAAATCCAGTTGCTAAATCAAGGAAAAAGAAATGGTGCTGTAGAATGGCACAGACTTCCGCGTATTACTTCCTTGGGTCTCGGCCAGCTATTCATACTTACCACGTACTCTTGCCAGCTGATATTTATCGCCGCCCAAAGTACATTCTTTTTTTAAATTTTCTTAATTTTTCGCTTTACTAATGGTAGAAGGGAAATATTAATTTTTGAATAATAAGAACACTAAAACCTCGACCTAAAAGGCAATTTTCTTTGAAAAATTTGAAGCTGTTTTTAAGAAAATGGCGTTTAAGTTGTACTAAAAATGCAAAATTTGAAGCACATTTCACAAAAATTTTTTTAGTTTTCGAAAAATTTCGATTGAAATCATTTAAAGCACACTAACTCACATATATAATAGTGTTTACCAATTGCTGGTAATGTGCATATTAAAAGTGTTAGAGAACTTTAAAAAATATTACATGTGTAATTTTTGAAAAAACAAAAAAAATCTTAAAATAAACTTAACGTCATATTAAAGAGGGTAATTAGCACTTTTTGTTCGAGACGTTTGAAGAAAAAATCATTTTTGAGAAAATGCGTTTGAGCTTTTCTGGAAATGCGGAATTTTGAACTAGTTTTCACAAAAGATGGTTGAGTTCTGGAGAATCTTTGCAGAACATTAATTAAAGCATATGCACGCGTAAATATAATAATGTAAACAAACCACCGCTAATGTAAATATTAACGACGTGAGAGACAAGTGAAAAAAATTACATTTTTCCAATTTTTGGAAAAACAAAAGAATAGAGCAATATGCCGTTTTTGTCATCTCATAAAATACATTAGGTTGTAGAATGGCTGGACCTACCGAAAGTTTAAAGAAAATAATTTTGCCATATTTGAGAAAATCTTGCTTTTTTTTCAAATTGCCCATATTTCACGCAATAATGCGCGAAAGCTGCTAAAAGTTTCAAAAAAACGTATGTGACCTTAATGATAGAACTCACTTTGGAGAACAAATTTTATTTGAAGGAAAAATCTCTATCTTTAATTTTGCAGTGGTTGGAAGAGGCCGAAGAAATTTCAAACTTTTGCAACTTTTAAAAATTTAGTGTTAAGCGTAAAATTCGCACCTATATCACCTTAATAAGTGTATTTTACTCCATTATTTCAAGAAATTTAAAGAAAAAAATTTGGGGTCGTTTTTGAGAAAATTTTGAAAATGTTTGGGGGGCTTCATGTACCCCCCCAAAAAAATTAAAATATCGGTTTCAAATTCAAGAGACCACCAGATCAGCCAGATCAATTGGGTATTATCAAGTTTGGAGAAAATCGGCTGAACGGTTTAATTCCTAGAGTTGTTCACAGGCAGACGGACGGGCAGACGTTTTGCTTTCAATAGGTTTTTCGGTATCAAGGACCCACAAAACAGGGATTCTAGCTCCATCACGTGTTAGAAGTTTTTCCCCTTAATTTAACAACTGGATTTATCCACTTTTTCGTTACCTGTAATAAAAGAGATTTTCTGCGGAAAATCCACCGTTTTTTCGCGCAGCATTGCATAAATTTCCCTATACGTATAATATAGTCCAGTATCCTACACGTACGTATAATACACGTACGTATAGGATACTGGAATGTAAAAACAACTTATTACATCTCCAAAACTATTGCAGATAGGACAAAACGGATTTCACCACGAGAAAGGGTTATAAAAACAAAAACGCTTTTTTCCATTATTCTCGGTTACTTTTGAGTAGACATATACCTTAAGAATCAAATTCAATGTTAAACTGTAATGTTTAAATTCTACACTTCATACAATTCTGTTATGAAATCGAATATTCAAATTACTCTTAACTGATAATCTCATAAAATTTCTCAAAACTGCACTGAGAGAAATGTTGTAGTAGAATGTACTAAATAAGTTTAGCAAGCCATCGTATAGTAAATACAATTATTCGTGTAGTAAGATGCACAAAACAATTTAGTTTCGTTTAGTAAATCAGACAATTTATATTCGTAAGTGAATGAACAAAGAGAATTGTCAGTGGTACTATACTTGTTTCGTAGATAAAATTAATTGGTGAGATCTGCGTTTCATGTAGTCACACTTACTAAACACTGTATAGTAAGCACTGTTTACTAAACACTGTTTAGTAAACGCGCGTTCTCAGCAACCTGACCAATGCGAATTGTTATTGAGCCCCTCTGAAGTGCGAGAATTCAACGCTGAATATTGTATTATACACTAATGGCGTGTTTAGTATTTTATTGGTTTTCAATAATTATCTTATATTCTGAACTAATGCTAGAAATGCCATCAATAGCCCAAAGCCGTCAGCCTGCATCCGTAATTGCTCTGCTTGGCTAGGGTCTGTCAGGTAATTGAGGTTAAGGAAGTACGAGTCCGCGGGACCGTAGGATGGGTAACCGTTCCTGCTTGAAGGGACAGAAAGAAAGTATTCCCTTTCAGGTTTCCTTTAGTTATTTTCACTGCAATGTATTCAGTAAATTACTCAACGTATTAGTCAACGCAACGATTCCTTTAGTTTTCTCCACTAGATGCAGTTTGTCACGGGGTACGACCTGTTTTGTGAACATTACTATACGTGCATTAGTGTGTTTAACTATATACCAGTTCCGTGAACGCCACTAAGCACTTTGTTCTACCAAACTGTACTATTCTGTTTAGTTGAATCTACTACGTAATTAATTGTATGAAGCAAACATTTCTCTCCGTGTGTAATGTCCAGTTTCTGCACTCTTTCAAATATTATTATAAAATCAATCATGCAAATAACACTTAACCCGGGAGTGGTAATGCGGGGGTCTGAGGGACCCCCACGATTCTTTCTTCTCGCTTGTTGTATTTCCCACGTTATCTACCCAGACCATTGCTTTAGTACCTTTCTGTTTTTGTATCACGATGTTTAGTGTACCCTCAGTTCGCCAATTTAGTGAGTTTTATACGTGTAGCAAGCTGTTGTTTTGTTTGGGGTGCCCAAGGAATCTCGCGTTACCTTCTACATTAGCAAAGGTGTCTTCAGTCTCGTACATTCTATTAGTTTGGGAACGTATTGTATGCTGTATTTTTACGATAGGATTCCCCTTCGAAGTTAATACGAAGTACTACAAACATTTTAGGTCACTTTATATGTTAAGAAAGGAGTAGAAGAATACATCAACTTTTGCTGAGAGCGGGAACATAATATCATTACTCACCGTCCTGGAAAAAAGCAGTCTGCACGCAATTTCAAAAGACCAGGAGACTTTTTTTCTTTGTTTATTGTCTTGGATATGATTGAGAAAATTACAGAATCCACCAACATCAAAATTGAAATGTATTTAGGAATAAATAAAAATGATCGCAACATCTACAAGACTGACAAAGGCAAAATAAAGGCAGTAATTGGGCTACATATTTTGTCTGGGCCTGTGAAATCAGGGCATCAAAATCTTGCTGAATTGTGGAATGTGGATAATATGGGTATGGACATTTTCCATTGTTCTCTGAATTTGAAAATATTTCAATTTTTGCTATTAAACATGGGTTTAGATGTGACAACACGCGTAGAGCGAAGTCCGGTAGAAAAATTAACTCCAAATAGAGAAATGTTAGATGCTTTCTTGATGAATTCTCAGACTAATGTAGCAACTAAATTCTTAATAAATTGTTTACTTACATGCAAAATATTGTTAATAATAGTAGAAGCATTTTATATGAATTTGTTTTTTTAATAATTTAGCATATATCATGAAAAGAGTTTGGGGTCTGAAGACACCCCACGTTACCACTTTTGTTTCAAAAAGTCACGTTACCACTGCAGGGTTAACTAGCTGAATGTGGCGGCGCCGACGCTGTAAAGTATTAGTATTTTCATGTGTTGAAAATTTCTTTCATACTTCATTTCGTTCATGCGTAGCTTTGTTCAAATGTGTTCTTTCAATATCTGGCCTTGGACTTACCAATGAATCGTAGTAGCTGATAATGTTATACTCCCCTTCAAAAATTCCCAATATCCAATGGCCTTATAAGTACTGGGAATATTGCAATTTTAAAACTATAACACTGGTCAACACTCATTTTCTTGCCAAACAATTTAAAGCTATTTTAGGGTATGTTTAATGCACAGATCCAAATATGGCAGTGGTTTTGGTAGATTGGCTCTAGTTTTTGAGATAATGAAAATCACATGGAAAAATATTATTTTATTTTATTGAGTACAGACTATTCGTAAATTGCATAAAACTTGAAATAAATTAAACTAGATATGCCTATTTATACAAAAACTCTTGAAATATTGTATTTATATTTACAGCCTGCAATGAATCACAAAACATTGTGTGATATCCTTTTATGTGGCAAATCAGGGCAATCAAATTGATGGCTCCAGTTATAGTCTGTATTGTGTTTATCCCATCTGCCCTGATAACTTACTTCCATTACCGTTATTTCTTGATGGAGCCGCTCCCTTTGTTCCTCACACATTACGTATTAAATCACTGAGCTTATCTGGAGAGAAGTGCTCTTTTGTAAAAACACTTCCATCGTATTCACTGCCATTGCTAATTCTTGAATTGCAACCCAGAATCTGTATATCCTCACTATCAGACACATGACTTCCAGTGAGTGTGGTGAACATCAGGTCAATATGCCACAGGTCGCTTTGCTGATTCCAAATCAGGGTACTCTCTGTTCTTTTTCTTGTAACGATTGAAGACTTTTACGTTTACAGAACAAATATAACAATCATCATAATTTTCGCCATACCATCAGTACACTAAATTTTAAACTCTTCAGTTTTCCACTGACGGAGACACTCAACACATGTTTTGCATACCATATCAGGAGCCCACGACTTATCTTGATCACCCAGTTTATGCCAAAATATGTTTCATACATTTTTCTACAAAGTTTGTAATATTTCTTTTCTGTTTTTGTAGCGTAAATTCCCCCTAAACGTAGTCAAATACATTAAAAATTTTCAAACAAGGTCTTCCTGAAGAACTCATTGTTTTGTAACAAAGCATTAATAAAACGAATTATTAATTAAAGTATCCTGAAAATAATGCGATATTCAATGTTTAAAATGAAAAAAACAGTGTTTGTATAAAGATAGATATTTGCATTAGATGCTGTGAGTTTTATGATAGTATCGTTCATTACAATGTTCATAGCACAAGAACTAGAGCCAATTCAACAAAACTAATGACATATTTGGATTCAGCGTACCCGATTTACTGTAAATTCGTTGCAAAATCCTGAGCAAGTGAAAAAAAGTGTTTTTTTTTTTGTTGTTTTTTTTTTGTTGAGCAGTGTAATCGTCGTAAGAAATACTTGAAGGTATTGATGATGCGAATACTTAGAGTTTAGTAAAGCTACACTTTTTACGATTTTTACTAATATGCACAATAATGCACAAAGATCACCTGTAAGTTGTTCTTCTAGGTTATTCTCTAATCCTGGTAAAAGATCATTCTCAATTAGTTCGGAAAATTCTGTCGCAACTACATTTTATACTTTCCCGGTTATACTTTACACTTCCATATTTTCCTCCCTAATTTTTGAAGAGATTAAAATTCCTCAAACCCATTCTAATTTGTGTTCACTTCCAATTCTGTAATTCACCTATTAATAGTTTTGAATCTCAATAAACATCAAAAGACAACTATTTTGTATGTTTCTGAGAATAAGGTATTAGTTACGTTTAATATGAATATGTTGAGCATTTCATTCGTTTGAAAATCCATATTTGTATTGGTATCGGGATTTATATACATAGGAACGTAAAAGTGAGAAGTCGGACATAACTTTCATTCATTCTCTAACAATCTCTCACAGGTTTGTTTTCTCTGTATTCACTTGAAATTCTTCAAATTTAATAAGTTTCAAGGCAATACTGTTCGTAGATTTTGCAAATTTATTTTTTAAATATGGTTTTAAGCTTACGGATAAAATTTAAAATGAAATATCCCTAGCACGGGTTCAAATTAGCTTCAATTGTCACGTAAATATGTCAACATCAATATTGTCACGTGAAAGAAATTGATGGCATATCAAGCGAAAAAAATGCCTTTTGGACACTAGAGTTTAATCAACGCCACCTACATTGATCAATTTAGGCATTGGTATAACTCCCAGCATTCTCATGTATATGATAGAGACAAAACATGCTTTTGGAAATTTCTTTGAATCTTCTGGCCGGACCAAAAAATAAATTATCAGTTCCCCGTCAGGAGACCGAGACGCGTTTAATGACACCTCATATGTCTAGATTGGTGCACGGGAAGTGGTCCAGCCGTGACAGGCGGAATCACATATCCTTACGCATGCGCGCTAGAGGAGTTACTCAAATACTGCATCGGGATTGAGAATCTAATCAAATTTTCTCAAAAACTAGATTCAAAGATTCTCTAATTCTCCTGAATACTAGAATAGCAATACATCTATCTTCCCTGCATGCAGAATGTAAATCAGAGAGATTTTAATTCAACGCATTTATTCCCAGCGTTTCTTGACGGTTATTCTGTACGAATTAGAATGTTTAGAAAAACACATGTTACACGTAAAATAAATTTGGCTTTTACATGAATGTTCTGTTCTATTTTCTTCGTAGTTAAAAGAATTGGAAACGACAAGTTTACTGGGAAGTCTCCTGTTATGCCGTATCACCTCAGATGCAAGCTTTGACGGGATCCCACACTGTCTGTATGCAGTACAGTCATGACGCCATAGAAAATTTCCCCGATGATGTGTCGGTGAAATTATTCACCGATGCCGACAGAAAGACGTATAGAACTCCTCAGAAACTGATACTGTCCTGGTTTGGACCAGTAATTTCCAAAAACTAGCTACAAAGCTCTGTAATCCAATACAGTTTATTAATATGGTAAAGTTACCAGATAAATGTTTTCTCCTTTCCGTCATGATTTGCTTCATGAGCATTCCATAATTACCTTTTAGAGCTTCTTAATTCAATCGCATCGCTATCGCTCCACTTCCGTTGAATTTCAGCTGGCTTGCGTTACGTTTACTACACTATTAATGTGGAGTAGTTCCCGTGCTGCCGGACAAGGAAATAGATCGATTCCTTTGTGGAATGGTCTGAGCTGCCCGCGACCCCTCCAACCCCTTCTCCACCCTCCGTCGCGCCCCTGTTCGCCAAGGTCGGCGTCTCCCCGCTTCGTGCCGTCCATGCTCCGGGCAGAGTAAGCTCTCTGCATTGCAAGCCTCTCCAGCCTTGCTATGGTGCTGCTTGACAGGGAGTGTGTGAACCCCGAGGGATGGGTCGCTTCAGCCTGCTCGGGCTGAGCGGTCACAATATGCAGTACACTCGCAAGTTTTCTTGATGTTCCACAGCGGGAGATGCATGGCGGGGAGGGCTCTGGCTGCGCTACGGCTTAAAAGGACGTACCCCTGTGGGCACGAACTAAAGGCGCCAAGGCATGCCAGAAGAAATGCTACGATTGTTTTGAAAGTGCGAGGTGAATGTTATTAGCATTGTAAATTGGTACGTGCCGTTCCGAGTCGAACCTAAGGATCTCAACTGGCCGTTCTATTAAGCGCTGGTTGAGAACTATGGAGCCCGTGTATCAAGAAAATAACAAGCATTATTTGTTATATCGAACTACAAGCATTTATTTGGTAATTTTGTAAGCGCAGGTATAAGAGGAGAAAGGAGAGTGAAAACGAGAAAGTGGGTAAAATATTAAGATACAACTCATTATCACAAAAATTATTTGCGGCTATTTGACATATCAGGGGGATTCAGTATTCTCACTTGGCACATTCTAAACGAAACGCAGGAATCCTTGTTCCTTTGCCTACTCCGTATCAGTCGTAAAGAAGATATGAAAGTAAAAATGTTCTGACTGCAGCACTCCGTATTCTACCGCTCCCACTCATGTAACTATATTTACTTTCCCGTATACGTAAGTATATATGGAGTAAATACATAGTCTAGGGAAAGTTATGTAATGCTGCGCGAAAAAATGGCCAATTTTTGCCAGAAAAGAATTTGTTGCCGGGCCATGATATCGAAAAAGATAATAAATCAAGTTGCTAAATTAAGAAAAATAATCCCGTAACACGTGGTGTAGCCCGAATCCTTGTTTTCTAAGTCCTTGATACCGAAAAAACAATTGAAAGCAAAACGTCCGTTTGAACGTCCGTCCGTCCATCCGTTGTCCGTCCGTCTGTCCTCCGTTCGTCCGTCCGTCCATCCGTCTGTCAGTCTGTCTGTGAACAACGCTAGTGATTAAACTGTTCAGCCGATTTTCTCCAAAATTGATACTCTCTAATCGATCTAAATGATCTCGCGACCTCTTGAATTTGGAACCAATATTTTAATTTTGGAGGGTCTTTATATGAAGCCCCTGGGACATTTTCAAAATTTTCAAAAAAATGGCGCCAACAATTTTGACTAAATTTTGTTGTTGGATAGTCTAAAGGCTATTTAAGAGAATGGCATAGATCTCTTGTTAGTTGAAAACTATGATTTTTCGAAATTTGAAAAAATTCAAGATTGTTTCGCCATCTTCCTATAACTACAATTATGAAGATACATATTTTAAATGAAATGTATTCATAAAAACTGGTCTTCAAATAAGGTCATGTTCAATTTTTCAAAAACATAAGTATTTTTTGCGAAAATTTGTGTCATAGACATTTTTTTTTATTTTCTTTAAACCATTTTTTCTTAAAAACTGCAGAAAGCATTTTATTAAATTGGGACCTGTGATGGTATAAAGGAAGCTTAAGATCATAGTGCAGGTTTGATGTTTGTTAAAATGACTGATTTTGCAAAAAATTTTAAAAAATTAAAAATTTTCTGCTTCTTTCTAAACTACAATTGTGAAAATACAATTTTCTTAATGAAATGTATCAAAAACAGATCTCCAAATAAGGTCATGTTGAATTTTTTGAAAATATGAGTAGTTTTTTTATTATTTCCTGACAAACATTTTATTCCGCTCGGAAATCCCTACGCTTAGTTTTCGGCGTCGTCCCACAACTACAACTGTGAAAATACATTATTTTTCTCAATGAAATGTATTTATCAAAACTACATCTTCAAATAAGGTCACGCTTAAATTTTTGAAAATACGACTGTTTTTTCTATAATTTCGTTTCAAACATAATAGCTCGCTGCAAATTTACTGCGCTTCAGACAGCTGGATGCGTCGTAAGTTAGAATTTGTAAATTTTGTATATTATTTTTTGTTCGTTTCTTACATTCAAGCTTTTGATTTATATTTATATATTAATCTTTTAGAAATTACTTATTTTGAAATATTTGAAATAAAAATTACTACATCTTAGAGAATTTCGACAACGCAGGGAGTGCAACAATGAAATTCCGTTCCACGGCCGTGAATTTTTGCGAATTGTGTGGCATTGTTTTCACATGATGTAGCTGTATGACAAGGAGTCATAATTGTCAAATTTATGTTTATTTTTGGATGAAAATATATAGTTTTCGCACTAAAAGCCTTACCACTTGTAGTGAGTAGAGTATTTTTGCATGGTTTTAGAATACTCTTCTGTAACCATGGCCCTATGTAATGCATTTGTATATAGTGGGAAGTATCAGGCATTTTTTTCAATACAAGTTTACAAAACTTTTGTATTGTATTTTTATACAGTTGAAAAACTTGCATATTTCTGACAACACTGCGATGGAAACAGTGCGTTTTGCGCTTCTTGATGGAACTGGACGTTTTCAAGTAATAGCTATGATGTTAGTATTGCAGAAATTGCAATATTTGGGTACCGCGTAACTATTTCCAATAATACGGGAAAGTATGTGCTGTTGTAGCGCAAGCGCAAGTTAGAGTTGTTAATGCTAAATATTGTTATTATTTTTCATTTTAATATATCAATTAATAATAAATTTATACATTATTAAAATGTTAGTGTGAGGACTGTGGAAAAAATACCAAATAAATAGACGTACCGTTCAAATATTTACTAATTGATTTTTGTTACATAGGTTTGTCCAAACAAATATAGAACGTGAATACATGAACACAGTTACTTATAAGTATTTATTCGGAAAAACCATGCGTACTTTCAGGCAATATTTCAATTTGCCTGTGCTTTTGGTCTAATTAATACTTAAACCAATGAAGCAATGATTTAACAATATTTTCATGAAATGGTTGTTTTGTGAACAGGAGTGTAAAATACTTTTCTCGCGGGCTGATCTACAATTTACTTTGCTTATAGCTTGAATTCTGAATGATCATCTTTCGTTGTTAGTACAGAAAATTACCACGGCAACAAAAAGCGCATCCAACTAGTTCACAGAACAGCCACGAGAGTGCGGTGCTGGACGTGCAAACGCCTAGCGCATCACCGGTAGAAACCTTTCCCCGGGCAACAGGACTTGTTTTATTTATTGACAAGGTGCGTCCTTAATGACCTCCACGAACGCGTCGCGCGGTCCGCCGTTACCTGCAGCCGATAATTGCAAACGCGCGTTTGGCAGCCAGACGCCTCCGCTGACATTTAATTGGATGGCACTCGGGAAACCACGGGCTTGTGTTTCGGTAATTCTATGCCGTCGATGGGCGCCTCTGTTGGCCACATGGAGAACCGTCTTTCTCAGGGCCGCGACCTTTCCCTTCTTCCTCGGCGCTTGCACAATTCCCCTGGCAGCCATCGTGCGATGAGATTTCTGGAAGAACCGAGTACACACATACACACACAGAAGAAAGTAGCTGTCCCACTCAGGATCACTGTTCGCAATGTAAGCCCACTGCACGTAACCAAACGAAAGCTAAGTTTGAGTTAGAGTGGTTTTGCCATTGGTTACGAAATGATTGTTCACACAAAGTAGGACAAACTCTGTAAACTTGGTGTCACTATAATCGAATGAACACTTGTTACGCAGTATATAGTCTGAACAAAATAGAGGATGAACCTGGCTTTCTGTTCGTGACGTAATATGTAAATATATTCCAAAATGAGCTTTAAATTGATTCTTTAATTTCACTTTACCACTTCAATAAACAATTTATGTATACAGGATATAAACGTAATCACATGAGCAGCAAACAAGTGAATGATTACATTTGACAAAAAATGTCATTCATTGGCAATAATTATATTAACTTTCTACGTTCAAGTTAGGAGGTTTAACACATTCTTGACAGTTAAAAAGGTTTCCGTCCCATGAGAGACCTCTTAATTCATTTCACATTATTCTTATACATAACAATATAATTATTTACTAAAAAATAACACAAAACTAAGAGAAAAGAGTTAACCAATCAAAAATATGCCTACATATTGGCAGATTTTTTAACAAGGCAGAAGTTATAAATGAAATAAAAGTTGAAGTGGTAAAGTAAATAAGCACAACTCAAATCTCCATTGTTAGATAAAACCGCCAGGCAAACTACGTCTATTTAAAGCAAACGCCTTCGTGATATTTCGCTTTGTACCTAGATTCCATGCTGCAGAGTTCCCTTGCATAACCGTTTCTGGATTTAGAGGGGAAATAGGAGAGTTAGGGGAAGACACCCGTGCCCGAAGGGCGCCAGGTTTCCGTGGCGGGAAAGTAACTGGTGCGGGCGCAGTTTTACATACATGGAATAAGAGATGGTAGACGGTCTGTAGATTTCACTGTCCTGAGCACAAAGCAGTTGCCACTGAATGATATACTGTGAATCCCGTAAATGCTGATATTCTTAAAAATTGCAACGGCAACACTAGAGCGATGGTTTGATGTGTATAAAAATGGCATTTACATGTTCACTATTTCAACAGCTATACTGAAGATGCCTCCACAGATCTAGCGTTCCTGTATTCAAAATATTTAGCCAGTCACCAAGCTCTGCCTGGTCTTAGAAATTCATTTCGCATAATTGCCTTAGATTGTTTATGAAAATAATATTAGAAATGTGTAGAAAACTACCGGGTCTGTTTCTAGTAGTTTATATTTCAAAATTCTTAGGTATATAATAATAAAATAATATTATAACTGGACAAAAAATAATTATATATTCTGGGAAATACGTTCTCTTGCCATATATAAAACGTTATTCCTCAACAAGGAAGTAGAACGCTTAAACATCACAGCCACCAGCCATGAATGAGCACAAGCATGCGCTTTCTTTAATTGTTAAAGACTTTGTAAAGGCTCTTCTCTTTTTAACCAAAAATTTATTAGAAACATTTTAAAAAATAGCAAAGCAAATTAAAACGTTCTTTGAGAACCCATGTAATTGTTCGTTAAAGCAGCACGACATCATTTCATGTGATTTCGTCCTTAGCACATTTCTTGGAAGTTGTCTTTAACGATAATCCACGTTGCTCATTATGTGAGCACGATAAGAACATTTATTATAGTTTCGAGAAGGTCGTCGTTACGTTTTTGTTTTTGATGCACACCTGACTATAATAAATCAGATTCGTGAGCGTAAAAGTAAACTAAGATCTCGTCAGTACAGATACAAGTATTTCAGCAAAGAGAGAACCCCAACAGATTTGTAGTATTATGCAGATAATTTTACTTACCTTGTGTACATATTTCTAGACCTTTTTTTAGAGAGCTAACTTTTAGAAGAGATTTTGTTTAAGGCAAAAAAAATCTTCAATTTTGTTCTTTCGAAATGTTGATTTGTAACAGATAGTTTGCTGGAAACGAGACTAGGATCACATTTTTACTGCCCTTTGATGAACACAAGGAGACAATTTACAGAAAAAATACTTCTTGAGAAAAATGTTTTGAAAATTGCCCGTATTTCTTGCAAAAATATTCATATTTTGAAAAATTTCACAGGGCGTTTTTTCAGTATATGACATTAAAGAATACAATTCATTAACGAAGAAATATCTGTCTTCATTATTGTAGGAAGCCAAAAAGAATTGCACGTTTGCAATATTCCAAAATTCAAGCATTTTAAACCAAAATGAGACTTGCACTGTTCCCTTTAAAACAAATATTTATTTCTTAATCTAATATATACATTGTTAGTTGCCGTTTGGCATATACATAATTGTCGTTTGGCTTAATCTCAATTCTATCCTTTACCCTATCCGACGAAGCTTCAAACTTACTGCTATTTTCGAGAAATTTTTGAAAATTCTCAGGCTAAATGTAAAGGAACCTCAGTACAAACTATCTGTTAGAAACTCGCAAAGCCTTGTGTTCGTTCAGATCGTCCGGGGACCATCAATTTTGCTTGAACGATTCAGGCGCTAGAGATGAGTTTCCACAGATACATGGACAGATGTTTTGTCTTCAATCGAGTTTTCGGTATCAAGAACGCAAAAAATGGATTCTGACTACATCACGTGTCAAAGAATGTAATTTACTATGTATAGAAACATGATGTACCCACATTTTTGTAACCAGGGCCGGACCATAAAAGTTTTCCTGTCGAAAATTCACAGTTTTCTGGCGCACGAATACTTCTTATCAAGTAAGGGAAGAAAATAACAAGAGTTCGCGTTTGTATGATTAGAAACTTCAAATTCTTCAACAACTTACATCGAATGTAAACCTTGGCCGAAAATATTTGTATTATAAAATTTGTATTTGTAAATTATTAAATTTGTATTATTGTAAAATATATGTATAAATATTTGGAGCATTGACATAAATCACAAGTTTTCTGATAAGCTTTTTGTTTTTATATTAGCCTACATTTTATCTACTTCAAACGGCATAGTGTTCAGATTTGTGGCTTACAAAAATCCGCACATAATCATGAAACGTGTAGTGGTAGACAAAAACTGAATATCTGACAGGGTTGTTGGTTTCATCGCCCTTACGTGTGAAAGAAGTGTGGGAAAACGTGCGCCGGAAAAGGGCGAATTTTTGACACAAAAACTCATATTGCCGGGCCCTGGTAACGAAAAGTGGATACATTTTGTGCCTATTTATAATAAATTACATCTTCTAACATGTGTGGTCAGAATTCATGTTTTAGGTGTGCTTGATATCGGAAAATCGATTACCGACGAAACATCCGTCTACCTGTCTTCATGACGTAGGTTCCCCCGTACAGACTGGAATTGGAAAATAATTTCATTCTTGGTTTCGACACCTTTGGAGTCCTCATCGTGACTCTTTAATTAACTTGAAATAAATAGGGCTTTGTTTTAACTTTTCTTTTTCATTCTGCTGCTGACCTCATCAATCTTTCGATTATTTGTTTGGGATGCATTTCTTCGGCAGTTAGTTCTTCCGGACCGAGGAATTCGAGGAGACTGCGGGGGCGGAGCTACGCCCAAAATGAGCCACATAAGGGGTCATGCCGCTACTTTCATGTGTCAAATAATTTAACCAACGATGTACGGTATTCATTCGCTTTTTTTGCCTACTGTAAGTGCGAAACAATCCGGAGAGCTCCTTCATAACTCTCTAGCTCGGATTGGACTGGGAATTCCTGATCGAGGAATATATCGAGGTAATGTTCTTCTCAGCCAACAATCTCTTCCATTGCTCACTCGTTAAATGCGAGCCGTGATCGGATAATACCCTTTTGTAAATTCCAATCACGTCCAGATACTTGTCGAGATGTTTTGAACAGGGCTAGGGTCTCAACTTATTCAATGTGTAAACTTGCGTAAACTCGGAAATCGAAGATCACCATATGTATTATTTTCTCCTTTTAATTTTGGTAATGTGCCATACAAATCCAGTGTAATCATATTATTATTGCCAGTTATATGATTGGGAGAAATGCTATAAGCAATAATTCTGATTTGTAAATTTTTATGCAGGTTTCACTTGACCTAATTACTATTTTAATACACCTAAATTCATCCAACAGCAGAATTCTTTGATAATCATTCTAGTTTTACTGAATACATAATGCACGGCATTAGCATGTACATATTTTATTAATGCATTCATAATCTAATGCATTAAGTACTTGGTAAGTACTTGGATCGGTGTTTACTTTGATAAGCACCATCCCATTTCTCAATCTCCTTTACCAGCGTTTTGCTGAATTTCTACGGGTAGTCCCTCATCTTCGGTTTGCACTGATCTCTCCAAAATCCTTATCACTTGATTGATCGTGTTGACTTATCAAATAAGTGTTCAATTTGTCAGTGTCTAAACAATGATATGAGCTTCTTTTTCCTCTGTACTGTAATTGAGGTCCCTTTAAGTCGGTGCGTTCCAGATTTATGATCTTAGTTTCGTCCCATCCATCTGGTCAAAGATCACTCTCACCTCTAACTCACTACCATCAGTCTGTAGGAACATTGTTTTCTCGATATTTGGACGGAAAATTGCGCATTTTCGCAGAAACATACATTTTATTTCACCAAATGCTTTCTGATGATCCTCATTCCATTGCCATTTCTGATTTTTACTTAGCAATTGGTAGAGAAGAGCCATTACTACAGCACAGTTACAACAAAATCTACTGTAATAATTGCACACTAGCAAAACTGGCATTAATTGATTAATGTCAGTTTTCAGGCATGGTATAATTTCAATTTATTTCACCTAATCCAACCCTATATTGATTCCTTCTTTTGTAATTTCATAATCTAGAAACTTGATTTGAGGGAAGCAAAAATGAGATTTTCCGAGATTAAAAATGAAAGAAACGTCGCAGCAATTCGTAGTGCACGAAAGACTTGGATGGCCAAATGAACGGATCTCGATCGAGAACCGGTTAAATAAACCGATGCGCCTAAACCACGAAACTGAAGATAGAGATTTTTCCTTCAAATAAAATTTGTTCTCCATTATTAGTTCTTTCATTAAGGTCTTTAAATTTTTGGGAAGTATCGTGCTATATGTATTCTACGAGATGACATCAAAGCCATTTTGCACTATCCTTCTGTTTTCTTCAAAAATAACAAAAATATAACTTTTGTGACTTGTCTGTCACGTCGTTAATATTTACATTAGAGGCGATTTGTTCACGTTATTTTATTTATTTGTATACAGAGCAGATATAATTATTAAATACTGTATTTTCTCATAAACATATTGTGTGATGAAAACGTGTTGTTATCAAATACTCTCCCAATTACGCCGTGCGTATGATACTACATAATTTAAAAATTATTCCAATGCATGTTTATTTTCCAAAATATGTTCCGGTAATGATTTTGCAAAATGTTCTTATTGATTTGAAAATAATATGAGGTTTTTACATGAGGTTTGTTAATACAATCAATATTAATTTATTTTTTCAATAATTTCAAAATTTGTGTGATGTAATGTTTAGGGTCCGAATTTTTTAATCGGTATGAAATGCTCCCACGAAACTTTAATTATACATTGGATTTTTTCGTATCCCATTTATTCGTCATCCAAGATTTTGAAACTTTTGGAACTGATTCAGACACGTGCATGATTTTATCCGCGTACGGAGAAAACCACAACGATCGTCGGACCGAGGAGCATGACAACCGGTGTTGCGCGTGCGGAGGTGCCGATGGAGGGATTAGCTGAATGCGCGCAAGGGTCGTTCACGGAGGGCCCACTGGATCTGCAGACCAAAGGATTGATACGTGATACTCGCCGCGCCGTTTGAAAATAATTGCGGAGAGCGCGCAGTTCAGCATAATGACGCCCGTATTCTCAATCATGGATTACTTCGAAAATAATCCGTGAATTGAGGAATTCGCGGATTAGGTTAACACTCGGATAACTCATTGTTCTTATTCACAATCCGCGGTCATCAGAGAATTGACGGATTCGAGAGTTATCCTTGGCCAGAATGTTACGGTAAATATGATTGGCTGTGGAGTATCTCGATGTCGTGGTTCTGTTTGTAAACATTAGTAATAGCGCCACTTCAAACGCGATCTCCAATGTCCACTTCGCGTACTGAGTAATGTATCCAGGGCCAACCAATCTAACATTTCTATTTAAGAAATTGATATTTTCACAATTGCCATTGACAAATACGCGAATACTGTTGTAAGCAAAGTTACAAAAGCAAAAAAGAAGCATCACATAACCTGCAAACGAATTTCAACACAGTAAGTATTGTTCAGCAGTTTAAGAACAACTATAAAGGCGTCAAAAGAATTGTTTAAAAAGCAGGCGTGATAATAAAGTTCTGATTTACAATGATAGAAGCAGCTGTGTACGCTGAAGAAACGCTGTGTACTTAATTGGATGGGAAAATTACTGCATTCATCCGCCTGAAGAACGTACTGTATGTGACTATGATTTGGGATACGAAAAGGCAGTTAATATGACTCAAAGTAAGTGTTTTTGGTTTTATTTACCTTGCAAGTTGTGTATTTAATTTTCAAAACAACAGGGCATATTGGGGCTCTACCCAGAGTTTTACAAATATTTTTGATTGATACTTTGTGTTCTGGTGAAGGACTGTAAAAGTTATTTCAGTATATTTTAGTGCAACTAATAAAATAATTTCACCTCATTGGAAGTCAAAACTATATTCAAAGGAATAGGAATAGTGCTACCCTAAACCATGGTTTTACCAAACAAAATCAAATCAAATCAAATCTGATGACATGAAACTTTCAAATGCAAGTAATATTTGCACAATTTTTTAAAATGAAATGTACATAATAAAACGTTATGATAAACCATGTCTTTTAATAAAACAAACAAATTCAGCATAATTGTCATAAAATTCAAAGATTGGAAATAATCCTGCCCAGATGTCAAAGTTATTTTGTCTTCTTCAGAAGATACAAAATAAATTTTATTTTTGTTTTGGTGAGACATACTGGAATAAATGTGAAATAGTATATAAAACATTCTTTGGTTTTCACATAGATTCCAAAAATATTATTTGCACATTTTCATGAACTCTTGTTGTTAAATGTACTAATTCATATTTATGTTTTGTGATTCTCTGAATCCATAGTAATATATACTTATATAATGAAAAATACCCTTCTATTTCTGGAAGCTGAAGCAGATGATTGTTACTTCGTTATTGAAAATGTAATGTAGGCTAAATATAAAAAATATTGAATTTTAAAATTCAGTTACATTTTACAATATCATTGAATTTAAAGAAAGATTAATTAAATGTCAACAATCAATATTGATTGATCTGCCTTACAATATATGATACCACTACTTCTATAAATAGATTGTGCATATTGTTAATGTGCATAGTCTAAATTAGATTGGGATTCCAGTATCAAAAATTCTTTTAGAATATTATTTATATTTGGACTGATTGCAGGGTTGGATTTCTGAACTTAGGATTGTTAAAAAATTTAAGATCTGTTGTATAAGGGAAGTAATTAAAACAAAATCGTTTTGGTTTTTCAATTTGTTTATTTCTAGTAATTGTATTATCATTTTTTTTAACAACCAAACCCATCTTTAAAGCATTTGCAGAGTGCATAATTTATTTTCATTTATTCATTTTTTTAATCTAATTCTACACTCTCATTTGTAAATGAATTGAAACGCTGATGTTTCCTGAGGTTCATCTTTGGTGATCTTTACTATAACGTTGATGGATTTGTGACATATCGTTGACATCGTAGATAAATGAAACAAGTTTCTTTATTATCAGCAAGCTTTTGTTGGCAGTGATGAAACCAGTTATTTTACAATTTCAACAATATTTATATTCATGTCAATAATATTCTTATGTTTTTATATATTGTCTTTCTTCATTGCATAAAGAAAGGTTCCATTCATTATAGACAATCAGGTGATAATAAAATATATTTCATATAAGGTTGAAGTCTGTATATAAAGTAAGTAAGTTACTTACTTATGATTCACAAACTCAAAACTTATATCCAATATAAGCCAAAAAGTACCTGATGATGGAGACAAATGATCTGTGAAACATTGTAAAAACTCCAACTTTATATTCTTGGCTGTCCGGGATGGGCCGCGTCTCAGTAGGTTTTACTGACGTTTCGGCCATCTTGCTGTGGCCTTCTTCAGAGCAAACTGCTGCCGAGAGGCTAGCGTGTCGCATAGATATAGGGCGGGGTGCAGGAGCTGATAGGTCGCAGCGGCGACCAATGGGAGGAGGGCAGGTGGCCCGCGATTGGCGGAGAGGGAAAGGAGCGATGCTGGGAGACCTGATAATGTGGGGGGAGGGGGGGTGGTTGGAAAGGGAAGAGGATAGAAAGATGAACAGGATAGACACCTGGAAATTGCAACTGCGTGGTCGGAGACGGGAGAAAAGGCCGAAAGAAACCGGGCGAATAAGCAGCCACGTCATTGGTCGACCGCGGGGGTGTGTCTCCGTGGGGCGCGACCGTATTGGCGGGGAGCGCCGACCCGCCTCCAGGTGTTGCTAAGGCGGAGCCCATCATCTCTGTTGAGGTTTTCGGGCCTCCTGGAGATTTCCAAAGCCTCTTTGATCACACGAGGCCACCACCGGTCTTCAATAGATAGAGTGCGAGTCTCGTGGTAATTGACGAGGTGACCGGTTTCGGCGGCATGTTGGGCTAAGGCCGATTTGTGGATGTTATGTAGCCGGTCATGTCGCATGTGTTCCCGCATCCGCTCTTCTACCGTGCGCCCGGTTTGGCCTATGTAGACAAGCCCACAACTGCATGGGATTTCATATACGCCGGCGTCTTGAAGTGGGTCCGGGCGGTCCTTCACCTGGACCAGGCTCCCTCCGATTTTATTGATTATCCGATTATAATCGGAGGGAGCCTGGTCCAGGTGAAGGACCGCCCGGACCCACTTCAAGACGCCGGCGTATATGAAATCCCATGCAGTTGTGGGCTTGTCTACATAGGCCAAACCGGGCGCACGGTAGAAGAGCGGATGCGGGAACACATGCGACATGACCGGCTACATAACATCCACAAATCGGCCTTAGCCCAACATGCCGCCGAAACCGGTCACCTCGTCAATTACCACGAGACTCGCACTCTATCTATTGAAGACCGGTGGTGGCCTCGTGTGATCAAAGAGGCTTTGGAAATCTCCAGGAGGCCCGAAAACCTCAACAGAGATGATGGGCTCCGCCTTAGCAACACCTGGAGGCGGGTCGGCGCTCCCCGCCAATACGGTCGCGCCCCACGGAGACACACCCCCGCGGTCGACCAATGACGTGGCTGCTTATTCGCCCGGTTTCTTTCGGCCTTTTCTCCCGTCTCCGACCACGCAGTTGCAATTTCCAGGTGTCTATCCTGTTCATCTTTCTATCCTCTTCCCTTTCCAACCACCCCCCCTCCCCCCACATTATCAGGTCTCCCAGCATCGCTCCTTTCCCTCTCCGCCAATCGCGGGCCACCTGCCCTCCTCCCATTGGTCGCCGCTGCGACCTATCAGCTCCTGCACCCCGCCCTATATCTATGCGACACGCTAGCCTCTCGGCAGCAGTTTGCTCTGAAGAAGGCCACAGCAAGATGGCCGAAACGTCAGTAAAACCTACTGAGACGCGGCCCATCCCGGACAGCCAAGAATATAATGACTCCGGCCGCGGAAGCCTACGAATCTACCAAACTCCAACTTTGTTTTATGTACAAACTTCAACCTTGTATGAAATATATTTTATTATCACCTGATTGTCTATAATGAATGGAACCTTTTTTTATGCAATAATATTCATATTTAGAAAAAGCGACTCATAAAGATATCCTTCAAAATGAATATTTTATGTCCAAATAGGAAATGCCAGAGATAGATAACCAGTACCAGCAGCTGCGAGAGGGGCCAGAAATTATGAGAATGGTATCTACTTCCCAGGAATGCAAAAATTACCTCAAGGATTCCACATTCTTAAAGCATCAAGAAGAATTTGAGTTTATGAAGGAACATTAGTTGAGGATGCAATGTTTATCTACCTAAAATTTGAATATTATCAAGATGTGATGAACGAACAATTCATTCTTAAAAAAAATTAAATTTTGTCTACACGTTAAATTAGTGATGGAATCAAACATGGACTACAACCTTTATTTGGTTGTTTTTAGCAATTTGAGATTTTATATTTGTTTTCCAAATGTTTAGCAAAGGAATAAAATATTCATTACATTGAAACCATTCAGCATATTTTGCTATGTCTCTCCTTTTTTGTTTTTGTTTATTGTGTTTATAACTTAGGGTTCAGTAATATTCCTGTATTTGGGCACTAAATTTGTGAAAATTATCATTTTTTTATCAGAAAAGTTTCTATTTCAATATTCTACATTAATGAAATAAATACAAATATTTGTTAATTGCATTCAGTTTTTATTTATTTACTTCAAATGAAAAAACTTATAATTCAATTTAACTAAGGATCTACTTAGTAGCATTTTTGTCTAATTGTTATTGTATTCTTTCTTTAAACCCCTGTAATCCATTTCAATTTATTTGAATTTATGGTTTATTCAAATATTTAATTTGAAATTCCTTGACCATTTGTTTGCCTGATTATGTTAACAATATCTACACTGTTTTTGGGTGTTGCAAGTATATATTTCTGATGATCTCCTATAGTGAATGTAAAAATTAAAAAAGATATTCTAATAGATGAAAGTAAGATAAACTATGACCATACCTTTAATTGAAAGCAAAAGCTAATAATGTGATTTTATTAAAAAATAACTTGCACTGATAGAATGATAAGTCCAAATTATATAATATTAAATAAAATAATTGCTGAACCCAGTACTTGAAACAATATTATTCAAAATTATTCAGCATGTAACTGACAACTCAGCTACTCAGATGATTTATATTACTGATGAAGGAAAGGAAGCAAATAGAGGGGGTCTCTCTTTATTTCAAACGCGTTCCATAAATTCAACAGCACACAAATCGTATTTTGCGGAGTCGTCTGTATTCTTTAACAGGGTCGCCAATGGCAACCAAGTGCAATTCGCGAATTATACGCAGAAATCGGAGGTATAACCCACAGATCGAAATCGGGGTGTCTAATCCGCGAATCGCAACCGATCGTGCCTCGTGAATAACGATTTTTGCTTTGATTCGCGAATTATCTGGACTCGACGATAATTCTCGTATTACACGGTATTGAGAATATGGGCGTGAGTGTCACGAGAAGCACTAAGGGACTATCGCCTTTTCTCAAGTCCCCGGCAGTACCGCACAATTGCCACGCCAGATAGATAGATTTATTTAAACTGCAAATGGGTATAACCCGGTGGCAGCTAATTACAAAAACATAAAAATACACAGTCTCTCAGTAACATAGAACCCTAATAATAATAATAATAATAATAATAATAATAATAATAATAATAATAATAATAATAATAACTCCACCTAGGGAGTACACGACCTTGGAGTTGGTGGTGGAGCTTGAGTACCCCCATGAGCCTTAAAGCTATGTCAGTGGTAGCCTAGCTACCGGTAGGGCCTCCCTTGCTGAATAGGTTAAAGGTGAGGGGTCAGACGAAGAAGTACTCCATTTTGAGGAGAGTGGGAAGTAAGTAGAGAGGGAAGGGTCATGAACCTTTGGACTTCCTGTTGTCGGCCCATAGAGGGTACAGGAGAGAAACTGGGTTGGCACACCAGGCCACTGATTAGAGTGGAGGCCCGAACCTTGCATTAGCCAGCGAAGGAGGCTGCCTTCAGCAGTCAGTGAAAATCCCGTAGGGTTTAGTAATGCCGACTGGCGATCGGAGGGACCCCTTGCTGGGCCCTGCGGGGGGATGCCCTGAGGCCACTGTGGGTCGCAGTAACGGATGGCAGGAAACAACCCGAGGGTTAAGTGTGATCTGTGAACTCGAACTTGCGTCCTGCGAATCCTCAATTCAAACCAATGAGCAAAATGGATAGAACAAGCAATGTAATGAATCTTAACGTGCCTTGTTCTACCAATGTCCCATACCTGCTCAGAAACCGAGCTAATGTCACCTTGTCGACATCTGGCCATCCCACGGGTGTTAGTCCCAGGGACCCAGAGCCGGCAGTAGCTCGAAGCCATCGTCAGAGATGGACCCGGGATGAATTAAAGGAGGTGATGTGGTGCTTTTACTATGCAAAAGCCAAAAATGGGGGCTCAGAAATAGAAGTTTTCAAGGTATGGAGAGAGCGGAACCCAGATATGAGACCTACCCTAGACTCAAAGAAGCTTGCCAGTCAACGACGATACATACTCAGCAGTGGAAAATTCACAGCAGAACAACTTGCTGACATTGAGAGAAATGCAGAGTATGTACTTCGCTCGAACAATCCACATGACGAACATGTAGAACTGGAAAATGATGATCCCGTCGAAGGTTCATCGCTTTCCAGTGAAACACACGTCAGTGGTGACAACTCATCTGGCAATGAATTACACGATAAGGACATGATGCGAAATCTCCTTCGGCGCGAGATAGAAAGAGTTAGTCAACTTCCGTTTGAATCTCGCGAACCGTTGAGGAGAACATACGAAAATGCCAAAGCTAAAAGAGTGATAGAAACAGTGAATTCTGTCTTAAATGAGGTGGTGGAGACCCCAGGCAGAGATCTAGATATTACTGAAATCAATCACATCATATATGCAACTGGATATCTAGTATCTCAGATAATTTTGGGGCCAGCCAAGAACACCGACGGCCGACAGCAAAACAGAGTAAACAGCTCTGTACCCCCATGGATGAACAGAATTATGAAACGGATAGCCGACACCCGGCGTGAAATATCACTCTTAGCTGAGGCATCTTCTAAATCAACGCACACCTCTAAAGTTCAACGAAAAATATTCAATGTTGAACAAAAATACCAAATTGAAAATGACACCAGCAGGCTAATGGTAGTTGAAAAGCTAAAAGAGAAAATTCAAGCATGGGCTCAACGAATAAGAAGGTACAAACGTAGAATAGATTTCCGTGTACAGAACCGGTTGTTTGAAACAGATGCGAAGAGATTCTATCGCAATCTGACTCAAAAACCGAATGGCAAAGCTGTTACTCCTTCAAAAGATGACGTCGAAGCATTTTGGGCCGGAATCTGGGAAGAGAGCAGATCCTACAACAAAGACGCATCTTGGCTTCAATCTGAAGTTGATGCTGCCGATGAACTTGTAGAAACAGTGGAAGATGTTCACCAATTCTCGGAAGACGACCTCTTCCAAGCAATTAAGAACATGGGAAACTGGAAGTCCCCCGGGATTGATAAGATCCAGATTTATTGGATTAAGAAATTAACAGCAATACATTCTCATCTAGCAAAGGCTGTTAATAAAATTTTTGAAAACCCAAAGGAAATCCCGGAATGGCTCACACGCGGCATCACGTATTTGCTACCCAAAGCGGGAGACAGCTCTTTGGCGAAGAACTACAGGCCAATTACTTGTCTGCCAGTACTGTACAAAGTTATAACTTCAGCCATAGCTGACAAAATGTATAGACATCTAGATAAGAATCATCTAATGCCAGCTGAACAAAAAGGATGTCGTAAAGGCTCTTATGGCTGTAAGGAAATCTTGCTCCTGAATAAAGTCATCTTGAATGATGTAAAGAAACGCAAACGTAATTTGAGCATGGCTTGGATTGACTACCAAAAGGCCTTTGATAGTGTACCACACGATTGGATTTTGAAGACCCTGGAGATCTATCGATTTCATCCTAGACTTACTGAATTTTGCAAGGCTAGTATGAAGTCGTGGAGTACCAGGTTACTAATACCCAGCGGAAAGGAAGCAGTAGAAACCAGAAGTATTCAGATTAACAGGGGTATTTTTCAAGGAGATTCACTATCCCCTCTGCTGTTTTGCATTAGTTTGATCCCACTATCGAGACAGTTGTCGCAAGCTGACTTTGGTTATAAGCTCCATGGTGATGAAAGGCCAGTATCACATTTGTTTTACATGGATGATCTGAAAGTGTTTGCTAAGAATGAAGCGATTCTCTCCCAAATGCTGTCTGTCGTGAATGACTTTAGCAATGACATCTGCATGAAGTTTGGTCTTGACAAGTGTGCAAAAATCAATTTAAAAAGAGGGAAACTCACAACGTCTGAGAACATTGAAATTGATACGCACACTGTGATTCAAGATCTTGAACCAGGTAAAACTTACAAATATCTGGGCATTGAAGAATGTGAAACCATCTCGAACGACAGAATGAAAGAGAGAATTCGTAGGGAGTATTATAGGAGAGTGAGACTGGTCCTGCAGTCCGCACTGAATTCCAGGAATAAAATATCTGCAATAGGTAGTTTGGCGGTACCTGTAGCCGAATACAGTTTTGGACTAGTGGACTGGACTGAGCAAGAAATTCGCACCATGGATCGAAAAACCAGAAAACTGCTAACAATGCATCATGTTGCCCACCCTCGAGCTGATATACATAGACTTTATGTGTCACGTAAGGAAGGAGGAAGAGGCCTCAGACAAATTGAGGCCTCCTGGCACAACGCAATAGTCGGGTTGGGGAAGTATGTAGTCAGCCATCAAGATGACCCTCTAATGAGGCAGGTCATGAAATCTGACCGAAGAATGGGAAACAGAGGCATTGTTAGTGTAGCAAGAAGCATTGCGAAGAAAACTAGGCAAGACACATCGAGTAACACAGACACTGAACTTCTGATGCTGCTAAACATGAAGTGTGAGACACAAAAAATGTTAAAGAAAACGTGGAGAGACAAACCACTCCACGGACAATACCTAAAAAGAATGGACAAGGTGCAGATCAATAAAGATCAATCATTTATGTGGCTTAAAAGGGGAAGGATGAAGCCAGAATCGGAAGCACTTGTAATAGCTGCCCAAGATCAGGCCTTGAGAACACGACATTATGATAAAGCGGTTCTCAAAATTTCCCAAGATGATAAATGCCGCATTTGCCAGGAGCAAGTAGAAACCATTGATCATATTGTCTCAGCTTGTCCAATCCTAGCAAAGACAGAATACCTGAAAAGACATGACAGGGTGTGTAGCTACCTCCACTGGCAGATCTGTACCGCCCTCAAAGTTCCAAACACATGCCTCAAGTGGTACGAACACTCACCAAAACCGGTGACGTCTGTTGGATTCTGTACGATATTGTACGACCAACAAATTCAAACTGATCGCACGATAGCGGCAAACAAACCGGATATAGTTATCCGAGATTTGGCGAAAAAATCGTGTTTACTTGTCGATGTTGCTGTACCTTGCGATCAAAACGTCGTTACCAAGGAGGCAGAGAAACGTCTTAAATACAAGAGTTTGGAAATCGAGATCAGCCGAATGTGGGGCGTAAAGGCACAGGTCGTCCCGATAGTTATCGGAGCTCTGGGATTTGTTCCGCAAAATTTGAGTAAGAACTTGTCTAAACTCCCAGGTAATTCAAAAGACTGGGAAGTGCAAGAAATTGCTTTATTTGGAACAGCCCACATTTTGCGTAAAGTATTGTAGAGGCACTGATAGTGACCGGATCTGCTCCTTAGGTAGCTGGTTGCAACCTGGAGTAGATCTTATATTCAGCCGACTCAAAACATCTTTAGTCGTGATGTAATGGGAAAATAATAATAATAATAATAACAATAATAATAATAAGATAATATAACTAGCAAATTATATACTAACTATAGTAATAATAATAATGGTAAAATAATGATAATAATACAAAAACTGATTCATTAAACATTAAGTTACATTAAGAGAGAAAAGAAAAGAAAAAGAAAGAAAGGAAAGAAGAAGAAAAAAAAAAATCGACGAATGGGCGAGAAATCGAGACCGCGCGGCAGAGCGGAGGGCAGGCGAGTGGCGAGACAAGTGCGAAGGCCGCAGATAACCGAACGCAAGCTGTGACAAAATCTACAGAGATGCTGACATAAACACATTCGCTGCCGGAAAGCCTTTTCAGAGCACACAGAGCTGAAAATATTCCCCGCCACTATGGCAACCTGACAAGACCCGCGGCGCAAAACGCATGTGCTAGTTGGGAGGAGGGGGTGGTCAGGTGCTAAGCGCCGGCCAGGGGGCGTGATACGGGCGTGACCCGAAGTGACAGTGCTTCGTTATCGCGCTGCCACAACGGCACACGGACGCGGCGCGCCGTCCGGCCCTTCCCACTAAAGCAGGCGCGTCAAACAGCGCCCGCGCGAGCTACTTGCCTTTCTGCGGAACTCGGCGCTCGTGCGGACACGAGCAACTTCCCCTGACTCTGGTCTCATTTCGCCTTAAAATCCAGTGTACATGCGAAAGATGAAGCGGCGCGAGACGGTGAAGAATGGCTTTATACGAAGGAATGTTTGGGAGATTTTTTGTATCAAATAACCCAGAATTGTAGTATGAGTACATTCTTCACTATTTATTACTACTTGATGTTTATTTTCTTACAAAATCCTCCCTTATATAAACATTTTTTCTAAGTGATAGAAATATATTTGAATGTCCAATTCTTTCCTTGTTTGTGTTTTGTGTTGTTTTATTAGGTATTTGATGTATTACGCAATAATGTGAAAAAAATTAACAAGTCTCTGTAAGTTAACAGTTCTCGTTTACGAAGGGACAGCGCTTTTAAAAGACAAGAATATTACTTTAACTCTCTAGCCCGAATGTAGGAAGTTCATGCTTTTATATCACTCTAAAGTAAACATGATTAAAAAATCACGGTACTTTTGAATGATTTTTAATTTTTTTTCTCAATTGAGAGTTTGATGTGTTATTTCATTTTAATGGATCATTTCTTTGCCTTAAAGAGATAATGGGAATTCATTTAGCAGAAGTTGTGACAATAACTGTCAAGTAACTTCTTCCAAAGACTGCCAGGTTTCCGTACCAGGTTTCCTACTCCGTAGCAATTTGTACAACCCTTCCTTTTAAATTTCACGCCAGTTTCTGTGAACGCAGTGCCCGCGAGCTCTAAGCAAGTAGCCTTGCCCACGACCTTGACATGCCTGCAGTAAAGATTTCGAATGCGGCCACGTTCAAAGATTTTTTAAACGTTGTTATAAAGCATATTCCTCATCGTATTATGTGCGGCTACATTGGTTTGGGAGTAAAATGATGCTTATCGCGTATCAATGGATTTAAAATGCTGAAACGTTGATGTATCCTCACGGACGTCGATCTGGACTTTGTGCAAAAGCAATCCCCGCAGGCCACTTGTGAGAGGACGCGCGCGCAGCCTTCTCGCCGTGTCCGTGTCCGCGCGCGCAGGCGCGGCCCCGCCGGCGCGCGTGACGCAAGGCGAAAGGTCAGGCGCAGGCGGCGACGTGAGGCAACGCGCAGGTCGACCGGGCTTCCAGTCTCTGCAGCCTCATCTGCGGTGTCTCTGGCTTTCATTCCAGGAAGCCAAGCGAAATAAGTTCCCGAATACGAAATGCATGTTTCCCCCAACCAATGAAAACGAAATGCAGGTTTTGTTTGTATGCGAAATGCGGGCATCAATTCCTCACAATCATGGTGTTCCTAAGAAGAAAAAAACAGTAGTAAACGAAAATATATATTGTCTACCTTTACAATCGATGTGCTATTTTTCAGGATGTTTCTTAATTTACAATAAGTATATGCAAGTTACATTTTCTTGACAGGTAAATAATACTACTCATGAGTTAAAAGAGCAAGTAATGCTAAATACAGTTTAGTAAATACAATCAAAGTTATGAGAATGTGAAATGAAAGAAAAATAAAGTTGTGTAGGAAATGATCTCAGAGAGAGAGAGAGAGAGAGAGAGAGAGAGAGAGAACGACTTTGAGAAAAAATTTGAGAGGCACGAAAGTTAAATAAGTTATAAAAATGTTTGTTGAATGAAGACATCAGATTTGAAAGAATATATTTAATGTCCTCTGTGTATGTATTTATTTATTTAAAGTGAAACTATTGTGTACTTAATATTTTCCGCAGAAACCTATTTTAACGATTTGGAGAGACATATATAAAACAAACAAAAGGGGACGGGTATACGAAAAAGAAGGTCTAATTATACATGTATAAAATAAAACTATCAAGCCATAAATTTAATTAAGTAATGAAAATAATTTGAAACGTTTGTGTTGTTTTATCAATGGAATATTATTGTCAAGTCTAGGAATGGTAGCATCATTAATAAGAAGAGCGCCGGATGCAATGGCAAGCGATCAAAATGTTTACGTAATTTCTGTTGGGATTGATACCAATTCTCCAAGAATGTGTAGAATGGCCTTTCTTTACAAATTTACGAGAAAATGTTATACTTGGTTGATAGGGATATACCAAAAGAGGAGTGTCATCTGGTAATATGCATATTACAAGTGTGAGAGATCTTTAAAAAAGATTACATTAGTGCAATTTTTGGAAAAACAAAAAATACCCCAAATTAAAATTTACGTCATATTAATGAGTGCAATTAGTACTATCAGTTCGAAAAGCTTGAAGAAAAAATTTGGAGACATTTTTGAGAAAATAAAGTTTGAACGTTTCTGAAAATGCGCAATTTTGAGCTATCAAAAACGGTTGAGTTTTCGCTTTATACGACATTATATAAAGAAAATATATTCATGAATATAATAATGTGAACAAATTGCCGCTTATGTAAATAGTAACGATGTGAGAGACAAATAAAAAATTGCACTTTTGTAATTTTTGAAAATACAAAAATATAGAAGACCATGATGGTTATGTCATATCATAGGATACATTAGGCACTAATCCTACCAAAAGCTTATAGAAAATATTTAGAACCGTTTTGAGAAAATCTTGTTTTTGTACTTTTTTAAAATTGCACATATTGCACCCAATTTTGCGAAAAATCTACTTAATGTTTCGAAACAATGTACATGACCTTAAAAAATGAACACACCTTGGAGAACAATGTGATTTGAAGGAAAAACCCTATCTTCCATTTTGTTCTAGGAGGTAGATGCCGAAAAATTCAAACTTTCGCAATTTTCAAAAATTCAGAGTTAACCTTGAAAATCGGACCTATGCCACCTTAATAAGTGTATTTTACTCTATTCTTACAAGATATTCAAAGAAAAAATTTGGAGCCGTTTTTGAAAAAAATTTTGAACATGTCTGGGGTGTCTTTATGTAAAGTACCTCCAAATTTTGAAGAAAGTTTTTAAAAATCTCAAAGCTTCGACCAGAGCCAAATGGACAGAAGTTTCTTCAGTTTGGAAAAATCCTACGCATGGTTTAGCCGCTAGTGGTGTTCACAGACAGACGGATGGACGGACGGATGGACGGGCGGACGGGAGGACGGACGTTTTGCTTTCAATTGGTTTTTCGGTACCAAGGACACAAAAAATTAGGGATTGTGGTAACACCACGTGTTAAGGGATTTTTTCTTAATTTAGAAACTGGTTTTGTTCACATTTTAGTTTTCATGGCCCGGCAATGAATTTTTTTGCAGAAAATTCGCCGTATTTTTCACAGCATTGCATAACTTTTTCTATACTACGTATATTACTCCGTATACACATATGGGTACGGGAAAGTAAAATTGAAGCAATGTGGCACACTTTATCGGAAGTTCAGGAAGTACCTAAGAAGAGGGCAGAAGATGAATAGATCCGTCACTGAAGTGGTTACCAGCAAAGGGCTCTGACATTTTCGCCGAAATTTACGTTTCAAAGTAGAAATATCAATATCTTGATAATTAATTTTTTTATTGTTTCAGTAAAATTAGGATTTTTGTTAGGTAACACCTTTTGCTGGTGACCCCTTTAATCCTAAAACTCTTTGCACTATGTATTTTTATTTCGTGTTCTACGAGTTTCTTAAGGTCTCCGGTGAGTGGAATGTTACAAAACGATTGCCCTTCGGCGGGGCAGCAAATTTCAGATGCTGTGTACGTTGTCAATGGTACCTCGAATGTTAAAGGAAGATAAGTTTTGGAATCAACGACTCTCTTCTGGTTGCGAATCTGATTAATCCACAGTATCAAGATTCTCAATCGGCACATTCGTCAAACGCAGTCATCCAGCTTTTCGTGCTCCACAACCCAGCGGAAAAATAAGTGCTGAAGCCAGCGCAAATAGCGTTGACTCATTACTTCAAATAGTTAAAAATATGTTACTAGTTTTATTTGATTCTGCTATGGTGGCTAAGTCACTTTATCATGAGACGAAACATTTCTTAAGGATTAGTCGAAATTTAAATCAATTATTTCGTGTAATTCGACATTCAGCCTATGAGTGAAATTGCTATTAAACGCCACATGAGGTATAGTCTATTCTGCAGGGATCTCACTCGTCGTTTCGGCACTTTTTTAAGTTCCTTTCACTTTCTTGGCATGATATATATTTCCCACGTAGTAAGAGAAAGTATTTAATTTTTCAACGGAAATCATCAATAATTTTTACAGCAAAATTCGAATTGCGGGATCCTGATATTTAAAAAGTGGCAAAATCTTGGTCCTATAAGTAGTAAATAGCCTCCTTTATCACGTTGTGCAATCAGAATTCGCATTTCCTAGGTTATTTTCTTTGGTTTTGGAAGGTACTTTACAGAAAGACAAAATAGTTTCAAAATTTCCTAAAAAGGGCTCCAAATTTGTCGATTAAATTATTTTTACCGAGGTTGATATAAAAAAAAATTGACGATTAGTAACTAACGCAGGTCAGATTTTCTTTGAATTCTCTGAATTTTGCAAGTGGCAAAAGTTTCCAATAGTGCGAGAAAATATGTGCTGTTGTAGCTTTCTACTCGTGAATGGCTGCGGGTGTGGCGCGGCGTCTGCGCAGTCACTACTTTCACCGCGCGCTGCGGTTTCGTCTCCGCGGGAGGCCGCGCCGTGCAGCCACGTCAAGTGCACCTCGGGAGCGGGCATGGCCCCCCAAGGGCGCGCCCGCCCACTTGCGAGCCGGAACGGAGGCCGAAAGACACAAGATGCAACTTTACATCATTATTTGTATTTAAATCAGGTGTAATGGATGTATTATACAGTTTAAAGTATAATATAAACATGTACTTCGAAAAAATACGAAGTGTTAAAAACGGTTATTAAATAAAATATACAAAAATTCTCAATGAAAATTGTTCCAAAGTAGAATTATATAGACCATATTCTTAATGACATATTTTCATGACGTGCTTATCTAGATGTGTAGTAAGAGGTTACATAATAGCTCAAAATGACATTTAAAATTTTGATTCAGCTAGGCCACTTCTGTGATTTGACTCTCATTAGAGAAGAAAATTAGTGTTACTACGAAATGGTGGCAAATGACACAGACTTTCTCGCATGAGTTACTTCCATTTTCTTTTCCTTCGGGGCTGGATTCCCTCACCCTTTCTCCAACTGCCATCTACGCGCTCTAAACCTACAAGGACCCATCCGGTACCTACTGCTGCTCTGTGAAACATTCTCAGTGAAAAGCAACTCAGAACACTCCGAACATCCCATAGGCTTGTGTACCCTGCACTTTACCTACTTCCTCACGATGTCCTTGACGCCATCGCTGTGTCTCTACTGTTCTTCTTGATGTAGGGATCCAGTTATTCAAGTATAAACACAGATTGCACTCACATCTCAGGCACAGTTGCCTGTCAAGCGAAAGGATTATGGAAATACTAGGGCATAGGTGTAATACACAAGGGTCATGGACTATACCTTCATGCCACGAAAATTATTTCATACATTCCTACCTTATCTCATGCCATTCGTGTTTATTCATGCCCACATTCGAACTCATGCATTTAGGTTTAGCAAGTTAAATGAAACTCCTCAACTCGCATAAGAAGCTTTAAAAAGGAAGTTGAACAAATTTTGTGAGTGTTTGCAGGAACATTTTAAAATTTTGCGATCCAGAAATCATGTTACCAATATCATCATTTCAGTATAAAATATTTTTAATTAATGGTTTAGGATAAATTGAGGAGTACATACTAGACAAAATTGGGTAAAACATTTTAGAATAAATGCAGTGTCAATATCTCTCTAGCAAAAGTTGAGACTCGAATACGTAGTTGCTCGGAAATATCACAGTATTTACGATGAAGAAGATTAAATAAAATGTAAAATCAGTACCTTACATTGTTATAATATAAGTGAAAATTGCCACGATTTTTTATTAGGAAATTCGTTCTCTTGTCGTCAAGACAATTGAATAATCCTACACCTTACAAATCGATCATTGATGAGCTAGACTGTGCCGCCTCAGGAACTTGTTAGTACCTAGTTTTCGTATGACGACAAATGTCATAACTCCTTTGTGCTATTCACTATTCCTCAAATACCATATAATTTATGTAACATTTACAATACATCTTCCCAAGATACATCTATTTGCTTGAAGTACGAATTGCGTTTTATTAACAAAAACAAATTTAGTTAAATGACTTTAAATTAAAAATCAAACTAATCACTGTACTTAATGAGTCTGTACGATCTGAATCGTTAGAAGAAAGTTCCATTTTAATATCTTTAACCGTTCAGAGAATATTAAAAGCAGACATTTTCATTGACTAACCCATAATATTGATTCTAGCCCTTTATTTCATAACTTTTTATTTTCAGTTGCAATAATTATACTTCATTACATTTATTTTAATTAAGTGAAAAATAGAAAAAACAGAAGTAAATATTGCTTGAGACAAACACAAAATAAATTATGCATTAGCATGATGTCACATAATAAAACATGCTATATTTCTACATAAAAAATGTTCTTAGTTTTCAAATTTTTATGTGAGAAAGTAAGTATTAAGTAATATCATTTGTATTTGAGTTCGATTATTTTCTTAAAAGTGTTTTGTTTCTAATGGTGTGTAGTTTTTGTGTTGGTTTTGTACATTAAGTGTGATGTTTGGATTCACGACGCCTCTAGATTGTTATCTCTTGAACTCGTTATCTTAACGGGTTTATCGCGTAACAATACTTGGAGTGCTATGAACGCATTATGTACAACGTTAGAATCAGCGTTGCCAGACGTCCCGCTTTTTAAGACTAAAAGTGAATTTCCCGCGCGGTGCAGTCCAAATCACGCTTTTGTAAAATCTTTCGATTTGAATTGCCCAATGCAAAAAAATACAACCAAAAAAGAAAACAAGAAAAAAGCACACGGAAGAAATCTCTGCGGCAGTATCGGATGAGTGGGATCGTCGGGTGTGTAGAACGTCGCATTGCATGATGGGTCGTCGAGCTAACGGTGTCGACGCCATCGCAGAGCGCTACGTGCTGTTAATTTTTTAACGAAATGTGGTCCCGACGCATATTGGATATGTAAAACATCTTACTTGAAGAATAAACTGTACTTTACTTTGTGAGGTTATTCCTCCATGCGTTTTTTTGAAGATGAGCAAAGAAGATAACAGTTCTTTGGACAGTTTGTATTTGTCGGCGCAAGACACACCCGTTAATAAACTTAAACTACGAAAACGTCAGTTAACAAAATTCAACATTAAATGAAGACGTGCTTATAACTGGCTGTGCGAGGTAAAGTCAAACGAGTATAAAGCATGCTGTCGACTATGGAAGAAAGAGTGGAGCGTTTCTCATGATGGACTAAATGGGATCGTAAAGCAGTCGAAAACAAGCTCTCATATGAAGATCGTGAGCTCTCACCCTGCCGAAAGTTTAACAGACTAATTTTCAAATACGGCTTCTTCTGATTACGAAATACCTATAAAATATCAGCTGCTAAAAATTGATTGAAAATTGCCCTTAGAACGCTACACTATGCAATAAAAGGCTAAATACCACATACTACGAGCAAGTTCTATCTCGTGTAAATACTTTAATGAATTACGAACTGCCCTTAGAACGTGCCATTCCGAAAATATAAAACCTGAAAACGTCAGCACAAAGAGACATATATTCTCCTTGAGGTCTTAGAGTTAGTGAAAAAGGTCTCAGGCAGAGACACACTAGTGTATTCTTGCTTCTCTCACTGAATTTGAAATTTGTGTTTATATAGATAATTCTAATACATATATATTTATCCAGTCAAGACATTACAATAATGGGTAGATTTCTGTACATTTCTGCTGTAGAGAGATTCTCCAGAATATTTCGTATAAACGAAACGTGAGTCTCTGGTTGATTGAGTTCAGCCAAATAAACAAAATCAATTCAAAAGTTGCTGTAGGAGGCCGTCCACCCAGTCAGTTTGTTTATTAAGATCATAATATTTTATAGGAAAAGTGACAAAGATGCATTTCATCATCACACACAGAATATGACGTTTAAAAAGCCCGTGAATGAGATTTGAGTCCTCCGCAGCTGGGTTTGCTCAAATCCAGCATTTCCTTTTTCTCGCAACAGCCCTGGTGGGAAGGTCCTATGGGTCGAATCCCGACGGTGGAGGGTTTTCAACACTAGCTATATCTCTCTCTTTAGTTAACAGCCATATGGTTGATTGGCAGCCCAGGAGCCCCTAGCGCCTTCTTTGTGAGACTGGTCCTGGGCAAGTGTACCTAGAGTAGTTTGCCGTTACTTACCTAGGAGCACTAAGGCGCCAAATTTGAATACCAAATAGCGCAGGCATACATACTCGTACAATATCCGCAATCTTATCTTGTTGTTCAAATCGAAACTCTGATTGCTGATAAATTTCTAGAGGATGTAATTTTGCCAGGATCAGCCAAGTGCATTTCCTGGGATCAGTTTTACATGCTGACTAGCGTCTGCATGCATGTCATCGATTTCTGGCACTTCAAGATTCCCCCTACTTTGTGCGGGTTTGAGCCTGCGAGCTTGAGATCAGTAGCCCGGCATGATAACTACTGTACTATCAAAGCATATTACTAGCTATACAGTTAGCACAAATCCGTCCGCTCTCTGGAGGATAATTCTTGTGGTCGGCTGTTGTGATGACAATTTCTCTGATCAATACCAGGCGAGTTCCAGAACAGTGCCATAACAAATAGGCTATGAACCGCGCACGATCTTTCCTTCCTCTTGTCCTATTGTCTCCCCTTACACACACAAACGAGTGCGCGCGAGTATGCGCTATATTACCATATATGCCGGGAAACCAGTTGGGAGCTTACCGCTTGTCCCGGCTGAGGCGGTGGTAGATACCTGGTTAGGGAAAACCCCGCAAGCCGATGTGTAGGTCGGCCCTGATTTCACCATACAGAAGTGGAGGAACATCGCCACCTGACGGAAAAATAAACAATCACTACGCCACAATGTCCATAGCAGTTGTCGTGCCCGGAAACATCAGTCAGTGAATCTAGGGAGCGCCGCAATCGTGGGTTCTGCGGAGGCGGCGGCGCCAGGAGTGAACGCCCTCCGCGCCGGGGCGTGAGGCGAGCAGCCGGCAGTGACCGCCAGCGCGGCCGCGCGGGCGAGTGGGAGAAAGGAGATCTGGAGCGCCGTGCCAACGACCGGCCTTGCGCGGCCTTGCGCGGCCTTGGGCGGCCTTGCCGGCGAACTGGAGCGATCGGGCGGGGCGAGGCGCTGTGCAATGCCGAGCCGTCTGACTAACAAGTATGACTAAGTTTCTTCCTGGTAGATGCAAGGTTAATGACATCACGATGCATTATTTAAATTCGTTTTTGTTGCATAACGTCTCCCAGATTACTGTAAAATATTTGCTGCTGTGGATTTGCGTTGTTGACGATATTTTTCGTGCATCACATTAACTTTTTATTTTGAATATGTTAAATTTGTGTTTTAGAAGTTGAATATTCATATGAATAGTATTGGAATTATGTGGCTTCGAATGATGTGGTACACGAAAACTGCTATTGTCACTTATGTGTCTCTCAGGATGTCCTAGCGTTTGAATCCCCACTTTTGTATATTTTTGGCAATAGAGCAAAACGTAATTTTTCACTTACGTCACATATAAAATGCATGTTAGTACGAAATATGTGACGTAATAAATTTGTGAAATATAAAATACAAAATAACATTACCTTTCATATTATATACTAGCGTACCCGTGCGAGAACTCTCGCATGTTAAAGCCCACCCTTTCCCTATCCATTTGTATATCCTTTCCATTAAGAAGGAAAGTTATTAATGAAACGTGTTTATTTGTTTAAAATATGTAAAAATGTAGCTTCTAATGTACTTATAGAATATCAAACAAAAATAACATTGCAATTGATGTTGGAAACAAATGTTCACTAAAGGCTTATTCAGCATTATAGAGAGATGTTCTTGGAATAATTCACACTTCTTTACAAACATTTGAAAAAATTATTCAAACTCACTTAAGAGTTAGATTTTCGCTTTCCTTGATAGTCACAAAAATAATAGAAAAGGTTTTTACTCTTGAGAAAGTAAAGTAAAGTAGTGCGAAAATAACAGATCGGGCAAGTACAGCCCTCCTCTTTGCAATATTATTTAACATTCCTTGAGTTGTTATGAGAAACAGAAGGGGTTTTTGAGAGTCAGTCTTGCTGGAGTGCAAAAATTGAAAAATTATTTGTATGCTAAAATTATTTTCTGCTTTCCTACGTACATCAAGAAAGCAATTCCGAGCCACAAAAATAATCAAACTAATAGTTTCACCTTTGAGTACTAAATACCATTTGTTGCCGTTAGAAACAATTTAGTAGGCTTAGACATCATTTCGGTATATGGGAATGTTGCTCAAACAATGTTAGCATATTGAATATCTTAACAAACCGACTCCTTGAGTTTAATATCAAGCGGTGTATTATTTGCAATATGAGTATGCAGCTGGGAATTGATGTACATACTTCGAGATACCGCCAACATTTAAATCGTACGTTTGGACTGCGATCATAGGCAGTTGTCGTGTGACTTGCGCTATTCTTTCTATAATTTTAAATTTAGTTGCTTTTTAAAATTAATTTACCTAGTATTGTAGGCTAGCACATTTTGATTTTTGTTTTTTATTTATTTCAAGCTATTTTCATTTAGCTAATTTAAAAAGATTGTTTTTTGTGTTGTGCCATTGCACAAGTTTTCCCCTTCTACCTCCACGTACCCGTGCGAGAATTCTCGCATGTTAGACCCCACACTCATCCCTATCATTCTCATTCCATTCTAAGAGGAAAAGTAGTAAACGAAAGTGTTTCTTTATTTAAAAATATGTAAAGGTAACTTACAATGTACTAACATAATATCAAATAAAAATAAAAAAAAAACAATGCAATTGGTGTCTAAAAAAAATTTCAATAAATATTTATTCAGTATCATGGAGAATGTTCTTGAAACAATTCCCAACACTTCTTTAAAGACAATATTTGAAGTAATTATTCAATATTCTTTGGCAGTTAGCTTTCAGCTTTTCGTGATGATCACAAAAATATTATCTTTTCATTTTGAGAAAGCTACGTGTCTGAACCCCCTGATTTGAAAATTTCATCGAATGATAACGAAAATACTGGTACAGCTAAAACAGTCTTCACTGTTCACCCACATCCCTCCATAATTAGATACACAACACTTACAGACCACGGCAAAACGTTAATTGAATGGTTTCACTACACGCATAAGAAACAATCTTCATAGGTATCAAGCAACTATAATAGTCCTTCTAGTTGTTGCTGGAGAGCAAATCTTGAATTAATGATTAATTCAAGATTAATGCAATTAATCGGGGTTTAATTAATGCAATTAATTAGCACAACCCACGGTGTATACAGAAAGCGTAAATATAATATTGAGGAATCTAAGCAATCTAAGCGTGTCCTCACAAAAATGGCTACCAGCAATAAGGGCTGAAATATTTAGGTGGAATTGGTAAAACTGAAGCGCCGAACCGAGAATTTAATTAAATGTCTAAAAATGTCTCATCTGGTAGATTGTAATGTGAAAAACGTTTCATTGAGGTCTTTTGCCTCAAAATTTACTTTTTAAGGCTCTAAAACGCTTTGTTTATGAGTTATTTGCCGATATTGATTAGCATGTAATACAAGTTGCGTTTTACATGAATATTTCGAAGTTGCGTTTTTCAAAAGAATTCCTCCATATTTGTCAAAGTGCAATTCGTCACGTCTCCGTAAAATTATTTTTCTTTAGAGACCTCATTTATAAAGATTGGTTGCGTGCAAGGGCCGCAACGAAAAGATATACTACTGAAATAATACAGGAGAAGATTAAACCGTAAAGAGAACGATTTTGATGTATTTCCTAATCGGCTCTCAGTGACTTGTTTTAAAAACGCCAGCTTAAAAAAAGAGAGAAATTAGGAGTGGAGGTCACTATATATTGAATACATCGCAACTTTAATTTATTAAGAAAAGGCTAGGGAATTTGCGTTGATTGAAATGTGCGGCTAATCGCACGCGTTTATCTCGGAAATACCAAAACATTAATATAAATTTAATAGGAGACATGAAAACTAGGCGAAGAAAGTGATCGAAGTGTATGTAATAAAGCGTAATAAAATATCTAATTATCTATTTTTCCAATATATATATATATATATATATATATATATATATATATATATATATTTGGCATTTCAAGGTTCCAATTAATCCGACTTCTGCCAGCTAGCGGTGTTACATGGCCTAGGTCCTGCTTTTATTTATTATTCACGCCTGGAGGAAGAGACATGTGGCAAGCATGACGTATTCCCTTCGTCGTAGCATACATGGCCTAACTGAGCTTTTCTTTAGTCATATGGCTATAGCACTGATTCGATTGTATTTGAACGAATCAAATGTTTTGCTCCAACCGGGAATCGAACCTGGTATCCCACCACGGAAAGCGTTCAGGCTGTTCATGCGCCACCTGAGGGACCCATGAAACTCGCCACTGTACTAATAATAGTGTTATCAATCCTCAGTAAAATATTGCTAATTCATCCTGGCAGGTGAAAATATGCACCAACTGCACAGAGACGAGTAATTACTACACGACAGCAAGAAAAGTGTAATTACAAAATTGCACCATAAGTACAAGTCATTGCAAAAGATATATGAATTGGAAGTAGGTCTCTTTCAATAGTGAAATCAAGAATTCATAAGTTTTGTGTTCATAAAACATTGAGAAATCTTCCCCGAACAGTGACCAGAAGTGTCTAGGGAAGCAGCCAAATTATTTTCATTAGAGAAAAGAACTCCAAAAACTGTGCTCTGAAATTGGAAGAAAAATTGAGAAAAATGGAGGTTGAAGTATCAGCTAGTACAGTGCGCAATCTTTGAAGGGAAAGAGTATCTTGACCGAAAAAAGTCTTGGTGAGGCAAGAAAATCGTATAAAGCGCTTGAGTTTTGCAAAAGGGTACCAAAATAAAGGATTGGATTTTTGGAATTCAGTCATATTGTTAGACTAAAACTACCGGGAATGCGAGTCATAGCAAAATTTTCCCCCTCTTATAAAATGAATGGTTTATTTTAGAAACATAAGTAATTTGTTTGCCATTTTGACTTTTTAATTGAATTATATTTTCTGTAAATATACGCATCGTTTTGGACAGTCACGACGAATGTCAAGAAATTCTAGAGATAGTTTTTGAAGAGCACGTAAGTGGGAAGTAATGGAGATACAACATAAGTAAGTGACTTGTGTTCTTTCTGCATTAAAAGGCGAGAAGTGGCCTCTCTTGGTAGTTCAAACAGCTGATCGATTTTAACTTTACAGGACGGTATAATTGCAGTAAATTTAGAGAGTTCATCGAAAATGGAACACATGCAAACCTTTTAAGTATCCTTTCTATTATATGTGCAAAAAAATTGAAGAAAAAAAATTTGGAGGTGTTTTTGAGAAAATGTTGTTGCAATAAGTTGCAATAATTTTAAGCCCAAATTGCCCGAAAACTACTCAATTGTTTTCAAAACACTCTACATAACCATTGAAACCAGTTTTTAGAAAATTTTATGAATGTTTTTGACGCTTCATATAAAACACCTTCAAAAATCAAAATATCCTGTTGAAACTCTCAAAATCTGGAGTTCGTTTACATCAATCGGGGAATATCAATTATGGAGAAAATAGACTAAACGGTTTAGACGCTAGCGATGACCACACGCTCAAACACTTTTGCCCTCAATCGGTATCAAGGCCCCTCAAATGGATTCTGGAACCATCACATGTTAGTTAGAAGTAATTTTAAATTTATAGGAACAGGATTTATCCGCTTTGGCGTTACCAAGGCCCAGCAATAATAATCTTTCTACAAAAACTTTTCCTCTTTCCGGCGCACAATTACAAAACGTCCTCTTCTTATGAAGTAAGTACGACAATGTAAAAATCGATTGATAACATCATAAAGTTAAGGTGCGTTCTGTGCAAAATTACAAAACTAGACAATGCGTGAATCATTAAGTACGGAAATAATTGGTTAAATATTACAATTTCTTGTAATTAAGGAATTTTCATACACGTGTAACATTCCACTCATTGATTTAAACGTAATGATTGCTAAATTACATTTCAGATAAAGAAGCATTTAATGAATGACAATACGTTTTTTGGTCCAATGTTTTATTTCAGAAACAACATAAGTCAACCATATTTGTTAGTAAATAATAAAAGGATGGAAGTTGACGTTTTACTACATGAGACAATAATTCTCGATAATAAGCGGAACACAACTACTAAAGAAATTATTACATTGTTTATGACAAATATATTTTCATTAGAAGGTTTTTTTTGTCTGTACTGAAAAGTTAGTTGTCACTTACAGTTGTCACATAAAGTTGTGACATGTTGTTTCTGAATAAAGCCATTCAAATAGGGAAGAAAGTATCATAGGATTTTGTCTAAAACAGTCAGCATAAGCCGATCCTCATTTTATTTTCATTCTTACGTTTCGTCACTCCAATATTTGACCTCTTCAGTGTGTGAATATAAACATGGAAATTATTCGATTTTTGTACGAACAGCAAATAACAATTACAAATAAGCAGAAAAAATTACCTTAAGACATTAATTTAAAAAATTTACGTTTCTGAACATCAATTGGAAATAAATGGAAAAAATATTCATCTAGGCTACAAAATCGGAAGAACTATAAACTGAGCAAATAATGCCAAGACTATGTATTCAAAGGGGGAATAGTCGAATTTCCACACATGTCCAAAAATGATCTACATCGTAAAGTCGGTGGTGGTAGTAGAATAATAAGTAGTAGAAACGTAAATGGTGTCGGGAGAAGTTCACTCACCTTGTCGCAAAATTTTCATAAAAATAGATTTAAACATAAAAACAAGAAACATACACAGATTAAAAATTAAGTAATAAATATTTCCTACTTTTGCTGTAAATAGAGTCATGCTGTGTAAGTGGCTGGAAATGGAGGTGTTTGGTGCGATCGGGCAGGTAATAATTCGCCTGCCTGGACAGAATGCGCTTGTTCGAGCGGGAACGAAGTGTTCAAAGGGTTCTAAGCTCATTGTGGAACAGTTTCTCAGAATACGGCGCGAAGCACGGCAGCCTAGGGGTTCCGAAGGAGAGGCCACGGGACATTGCGAGTGTTTATGAAATGCTTAAACTCACCATAACGTCATCATAATGGAATGTTCCATTTATATATCCAGATGGAAAACATACAAGCTGTAAGAGTCATTTAAAATGCATTGTGTTAGAAATGTATTAAACTAGAACATATTCATTTCAATAGGTAATGCATGCTATTCCTTCAGACACCACAGATACGTACTGAAGACGTAAAATTTCACAGACCATCCGTTGTCTGTCGCACCAGAAAACAGAAAAAATAAATTTCATAATATAAGTTACGCAAGTTAAGACTTGGGACGTTATATCTGTAGTTTCTCAACAATTCACTCAAAGAAAGGAAAACAATTATTAAAATTCTATTTTGAAAATGTAAAGAAAATCTATCTGAACCCTTGCAATTACATCGCACGAAAAGGGAGAACTGTAGAAAATGTTCAACAGAAAACTGCTACATAGGCATTACGCGAAAAATCAAAACTTCAAATATATTGTTTCATAACGTTGAGTATCATAGCTCCAAGACTAACGAAATGAAGGAAGTTTACAAATTGTGGAACAATACTGTCACTATACACTGTGAACCCAGTCTTAAAAATGTTTTTCAAAATGAAATTAAAATGTTTTATATTTATCAAGATCTGTACATGTATGTTGTCTATTTTAGCAAAGAACACGGCTCTCAACATTCACATAAAACATAATACTTCACATATAATTACAATCACTAATTTTTTGTAATGGATGTTTCAAACGACTCCTGGATATTGCGTTTGTTTAACCTCACTAATCAATGCATTTCAAATCGTTCAAACTTCCAACTTTAAAAAAATCGCTATCTTTGCTTCGCTAAAGTATATAGTCACATTCACACGTGATGAAACTTTTACTCGCATTACACGAAACAGTTTCTATTGTTTTGGGGAGATTGACTCCAATCACACAACAAAACGATGTCATGAACAAATAAACAGATGAACGTTTATCCCATTAATTTTAGAATAATGAGTTCGTACTCTAAAAAAAGTTAATAATAGTAAATGATACACCGAATAATGCATCGAAGACTGATTAACGTTCTTTAAAGAAATAATTGCGTAATTTATTTAAATATAAAGGTGATTTTTTTATAAGAGAAAATCCTTACTGTTTTAAATGTAGATATTCTTCATTTTACGGATGTGAACTGATTTCCATTTGAGCCGAAGAGTATGAATGTTCGTGCTTGGCAAAGCACCAGGTTGGGGGAGGGGTGCTCCAAGAGGGGATCGCGCGGTGCTTCGCCGCCTCCAGAGCCTCCAGCAGCGCCAGGGTCAGGAGGGCGCCCCTGGCGGCGGCGCTCGTCACGACTGCGCTTTCGCAAGCAGCGCTCGTCGCCACCCCCACCCGCTCCGCTCGCCCCACCTTGCTCCGACCACGCTCTGACAGCGCCAAGCCCCGCCCCACCCCTCTCCGCCCCTTCCCGCTGCATAAAGAATCTTATGAGTCACAAGTTCTGAAAGTATTCTCTGAGGAGCCATGAAAGTATTACTAATGGTACTGATTATTCATTTAACACATCACGACTCGTGGGAGAAATTCTTGCCTCCTTATGCATTATTTTTATCAAACAACTTTCAGAAATTTGTTCACTTTTTTCTCTTCCAACTAGATCATTTCACATTCGCATACCACTTACATAGTTTACTGAATGCATTGCAATGCTTCAGCAAAAAAGTGGCAGCTGGCTTCCTCGACAGAAAAACTCATATTGTGGGTCCTTAATAAAAATGGATAATACTTGTTGCTGAATGCCATAAATTACTTCTTCCTCGTAATTACTGCACCTCCTTCCTCCCGAAAATGGATGTGCGCGCACGCGATACGTAAACGAAACGTACATGAAGTGCGCGTGAAGTCGCGTCTTTAATGTACACACGAGCATGCCACGATATACGATCGTATATTGTTGTGTCCATCTTCTGTACTTTGGCCCAAATGAATGTTCGCTTGAGCTTAAACTGGAATGTGCTTGATGTGTTCATGATGGATTGGAAACGACACGCGAAAGATTTGTGTACCATCTGTACTATTGCAGCTCGATGTGCACACCTAAATTACGAAACTAGTGAAATACTTTCCTCGGAAAAAAATCCAGTGGGAGGCTTCCACGATTCTGAAATTGTATTTAGCTGAGTCCATGTGAAAAGTTTGCACAATTGAACTCAATTAATTGTATGTAGTGACTTATGATGGAGTACTTCACTAGGTGATAACCTCGTTGACCCAACCTAACCTAAACTACGAGAGTGTTAAAAACATTTAAAAAAAACATTTCTTCACGAACATTCATTACAACTCGAAAATGTAAGTTTCCGCATTGTGTGTGGTAACCACATCACCACCACTACCACAGCCAGTTCAGAAGTACAGTGATTATTCTTCTTCATTCAGCTAATTGTACTTGTGAATGAGTATTCATGTATTTTGGTGTACATGAGTATGCATCTCTGGGCTCGTGGCGAACAGAAAGCATCTAAGAGCTCAAGGGTCAGTCCTACATCATTTCATGCTAAAAATCATTTGTAAGACAAAATGAAATTCGAACTTAAAACTATTAGGAATCTATATCTGAAATTACTGTAATACTTTTCTGTCTGCCAAAATTTAACACCATTTTCAGGAACACAAATTTTAAGCCGGCAGGGCACAAGAGTTTTCTGTACCACTTTTTATACAAAATCTGACATATGACTTTGATTTCAAGATCTCTATTTTGTTGGTTTCATCTTCGCCCCGAATAACAGAATAACAAATTAAATTTCGAAAAAATGGCGCTACATGGTGCTGAAGAATAAAAAACTAAATATTCAAGCAAATGCAACCCGCTACACTCGGTAATCTATGTTGTTAAATAACTTCTAAACGAAGCGTTCTAGAAAATTAAAAACAAACATTTGTGAGCAGAGGTCTCAAAGAAACGTTTTTCACACCGTAATCTACAGGATGAGATCTTCTTCAACATTCTATTGCACTTTTTTATGGTCCGATGCTTCTCGTTATTGTTCCACCTGCTAAGAGACGTGCAGAATCAGCAAGTAAATGTGAATGAGAGGGACAGAGAAGAGACAGACAGACTGGGACAGGGACAGAGAGACGGGGAGAGGAAGAGACGGAGAAAGGGAGAGGGAAGGGGAAAGAAGAACTTCTTGAACATTCTATTGCTTTTTCGCTGGTTCGGCGCTGGTACCCCACCTGCACAAAGATGTGCAGAATCTGCAACTAAATGCGAATGAGAGAGAGGGACAGAAGAAGAGAGACGGAGGGAGTGAGAAACGGAGAGAGGGAAAGAGTGGGAGACGGAGCGAGGGGGAGAAGGGGAGACGGGGAGAAGGGGAGACGGAGAGAGGTAGAGAGGGGGAGACGGAGAGAACGGGAGAGGGGGAGACGGAGAGAGTAAGAGAGGAAGAGAGGGAGAGAGAGGGAGAGAGGCAGAGGGGGAGAGGAGAGGGGAAAGGGAGAGGGGGAGAGGGAGAGATGGAGAGAGAGGGAGAGATGGAGAAAGAGAGGCGGAGAAAATGAGATGGAGAAAGAGCGTCGGAGAAAGAAAGACGGAGAAAGAGAGACAGAAAGAAACGAAGAGAGAGCCGGAGAGAGAGACGGAGAGAGAGACGGAAAGAGAGAGACGGAGAGAGAGACGGAGAGAGAGACGGAGGGAGAGAGAGACGGGGAGAGAGAGACGGGGAGAGAGAGAAAGGAGAGAAAGAGACTGAGAGAGACGGAGAGAGAGACGGGGAGATGGAGAGAGAGGGAGATAAAGGACAGAACAATGTCTGCCGGGTTCCGCTAGTAAATAAATATATAATCATTTCTGCAGACTCGTAAGCAGGTCTACACTTCACTTACTCGTGTGAAATACACTGCACTACATGATTTATTTATAAATCATTTTCTAAATTTATTAGTATATTTATTGTAACTCCAAATGAAACTGTTAATGGGAACTTCAGTCTGTTATATAGAAATTGAAATCAGTAAGTATAATGGAAATTCTTGGTAATAATACAGATTGCTGTTTTCACAACCAGTTCGTACTTAACATTCGACAAAATTATTTTGTTAGTTCCTTCACTTTCAGTCACATATCATTGCACAACCACAATGCATCAAGATTTCTTTGTTAAATAAAAGGGACTCCTACCTTCAACTGTAGATTATGGAATGGTGCCATCAGGAATTTCAAGAGAATTAAAAAAAATCAACAGCAGAGGGCATACATTGAGCACTATGAATATTAATGTCCATTAAAAAATGTTTTAATCTCACCAAGCAACAAATGCATGATCTTTAAATTTACATGATCAACATACTCATTTGTTGAAGAAAACATTTCTCAATCACATGGCCAATTTGAATACTTACAATTTATTTTAACATTAGGAAAAACATTTTTAATCAGTCTGCATTTCTGACAATTGTACACAAACCTTGAGCAAATGAGATTCTGCCTTTGCCATAAACATCACATTGCATTTTTTACATATAAAATATATAAATCAATAGAAAAATTACCTGATGTTAAATCATTATGAATATGGACTCACACATTTTCCAAATAGGGAAGTGGCTTCATTTATGCTTTGTGTACTTCTGACAAGAAATAATGGTTCGCTGGTCAATCAAATTGATTATTAATTATTCAACAACAGCGCTCTAAAGGCTGAGTTACAGACCCACTCAAGTGTTATTATGAATTAAATAAAAGCCGAAAATACAAAAAAAAATAAAGAGAATTTTCAAATATTAATTACCAAAATGCTACAACTTACAATTAGCTTAACTGACTTACATTGATACAAACAATTTTAAACACTGGCCCAAACATTCATAATAAACTGTAAATATAAAATGTTTTCGATGCTTGATGCCTATGACAGATCAATAAAAAAGTGAAAGTCATTATTGTTAAAATAAACACATTCAATACCTAGCTGTTGATTAATTTAATGAAGTAAAAAACTCCCAGAGCTATTGAAAATAACGTTTTTGAAAGATGCCCATTTCATATCATCATAAAGTAGTCAAAATCAATGTTGTTTCTTTGATAACTATTGTCTCTCTATAGAAGTTTGACTTTTACTCGTGTAGTATTGTTAACAATATTAAAGACAAGCCGTGAGATTTGCTGCATTACATCCAATGTTCAGATATGCTTCGCACTGAAAATTTTTTCACACAACTGAATGTGGGCAATAAAAGTTATCTAAATATCATAATATTAACTGCATGATAATACAGAACTCCGAACATAAATAATAAATCGTAACTATAAAATTATTACAATGCTTGATGTTCATGAGAAATCAATAAAACAAATGAATGCCATTTATTGTTGAAACATTGACATTCAAAGTCTGTCTATTGATTCCCAGAGGGCCGTGCCAAGTAATCGGACTGTTTTCGCTCGGAGAATCAATATATTTACAAAATATTAGCGAACCAGCCTGCCACTGGTAAGAAAAACTGACATTTATCATAAATTTGTTCAAATCAATTGCAGACATAAATAAATCCAGCTGTAACACACTCTGTACGTGTTTCACAGTTTCCCCTCCGGGGAGACTGTATTGGGCATTGAAATTATATGTTCCATCAAGACCTGCAAATAATGCAGAATAATAATTCAAACTTACCTGAAAATATTACATCTCCAAATTTGTTATCACAAGATATAATATATCAGTCACAAAATGCTTCTCTTCAATCAACATCGAATGCTGTCAATGTACCTCAAGCTACTCTCGGATTGATAGAAATGCAAACGGACAACCAGCCTCCCTTCATTTACACAGACATTTCGTATAATGCAAATAGAAGCCAGCCTCCTCTACAAGAAACAAATCCAGCCAAACGTCAAAAGTCATTGCCTCAAGATGTGATACATCAACCTCAAAATTCCTCTCTGCAATCAACATCTTCTACTACCATCAATGTTCTTCAAGCTGCTCCCGGATTAGAAGAAATGCCACCTAATAACCAATCTTCCACAATCTTTACACACACTTCAGGTAATACAAATAATCAACCTCCTCTTCAAGAAGCAAATTCAGCCAAACGTCAAAAACAATGTAAACCAACCTATTCAATTCCAACATACTCCAGATACGACATCTTGAATGAAACTGCCGATCCTGATAACGAACTCTCTAACTCTGAAGTGAAAATTCCACCGTTTACAGTGATTGGAAAAAATTACCAGCTATTAATACAAGATATATCAAAAATTGTGCAACATGAATACACCACTAAGTCTCGCAAAAATGAAATAAAAATACAGTTCACATCTATTGACGACTTTAGGAACTTTCGCAAATTTAGTGAATCAAACAACATTCAATTTTATACATATCAAGATCCATCAAAAAAGTGTTTCCCTGTGATGCTTAAAAACATTCCTGCTTCAATTTCAGAAATAGACATTTATAATGAACTATTTAGGTTACAATATCCCATAATCAGTGTTAGAAGACTTTACGACAAATCCAGAAAACCTCTTCAAACGTGTGCTTTAGACCTACAAAACTCCAAAGAAGGTAAAGAAATTCTACACCTGAAAACCTTATTTCATTGCTTAGTGAATATTCAACCAAGAACTCAACGTTCTTCACCCATACAATGTAAAAACTGTCAACGATTTGATCACTCACAGGCAAACTGTCGTTTAACTCCCAGATGTGTCAAATGTAATCAGAATCACCACTATTCTCTTTGCAACAAACCTCAAAATTCACTTCCGATTTGTGTTAACTGTAACCAGAATCACACTGCTAATTATAGAGGATGCCCTTTTTTTAAACAAGCACTTAACAACAAAACTTCTAAATTCAATAATACTGCACAAGATACCATACATAATTTGGAAAATACAAATACACAGCCTAAAACCTTCACATTCCACAACACAGACTTTCCCCCACTTCAGAAACCACCTAATGCCTGGTCAAATACATATTCCAACACAGCTCGCAATTCTCAAAATATTAATAACATTAACACTTCTTCATTAAATATCTCACAATTAATTACCACAATAGTTACGCAAGTTATATCTTCACTAATACCACAAATTCAACAAATCATAGAATCACTTCTGAACAAACAAAATGTCTAAGAAAACTAACAGCATAACACTGCTCAATTGGAATGCCAATGGAATTAAAAGGCAGCATCAATTATTTGAACATTTTCTTTATTCCCACAACATCCAAATAGCATGTATCACCGAAACGCATCTCATCCCCAATGAAAAATTTTATTTACATGGATATAAAATATACAGATATGACAGAATTGACAATATAGCATCGGGTGGCGTAGCTATTATTATTTCTTCCAAACTCAAATCTTTTCTTATAAATACACCTATCACTCCCTCCCTCGAATTCATTACAATAATAATCAATATCAATCAAATCCATTACCACCTTACAGTTGCGTATAAGCCTCCGAAGTATAATTTCCCGCTGACATATTTTAAAAGCATATTTAACAATACAACAGATAAAATCATACTGCTCGGAGATCTAAATTGTAAAAATCAAATCTGGGGAAGTCTTAATAATAATCCAAATGGTATAAAATTACACAAATTTATTGCTAATCATAATCTTCAAATTCATGCCCCTAATGAACCCACGTATTATTCATATAATGAAAATATCATCCCAGATATTTTAGATATACTAATCACACAAAACATAAACCTTCCAATTACTCAAAACGTATTACCTGAGCTTGATTCAGATCATTATCCAGTTATTATAAACATTTATTTCAACTCTCATATCACCTATTCTAACTCTTCTCCTATATTCCAAAAAGTAAATTGGAATAAATTTACATTAAATATTGAAAACAGCATTCAATTCCCCACAAATATATTATCAACTCATGACATAGACTCGTACATCACTTATTTCACGGATGCAATAAATCATAATTTACACATAAGTTCTAAATATATACCAAAAACTAATTTCGTAAATTATAAACCTCTACCTTTACCTATTATTAACCTTATTAAAACTAAGCACTCCCTAAGACGATTCTGGCAACAAACCAGGCGTAAAGATATTAAAACTAAACTAAACAAAATATCTAGGATTATAAAATCGAAACTGGAACAACATAAATTCAATGAATACAAAAACTTTATTAAACAAATTCATCCCCAATCAAAAAAGCTCTGGTCAACTCTTAAAAGAATCTGTAAAGAAAAAACATCTATTCCAATCCTTAAGCAACATTCTACTACAGCAATAAATGACTATGACAAAAGTCAATTACTAGGTCTTCATTTCCAAAATACGTTTACTCCTAATTCAACTACTAATATTCACTTTTACAATCTTGTTAGCAATTTTCTCTCTCTTCCAAATTTTAATGTTCCCCAAAATATTGATTATATTTCCCCTTCTGAAATTCATTCAATTATTAAAACACTAAAAACTCGCAAATCTCCAGGATTGGATACTATCAATAATCAAACACTCAAGTCACTAGGTAAAAGATCAATTGCTGCTTTTACTTCTATTCTAAATTCCGCATTGAGATTTAATTACTTTCCAACTACCTGGAAAACAGCAATCGTACTTCCCTTTTGTAAACCACAAAAAGATCCTAGAAACCCATCGAACTACCGACCTATTAGTTTACTTTCCTCTCTTTCCAAGATATTTGAAACCCTTATACATCACAGATTATTACACTTCACTACAATTAACAAAATTATTCCTCCCACTCAATTTGGCTTCACTCATCAGCATGCAACTACTCATCAACTTTTAAGACTAACAGAACATATTGAAAACTCCTTTCACCTAAAACAGCATACTATTGTATTATTACTGGATATCGAAAAAGCATTCGACAAAATTTGGCATCATGGTCTTATTTATAAATTATTCCAAATTGGAATTCCTACTTATTTGTTCAAAATAATTCAAAATTTTCTTTCTAATCGCACTTTTCGTGTCAAAATTAATTCCTCTTTTTCTCAACTATTTTCAATTGGCGCGGGCGTGCCCCAAGGGTCCTGTCTATCTCCTCTTCTTTTTAACATCTATCTCTCTGACATTCCCAACTTTACGTACTCAGAATTAGCCCTTTTTGCTGATGATACTGCATTCTTCATTAGTCATAAAAATTTAACAACTGCCAAAAATAGACTACAATCCGACCTTCTGCTTTATACAAATTGGACTTCTAAATGGCAGATTAAAATTAACATGAATAAATGTCAAGCTAAAATCTTCACACTCTGTAAACCAATCATCCCTGCAGAAATATTAATTCTTGATCAAGCTATACCCTGGATATCACCCAACACACCTATTAAATATCTTGGACTCCTCTTAGACACTAAACTTAAATGGAATGCCCATATTAAAAACATTATACATAAAACTAACACTAAAATTTATAAATTACACTCCCTTATTAATTATAAATCACCTATAAACATTCACTCAGCAAAATTAATATATACCACAATTATTCGTCCTACCCTTACTTATGCTTGCCCCATCTGGTCCAATGCTGCCAAAACCCATATAAATAAATTACAAATTCTCCAAAATAAATTCATCAGGAAAATATTTCACGCACCCTGGTATATTCCCAACTCTCAACTCCATAATGAACTGAAAATTGACACTATCAACTCCCTAATTCGTTCACAGAGCCTTAAATTTTTCAACTCCTTAGATGACTTACAACAGACCCTCACTTTCAATTTAGGTCAAACATATCATTTTCCTCGACGTATACTATCAAAATTTCCTAAAGATATATTTCATCCACCATAATTACTACATTTACAACATATTATCCTTCTATTCAAAATCCTTTTTACAAACTTCTTTTTTTTCATAGCATAACCTTTTCAAAACTTTAATTGTTAATAACTCCTACTACAGGTTCCAGTGAGTATCAAATCGCCAGTTATTTGTTTGTAATGTCCAAACCCCTGAAAGACAAATATGTCGAACAGGTAGAAATAAATTTAAAAAAAAAAAAGTCTGTCTATTAATTTTATGAAAAAGAAATAATAAATATTCTGGAGGTCATTAAAAATTCAATTTTAAAGATATATTTTATGAAATATAATGCTGTGCAAATAAACCTTGGTTCTTTAATAACTACTATATGTATAAATGGTTTATGATTACCCGTGTGGTATTATCGACAAAGTTAGAGATGCCTAGCTTGATGTTCACAGGCTAAGACAAGCTGTGCATGAACAATTTTATCATACAACTGAATGCATGCAATAAAACTTACGTAAATACAGTGAAACTGTCCGCATGTTAGTCGGCTAATATTTACAACAGAAACTTTACAAATAAAATGTTAATATATCAAAACAGCACCGTCAACTAACTTTTAACTGCACTCTACATGTATTTTATTTCGGAAGAAATATCCAGAAAATATTATGCCAATATTTTTCTTCTAAAGGTAATAATAATCTCTGGAAAGTTAAACAAATATTCTTTCTTATCTGAAGCAAAGAAATACTCCATACGAATCTGAAGGACAATCAGCAAGAGCTTCACGTCTTTTGGAAATGTGGTTACGAAAGTAATCTGATAATAACATCAATTTACGTAAAATTTAAAGAATGAAGTACAATGACACAATACTTAACAAAGAAATGATATTTATACAAAATACAAAAGATCAACTGTATTGGTATAAAAATTACCACTTAACTGCATATTTTATTTGCCTAACGCAAAAATGTTAACTGGTACTTTAGAGCATTCTTCCTAAAAGAGTGGAGCAATACATTTCCGTTTACAAAATATCAAAAACATCTATTTGGAAATCTGTAGTAACTCATTGCATGTAGTACAATCTAATTAACATATATACTGGTTATAATAACTCAAATGAAACCTAGTTTCTTAATTGAACCAAGATAAATTATTCAAAATTTATTTATTTTTTGTATTTTGTTATTTAAGGCCGCATCAACTACTCGGTCATTAGCGACCACTATTGGAAGTAACGACGTTATGACATGATGATGACACGATATGCTGATGATAGAGGGTGAAAGAACGAACACCTACAACCATGCCTGAGGTGGGACTCGAATCCGCGACCCCACGGTCCAAGAGCACTACGGCACTAGTGGCTTAGCAATCTCGGCCACGGGACCGACATTCCAAATTTTATTTTTAGTCAATCGTTAATTATAAAATGAATGGAATGGAGCAACACGATATATTATACATGATACTAATTCCATACATTTTCTTTGCACTCTTTCAAAAAACGAACTTTGCTGTATCACTTGAAAACCAAATAAGTTATTAAACTTTAACAAAATTATAATATCTGCTATAAGCAAAAAAAATACTTTCGTGCGTTATCTCTTTTTATGTGCTAGCAATACGTTAATGACAAAATGAACGGTATTTGTTTGTTTGTATATGGTTGTGTTTGGTAATTTCAAATGCCGACACTTCATGGGACGCGAATTCAGTACGAAATTGAAAATGAAATTATGTGACTTCCACAATAAATTGCCGCGAACTTCACAAAATCCGCACACTGACTACGGATTATGTAGCTTTACTGCAATCTGCTAAAAGGACGCGAATTAACTTCTATCAACCAAACCTTGTCAGCGTCCTGATTTCTCATTAATTCAACATGATAAATCATTCCTATTCATCATAACACTCAACACTGTCACTTTAATAAACATAAGAGTCCCCGGATCTGAGTGCGTGGTTCCCGAATCTTGTTACGTGTCTCACAGACGTGGTACAAGTATCGTGATGTACGTATCGAAATTAACCAACAGAGAAGTATGTGTGTAGGATATGTGCAAGGTAAGTGTTCATGTTGTGCGCTTTATGTCCACAAATACGTTCAAACTAAATGTTCAGGAGATTTGGTCTGCTGTATTGTATCAACCATTTTTTGTTTAAGTGGACAGGAGCAGTGCACTAAGTAAAAATGTACAGTGCACAGCTCTTATACAGTTTACCACAACACGAATTTTTGGCAGGGCATCAAAGCTCCTTCAAACTGAAGTGGGAGTCGGAGACGTCACAACACTTATTACACGTGTCAAAAGAAGCATGCGACATGCCTGTTCAACAATGAATTTAAGAATGTCAACAAATTATGAAGAAAGACAAGGAGAGCTTGGAACCTGGAAAAGAATATGCAGCCGTTTTCTTATAAAGATGTGAAAACGGGAAGGAAAAGGAGGATAGTTCGAAAATGGAAAGGGGTCCTCAAATAAATTTCTGCTTTTCTACGACATCAAAAACGGATAGCTGCCGTGTATTTTCTAATCCAAACCGTCATTTAGACTTAGCTGGGACCGAAACTCTGGAACCATTCCTCTTCGCATCGTTGGACTAAATAGGTCAAATACGAAAGTCAATTCTGCTTCACAAGGGCAAACATTGTTTGATAAAGGCAACGAGGAGAGAGAAAATGTAATTTACGATGCAACGGCAATTCACCACATTTTAAATTCTATGAATTAGCGTCAGGAGTATGATGCATGTGGAGCCCTTATCTGTCGGCCAGTACCCTCTAGCAACGCGACATACACTACTGCGTGGCGGGAAAGCCTATCCTCCGTTATCTAGCAGTACAGAATGATGCAAAATAAATTCATCGACAAAATCAAGAATATGCGCATATTAACATATTTAAGTGATATTTTGTTTCGTGTCTAGTTAAGAGCTCGTTGGTGAAGATTTTACGTGTAGGAAACAAATGGCACTAAATATACATACAACCGCGCGAAACACCTGATTATCAACATCGACTGAGTATTCAGAAGAGTGATCCGTATATTCTCGTGCAAATACTTTTATTGACAAATACGTTATCCTCCAGATGAGAGCGCGCGAGTTCTTTCACTTTCTCTGGCACAGACTTGGCTGGGCGGCCGCCAGAGCGCAGCAGCGGCTGGCCGGCCGGCCGGCCGGCCGGCCGGCCGGCCGGCGCGCGGCCGCTGCGAGTGCCGGCTGGCGGCCGCAAGCGAGTGCCTTTCCGAAGACGCTCCATTGGAATTCCATTCCTTTTATAAATTCGCTTAAATGCCAAGGCTGCGGGGCCTCTCCGCTCACGTAAATCGGTCCGCGCCGCGCCGCGCCTCCGGCCTTCGCCCCCGCCCCCCTCCCGCCCCCGCCCCAAACGCCTCCCCGGAAAATTTTGTGGCCGACGAACGCCGTTACCTCCGGGAGATCTCTTCTTTTGTCTCCGCCGGCACCGTAAAATAGCGGGTCGCTCACTTAGGACCGCATTTGATCACTGGTGTTGTTCCAGTGATCCAACCAGGCATGGTTCGGGGAGACAAAGGTATATAAATTTTATTTTTCACTGAAAAATAGCATATATTGCAGCATGGCGATTTGAGGCAGGAAGGATGATAAGAGATAGAGTGAAATTGAGTGGGAGTGGCGGGACAGGATCGACGAGCCGGGAAGGGCATGCCAGGATGATATGGGGATACACCATACATGAAATTCATTAATTTTGCTGTCTAATAGATGATTGTAATTAATAAATAACCAATCAACACAAAGAACTTCAGCTAATTAGAAATATATTGAATTCGAACATTTCTGTGGGGAGAGGGAGGGGATCGTTATCTTCAAAACAAATATCTTATAAACTCCAATGAAAGCAGCTAAGAAGACAATTCTGGAGAATTTGAAGAATTATATTTAACATTGATTCCAAAGCGAGAAGGAACTTCATTTTCACAATAAAAGTAATGTAAACATAAAATTACATATCACAAAAAACAAAATATTTTAATATGAATCATTATATACTAAAAGCATTCAGTTCTATGGTATGAAAATAATTACAAAACGGAATGTGACGTAAAAGTTTTTTTCAAATAAGTATGACTTTGGGTTTTTCCTAATTTAAGAAAATATTTGTCAGTAGTACACTATCTCACCGTCGCAGGAAATACATATCTGCACGAGGCAAAGCAAAGAATATTTTTGCAGGGATAAGAAGCATTTGCCTAAAAATGTGTTACAATTAAACGTACTGAAATGTTACGATCATTTATAATTTTTTAAATTATAAGTAGGATCATGGTATTTGAATCTTCATGAGAGGTTCTTTAAATATTCTTCTAATATTATCAGAACGTTTTTCAGTAAATCAGTCCAAAGGAAAATTATTTTGATGATCAAACTGAACATTTATTCAAAGAAATCGTCGCATTTTTATCTGACTACATTTGGAGAAGCCTATCTCGTTCATGAGAAATATAAACACATTTACACTATACTGTGTTCTGTAACCACCTGCTATCCTCGGGGTTAAGCAGACGGCACCTTGAAACGCACCCAGTGAGAGTGAAGAGTTGGCGTCTGATCGCAGTGTATTTTTTTCTTCCATCTTTGTTTAGACAAGGACTTACTGTTTCAACGTCCAGAACTTTTATTATTTATCTCTAATGTTCCATATCCCTAATGATAGTTCCGGATTTTGAAACTCGGATAATTCGAAACCGTCGCAATGCGTAATCACTTCTTGGCGCCAGAGGTGCCCGAGACTGTTCACAAACACGTCGCAACCTTATTTGAATATCTGTCGATGTAGATGAAAGTTGTGCATTCAGAGCCACACTGTGAATGTTAAACTAGTTCCTCAATAAATGAACTTTGCCATCTGTGTCCCCGCAAAAAGTACCCCAAGTTCAAAAATATATATATGAAAATACATATCTCCATGCCATATCTCAAAAAATTGAAAATATTTTAACACGAACTTGCAGACATTGATTGGAGTAGATTGCTAAACACACGTAGTTTTAATTTTAAAGAATATAAAGTTGTCTTTCAGTTGAATTGCAATTTTTTGGGGGGCCTGCCGTTGAGATCCCCTTTGATTTTCATAGGGGTTGGCATAGGTATGCAACTGTTAAACATTGCGTGCAAAGCATGTAAATAGCAACAGCTGCCATTTGTAACCAATGAGAAAAGGTGCATTGACAAAGTTAAAAGATATATGCACTTTTCGGCTGACATTAGGTGAAAGAAGAAGAAATGATAATGAACTGGAGTGATTCTGCATTACTTTATATTGCTCAAGTTACTGACTACACATTAAATTCCTACGAAAGTATTTCGTTTTAACTTTGATTAATTTCCACATTAAGTTTCTGAATTTGAGTACCTTACGCACTGTGTTATTTGAACCCAGTAATTATTAATAAATTGATGTATTGAACATTTTCTGGAAAGAAGAGCTGGCATACGGGTTACTTTCAACGCACAGGTGTTTCCAACAGACCGGGAGGAAATGATTTCTTCTCCAACGAATGAAACAATTGGGTGAAGTAAGGCCTATTTCAATTCATCGACTCTACGAACAATCCTAAGAAGAGACTACATGAATGACATTTGGAAAATTTTGTGTGAGAATCCGCATGTGAATCAGAGCCGTGAGTGGTGAAACAGAGAATCTAACGGTACTTATAACCCAAGGTCAGGTGCAGGTTCCCTGCCACCTTTCTCGCAACTTCTTTGTTTAATCTGGGAAAGGAAAAGTTTTGTTGTTTTAATTTTAAATAACAGTAGAAATTTATTTTACTTCAACACGAAAAATCTAAATTATCTCTAAATTATTGATGGATAAAAAATATTAATGGAGCTAGTTTTCAGAAGAAAAAATTGCGAGAGATTTAAAAAATTTCATCTATGAGCAACACTTAGTATTGGATAATTACATCAACTATATCTTCAGTGTTTCACTTTAAAGGGGTATAAATTTTCTGTCCAAAGCGGCAAAATCGATACTGAAATTTTGATTAGTGAAATGTAAACGTTTGTATATAGGTTAGAGTATTTAAATACTTTCCCGTGATATTGTAAATAATAATTACGTTTCAGTGTGACAGTGAGTGTGGGCGAAATATATCAAGTGATGATTTCGTTTATTTTTATTTTTTAAAACAATCAAGAGAATAGTTGTATTGAGTATACATGCAAGATTTGTCATTGCTAATCGTTAGGTTAATGTACGTAAGTTTGGTTGTATTTTTTCTTTCAGGACGTACTTCCCTTCTTTTATTTGTGATTTTTTACACTCAAAGCAAGTAATCAATAGTAATACAATACTCTATGTTTTAGGAAATTATTATTTTTCACGTTTATAATGAAGTAGCTCTACGTCCCTTTTCACTTCCCGTATACATGACTATATACGGAGTAATATACAGTATAGGGAAAGTTATGTAAAGCTGCGCGATAAAACGCCGAATATTCAGCAGAAAAATATTAATTGCCGGTACTTAATAATCAAAAAGTGGATAAATCCATTTGTTAAATTAAGAAAAAAAATCCCCTAACATGTGGTGTAGTAACTCTGTTTCCCTGCATCCCTCTTTTGACGGTCCGTGATACCGAGAAACCAATTGAAAGCAAAACTTCCGTCTGTGTCCGTCAGTCCGTCCGTCTGCCTGTCCGTCCGTCTGTGAACAATACTAGCGTCTAAACCATACATAGGATATTTTTTAAATTGAAGAAACCCCTTTCGATCTGGCTCCAGTCCCTTGTCGATCATTCTTTAAAATTTTGAAAAATTTTCTTCAAAATTTGAAGGTACGTTACATGAAGCCTCCCGGACATTTTCAATATTTTCTCAAAATTGGCTCCAGTTTTTTTAAATTTCTTGTAAAACTGAAGTAAAATGCACTTATTAAGCTGGCGCTTACGTCCGATTTTCACAGTCAATTCCAAATTTTCGATGTGTGAATTGGTTCGGTGTCTTTCTACAACTACAAAATTAAAAATAGAGATTGTTATTTCAATTAAAATTTTTTCTTGTTAATGTTGTTTGATTTTAATTGAAACAAATGTTTATATGTTTCGATTAAAATTTGTTTCTTGACAATATTGTGGATCAACATTGTCAAGAAATTGTATAAGAACACTGAAGCGAAAATTAAAATTGGAAAAATGGTAACTCAAAATGTATTGGTAAACAAAGGTCTTAAGCAAGGATGTGTTTATCGCCAATTTGGTTCAACATTTACCTTGAGCAAGCACTGCATACATGGTACAAAACGTTTTCGGGCATGGGAAGTGAAATTGGAGACGACAACCTTCACTCTCTCCTGAATGCGGATGATCAAATATTAATTACTCAAGATGAAGAGGACAATGAATATATGCTAAGGAAACTTAAAGAAGAATATAACAGATGGGGTTTAGATATAAATTTTAATAAAACCGAATTCATGTGTATTGGAAGAACTTTAATGGACATAACAATAGATGGTGATAAAATTAAATCCTGTAACAACTTTAAATAACGTGGCTCAATAATAAGTAGCACTGGCACATGCGATAAGGATATTAACTCCTGAATAATAATGGGGAAGAAAGCAACAAAAGCTCTACACAGTTGATATGGAATAGCAATATCCGACAAGAAATAAATAAAATAATATTTCATACCGTGGTAGTACCGTACCGTACCGTTACGTATTTTATACCGTAAATATAGTCCTATATGGAGGAGGTATGTGGCCCCAAACAAAAAATATCAGAGACAAAATACGAACGGTGGAAATGGACTATACGAGATGTTTACATTTAATACGGTATGATAAAGTTCGAAATGAGGATGCATGGAAACAGATGGAGGTAATTTGTTCAATTACTAAAAGCTCTCCAATGGTATTAACACGTCCAGAGGATGCCAGAAGTAAGATGGCCAAAGAAAATTTTGGAATGGCAACCGTCAAGAAGAAGGAAAAGAGGAAGGCCAACTCTGGAATGGGAAAAATACATCAAAGAAGCCATGGAGGACAGAAGTTTAAGACCTGGTGATTGGGAAAACCGAGATCTGTGTAGGTCGAAAACGGCAAACTCCTGAAGGGGAAATGCCGAAGAAAAAGAAGAGAAGAAGAAGAAGAAGAATTTGTTTCCCATGGTCTGTTCTTTCATTACGGTCATTTTTTTTTTTGAAAATCTTAGTAATTCTCGCGCAATATTGCGTGCAATATGTGCAATTTTAAAAAAATAATAAAAACAAGATTTTCTCAAAAACGGCTCCACGTTTTTTCATTAAACGTTTGGTAAGGTTATTACCTAATGTTCTTTATGAGATGGCATAAACACGATAATGTTCTATTTTCTTTTCTTATTTCTTCAAGTATTACAAAAACGTAATTTTTTTGACTTCTCTATGACTTTTTTTGACTATCTCTATTTTTTGACTTCTCTTTGATATTTACATTGAAAGCAGTTGGTTCACATTATTATATTTAAGAGTACATCTGCTTTAAAATATGTCATCTAAATTTTAAAATAAAATTTCTTTCAAATTTCAAATAAATGTACTTTGAGAGGCGATAGATTTCAGCTGGCACGAGTATGTGACAATTCCGAATAGCTAGCTAATAGAAAACTAATACGGAAAAGTCTGTGCCATTCTGTAGCACCACTAGTTACTTTCCTGTATACATACGTATATGTGGAGTAATTTCGTAATTTAAGGATAGTTATATAGGACTGCGGAAAATCGATTTAGAGATTTTAACGGAAGTACATATTTTGGGGTCTCCTGATACCAAAAACGTGGTTCTTTTAAAAACGTCCGTCCGTCCGACCGTCTGTGAACAGCACTAGCTCCTAAACTATGCTTTGGACGTTTTCCAAATTGAAGAAGCTCATGACCATCAGGGTCGAATTTAATCTTCGAGATTTCGAAAAACTTTCTTTAAAACTTGGTGGTACTTTATATGAAGCCCTCCGGACATTTTCAAAATTTTCTCAAAAACGGCTAAACATTTTTTCTTCAAATTTCTTGTGAAGAGAGTTAAATGCACTTATAAAGGTAGCACAGGTTCGATTTTCACTGTTACCTCTAAATTTTCGAAACTTGCAAAAGCTCGATTTTTTTCTGCGTCTACATGCAACAAAACTAGTGGTGCTACAACAGCACATACTTTCCTGTGTTAGAGGAAACACCTAAGTAGTACTGAAATATTGCACTTTATGCGCTACTATCATCTTAGCATATAACTCACTGCTTCCATCGCAGTGTTGTCAGAACTATGTGAATTCTACAACTGTACAAAATAAAATACAAAAGTTTTGTAAACCTGTATTAGAAAAAGGAGCCTGATATCCTGGACAATATAGAAATGCATTCTATAGGGCCATGAATAGAGAAGAGTATTTTAAAACCATGCAACAAATTCTCTATTCACTACAAATTGAACAGCATTTGGTGCGAAAACTAAATATTTTCATGCAAATATCATCACATATGAGACAATTATAACTCCTTTTCATATAGCTCCATCAGGTCACAACAACGACACGTAATTCACAGATATTTGCGAGCGCAAAATGAATTCCATTGTTGCAGACCCTGCATTCTCGCTATTCTGAGAGCAAATTCATTTTTTTTTACTTTTTATTTCAAATATTTCAAAATAAACAATTTCTAAAATATGAATGTGTAAACATATAACTAAAGGTCGAATGTAAGAAACGAACAAAGAAATAATACACAAAATTGCAAATGCTAATTTACGACACATCCAGCTGTCCGAAGCGCAGTAAATATACAGCGGACTATTATGTTTGTCACAAAATTATAGAAAAACTACTCTATTTTGAAAAAATTAAACCTGAACTTATTTGAAGGTGTTGTTTTGATAAATACACGTAATTGAGAAAAAATTATATTTTTAAAATTGTAGTTGTAAGAAAACGACGAAAACGAAGCGCAGTCAATTCCGGTAAGAAATACTTGAAGGTGTTGATGCAAATAGTTTAAGTTTAGTCGAGCTAAATTGTTTACGATTTTTGCTAAAATGCACAATAATGCACAAAGATTACCTGTAAGTAGGTCTTCTAGACTATTCTCTAATCCTAATGTAAGATCATTCTCAATTATTTCCGAAAATTCTGCCGCAAAATCATCTACAACTATATTAAATTTAGTTAAAAATGACAAAGTAAATCCTTTCCCGGATTTCCGTAACACTTCCATATTTTTCTCCCATAATTTTGAAGATATTAAAACTCCTCACATCCAGTCGAATTTGTGTTTAACTTCCATTTTTGCAATTGCTCTATGAATCGTCTCGTATGCAAATCTAAATCAATATTAAAAGACAACTGTTTTGTATGTATATGTTAATAAGGTATTAGTTGAGTTTAATATGAACAAGTTGTGGGACACATTCATTTGAAAATCGGATATGTGAATTGGTATCAGTATTTGTACACTTAGGAAAGTAAAAGTGAGAAGTCGAACATAACAAAATTTATTCATTCTTTAACATTACTCACAGATTTCTTTTTTTCCGTTTTCAATCGATATTCTTAAAATCTAATACGTTCCAAGGCAATACTGTTCGTAAATTTTGCAAATTTATTTTTTTAAGTATAGTATTAGGCCTACGGATATAATTTAAAATTAAATATACCTTGCGCATCACTTGTTCAAATTAACTTCAATTGTTCACATAAATATGTAAACATCAGAGTTGCCAACGTCATGAAAGAAAATCATGGCGTGTTGAGCGAAAAAATTCCTTTGGATACTGGAGTTTAGTCAACTCCACCTACATAGATCTATTTAGGTGGTATTGGTCTGATTCCCGGCATACTTACGGATATGGCAGCGCAAAATCCAAAACACGTTTTTGGATATTTCTTTGAACCTCCTGCCCGGACCCGAAAACAAATTATCAGTTCCCCATGAGGAGACCGAGACGCGTCTAATGACACCTCAAATGTCTCGATTGGTGCTCGGGAAGTGGTCTAGCCGTGAGAGACGGAATCGCATATCCTAACGCACGCACGCTAGAGGAGTTACTCAAATACTGTATAGGGATGTATTCCACATTTCACTTTTACGTCAGTTCTGTACTTCAAGAGGAAAAGAGGGAAATGCACAAAAAGAGGGTGTAAGAGAGATGAGAGTCGTGCGTCCTAAGCTTGCCGGCGTTGGCCCGAAGGCATCCTGGGCTCCGCCTCACAAAGGTCGCTCATTTCCATTGTTTGCTGCTTATTGTTGCCGCAACAACTGTAACATTCGTGGCGGAGCGGCGTCCGCACTGGCGTTCACAGCGCGCATATTTCACATCGTGAACCACGGAATGTCGCTTGCATCATTTCACATCGTCGGGACGTCATCGACCTTTGAGATTAAGACTGTGCTGCAGGAATTTCAGTGTACTGCCTTGTGCATGTAAATCCAAGCAATCACAACATAGCTTTGAGTCAGGCAGGTCTCAGGCATTGTCACGTTCTTTCTTCATTTCTTTTTACTAGTTATATTTCAAGTTGCCCATTGAGCACAAAACAAATAAAAAATAATAAAATCCCCACGGGGCAATCAAATAAAAACTGTACAAATTAATAAACACTAAAATTCTATCAAATGTCTCAAGACATAATGAATCCAAGTTTTCAAACAATACTATATTAGACTTTACAATTCAATAAGGCACTAATTAAATAAAACTTTAGAACAACCATCAAACATTAGATGTATGTGGCGACTATAATAACGTTATGTGAAAAAAATATTCAGATTCACAAATCATTCAACAGGACGAATTCAAATTTCCAAATATTAATGATTTTTAAATTTACAATTTACTTAGATGAAACATAATCCATGTGATGGCCAGTGTAATCCCATGTAAAATGTTCAGACTCGCAAATCTGTGATAATCCAGAATAACCAGGTGGGTTTTGAATAGGAAAAATGGTTAACAAGCGTGACAGTTATGATATAATTGTATGCATATAGAACGCTTGAAGCCAAGGAATACGCGTTGTTTGGACAAGAGATCAATTAAATATAGGATTCGATGCTTGATATCAGAACGCTGTTAATTTTTAAAAGGCATGGATCCAAGAATATAATATGTAGGAAGTGTACAGATGGCATTGGAAGCAATGGTCATGCGGAAATGTTGAAAGAATCAGTCTCTTGACAGCGATCGACCAGAACGGATGCAGGAATTAGAACGTACGAATAATATTTCATTTGAGACTGGGCAATAAATTAATGCCAGAAAAGCTGGAACATATAATTAATTGTGACGACTTGGTATTGAATAAGCTAAGAAATATAGGGTGTTAATTTAATATGCAGTGTAATTTGTAATTTGAAATTCAAAGTAAAATAGATTCCGTATTCAGAGGAATTACGTTAGAACGTATTTGTAGCTGCGTATGATTTTTACGGATTGGACTGGAGATAGTCGCGCGAAGCTCTTTCATCTGAAGCACAAGGGAAAGTCAAGTTCGCGAATTGATTTAGTTAAATCTAGTGAACTATATGAAAGTATCAAATAATTAACCCTCCTCAAAGCCACCTTACCGCACCTAACAGTGCCACCTTAACCCGGTGGGCGCGGCTTTGATACATAAGCGGGCGCGTAAGAGCACTGCGTGCTGCCTCGATATAAGTTTTTGCACTCTCAAAACTTCTATTATTTACTTGAAAAAGGAAGAACGAAACCTTATAACTATTCTTCATTGCATTTTTAATGCTAATACTTTTTACAAATAACAGAAATGTAGTTAGTTTTAGGGATAGAACAATAAATAACAAATTGTTTCAGAAAACCGAAAACAAAATATAATATGAAAAATGCGGAAAATGGCGATCGACCAGAACGGATGCAGGAGTTAGAACGTACCAATAATATTTCATTTGAGACTGGGCAATAAATTAATGATAGAAAATTAATGATGATTATTGATGAAAATTAATGATAAAATTAACTTGAAAATTGTTATTAAACAGAAAAATTAAGTAAATGAAACAGTCTACTGTTCTTAAACTTAAGAAAAGCATTAATAGGTTTTCTTTCAACAAGCCATTTCCAGTTACTCAAGAAGATGCGTGATCATAACCGGATAGGAAAAAGAATTTTCTACCACAAAAATAGCTTTGAGCTCGTAATCTAAGCGAGCATAAAAAATGACACATTCAATTCTGTATAGCAGATAGAGACGCCGCTTCGGTATGGCACACAACTCCTTCACACTTTGGCTATCTAACGAACAATATACAATAAGAATTATCTGTATACTAATTTCCTAATGGCCTAATTATTTTCGACATATTTAAAAAATTGCGCATCGGAACGCCGACACCTACAGGCCGCCATACTTGCGTTTCCTTGTTCCTCATAACAATGGCTAACTTCTCAAAATGGTTTAGCTTTGAGCTTATCTTAGGTTGATTTTCTTGCTGGCTCCCGCTCCACTAGGACTGCCGTTAATGTTTCATCTACCGTTGTACCTCTGCTGCCTCGCCCCTGCGCCGCCACCGTCCTCCCCTCACCTCCCCCCCCGAAATGTGTGAAGGAGTCTGCCTTGCCGGTGGTGCGCGCACTCCACACGCCTCTGTTTCGCCGCCGTCCCGCCTCTGGTGGGGAAAAGGGGGAACCTTCCCGATCATGGTGTAGGCCACACCATACATATAAATGTTTATTAATAAACTGCCCCACAAGGGGCACAGCCACTGATATGTATTTTAACATCCTTCCATCAGTTATTAAACTGATAAATATTAATTCCTTTTATACTTGTTCTGTTTTGCTCATGCCCAATCATAATGATGTTAATATATTGTTTTCAGAAATCATATTTTTCCAGAGTTCGAACAAATAGTTTACTTACTTCCTTTATTGTTGAACGTTAACAAGATGTTCTTACGAAGCGGCAAATTCCTGGATTTATTACTTGGACTTCTTACCTGTGAATTATATTAGGATTTCACGCAATATATTACCGTGTAATCAGCCTTTTTTCAGAAAATATAACATGTTATGTAACATTAAATAAATTAATTCCTGTAAAATATATTTTTACATGAACTATTTTAGTATGAAAAACGATTCTTTGTATTTATTTGGCTGCAAAAAAAACTATTTAAATGGTTTTAGCCTTTCTTTCTGATCTGAAAAACTGAATACTAATACTTCGGGGATTACTGCTATATCTTGGCGGCTCTTGGATGCTCCCACGCTGCTATGATTCTTCTTTCTTCTGTATCGCCTAAATAATGTTCCGATACATTGACTAAGGCCGTCCAAAATTATTCTATCCCAAATTTTTCCTAATTATCACCTCAGATGGGTGCCTAATCCCAAATACTTCCCTACCACTTAGCGATGTTTATTACAATTACACATTACACGCATTAATTCCTATGACTAAGATGCGAATTTGCCTTTTTCTCTCATGTAAACACTAAAAAAAACTATGTCACCCTCGTTGGCTAAACATAAACTACTTTCGATACCGATCGTTCGGCTGCTAGCGTTAGTGTTGCTTGTTGGATGCTCAGAATCAATGAGAGCTATTTTCTGCCTATTGATCGAATCAGTAACTCCGATTCCACTTTTTCTAATTTTTTGTATCTTCCGGTCTATATACGCCACCTGTATTTTCAATGTCTTCCACTTCTTGAATGATTAAACTATGCATGTACCCTGACGCCGTGTTGTTTTTCTCTTCCCGATCGTAACTACCAGTTACCTGTCCCTTTCATATAAATGTTATTCGAATTAAAATTTTATGAGTTCTTTGGTATATTACACTTCACCAAATATTCAAAAAATTGTTTAATTTTTCGAAAATATGAGTATTTTTCTGTATTTTGGCGTTAAGCCTAGTCGCCCGCTTCGAATTTCCAGCGCTTAGTGAAAATAACTTGAGATGTGTTTGGAAGTTATTGCTATACTTCTGAAGGAGAGTAGATTGATGGAAGGTAATAAATTTAACTTATCTATCTATATCTATATTAATTTATAAAGACAGAACTACCTTGACTTACAGCACGATAATCTCTGAATCTACTGAACGAATACCGATGAAACTTCTCTGATAGCTTCCTTTAACTGTCTGGAGTACTATAGGTACTACTATAGGTACTATATGTTTTGTATCCATAAACCTTAATATATTTACAAAATAATTACTTTTCTGGACATTTTAGCCTAGCGTTACATCACAGATTCGAGAGTGCATCAATGTCAATAGTTTTGCTGCGCGCCACCAGAAGACGACGTCTGAAATCTATTACTGATTTCATCAATGTAAAGAAGTGTGTATTTAGAGGACTGTTTGTTTATTATTCACAGTCAGTTGTCTAACCATAAATATTTGTTTCAGTGTAATACTAATAGTTTTTTTCGCTTTATTTAGAAAAGTAACTTGAATATTGATTTTAATTGTGTGTAGACGTGAGTGCATTAAGTGTGCAAGAGACTAAATGTTTGGGTTGAACCAGGGTTTAGGGTGGCACAGTTCCTTTCGTTCACTGATCCGGTTCACTAGGGAGGAATCGACTCAGTGAACCGAATCCTTGTTTACTATTCGCGTTGAACATGGTAACGTAACAAATGTCTTTGAAAACACATTCTATTTAAGAAGCGCGTGCTACTTGAACATTCTTTACTACTTAAGCCACTCATTTTGCCTTACTTATACTACTCGTCTATTTAGTTAAGCAAATGCTACTTATTACATTGCTCTATAAGCCACAGAATATAAATGGGAAAAGTATAACTCACGTATTTGTTGGAATTTTATACATTTATTTTAAGTTATGAAACAATAATATAAAAACAACAACAATAATAATAATAATAATAATAATAATAATAATAATAATAAAAATGTAGAATTTTAAGAACCTGAAACAAAAAAAAGTATTTTTAAAAATTTTACAATATAAAATAAAACCAATATCAAATAATATTAATAACTCATTATTAAATAGAATGAAAGATAAATAACGAAGGAAATTGAATAAAAGCGAAGAAAAATTTGTTGAAACAGCGTAATTTCTATAACAGGCAAACATACTTTTAAAAAGAAAACAAACTAAAATTTATAAAAACCAATAGGAAGTAAATACTAATAACTCACTTTTGAATGCAATTGAACGATGAAAAAAATTAATATAAACAGGAACTCATAAATTTAAACAAAAAAAATTAACGTTGAAAGAAATTTTTTAGCATCACAATTGCTGTAAAAATAAATTCACATTTAAAATAAATTCCATTTCACAAACTCATACTACTTAAACTTTTGTTATTGGGGGCCCAAACCCCCCATTTTAATACGAATAAACCAACTCGTCTGTTTTTAAACCAATTTTACTTAATATGTTAAAGAAATTGGAATTTTAAAACAAAAAATCCACTCACACAGTCGTTGAAATTATACAATTTTAGTAGTATTACCACTACCATAGTAATACTGAAAATTAGTGTAGTGTCTCGGCACGAATTACACCCTCATAACACGAAAAAACGTCAAGCTTGTTTCTGGAAAAAATACCTACTTTTTACGAACTGAAGCTTAAAAAATTAATAATAAAAAATAACGTGTTCAGCTAATACAATAAATACAAATATTTAAAATCAATTCTATTTCACAAACACATACTACTTACACGTTTATTATTGGGAGACTATCACCTCTCAAATCCTCCATTTTAATACTAAAAACCATCTCGTCTATTTTTTTAAAGCAAATACTACATAATATGTTAATCATAAATAAATCCTTCATTTACATCTTCCATCACGGTAGACAGACAAAATCTATTATTATATGTCTTGAAATACGAAAAAACACGTAATACCACTTTTCTCCTGTACATACGTGACACACACGTCGAGACGCAAGCAATCCCACTTTCTGACACCACTGAATAGCATTTAAACTTCCCGCTCGGCGCAATTCATAAAAAAATCCTGCGTTCACTCCTTCCATCACGGTAGACGTACAAAATCTATTCAAAGAGGTCCTGAAATGCTATAAAACACACAATTCCACGAAGAAAATAACTTGAATTGGTTGCGTGCGAATCACATTCAATAGTGCCAGTAAATAATTTTGTTGTTATGGGAACAACTGAAAGTGACATTACTAGAAGGCTTTTTAAAATCTAAAAACATTTCTATACTAATATTTGAGTTCAAGCAGCAATTAAATCTGCTTAGGAACAAGTTTAATTCCACAAAAACAAGTGTAGTGGAGTGTAATTTTCAATGTGAAGTGAAGTTGTTTTAAAAGTGTAGTGATGAAGAAGAAATTTTTCGTAAAATATGAAATTGGTCATTTCGTGTATATTTAAGCTTTGACCCATCAAAGCTATTCAACCCGAAGATAATTCACTTATTATTTATCGCCACCTCTGAAGTGAACCGTAAGTGAACCGTGGCGGGTGAATCACGAGAGTAAGTGATTCACAAAAGGAACCAAATGAACCGTGCCACCCTAAACCCTGGTTCAACCAATGTTTGGAAGATATAATTTTCTGATGAATGTGGTTAACATTGCCGTAAAAAGGTATATATGCACGTATGTTTAATTGTAGTAAAGTAAGCATAATTATTATATATTTGCAGGTTAGGCGAGCGACAGTGCGATTTACGTCTTATTCTGAAACTGACGCAGGAATGCATGCTTCAGAGAAGTTTTAATGTAGAAGAGAATGGGTTAGAGTAAAACAATATTGGTAAATGGGTTTTTGGAGGAATTTAATGTGTGACAACGCTGGTTTTGAAGGTTCTTGTTTTAAATAGGAGAAAAAGTATTGTCAAGCCGGGATTCACTGTGATCTCGGATTTTTGGAGATATTATTATTGCATAAGTGGTTAATGGCTCCTTTTGGCCAGGCACAATTTATCAAGGATTCTAAAACAGGTACTAGAATCCAATTAAAATTACTTTATTTCTAAACGTCGGTTGATGCGGCGAGATAAATTTCAAACTTTTATATATAAATACGCGAGAAGAAAAAGAGTAAGATTTATAATATGGAAATTTATTGTATGTTTTGGTATTATAATGCATAAAATTCCACAGACAGAATATACGTAAGTACATGCATTTAATTTTTTACTTTAGATTTGTTTATTATTTTCAGTTATAAAGAGAAAGGAGTTTGGGGGCCGGAACCCCAATAGGACTAAAATTTAAATGCTTTTTAGTGAGAAGTGTTTTAGTGTGTATTGAAGATCAGGTTTTTACTTTCTCGCCTTACGAATACTTCGTAAGAAGAGAAAGTTATGTAATCGTGCGCTGGAAAACGGGGAATTTTCGCCAGAAAAACTCTTATAGCAGGGGTCTGGTAACGAAAAAGTGGATACAACCTGTTGCTAAATTTAGAGAAAAAATCCTCTATCTCGTGGTGTAGTCAAAATCCATGATTTGTTGCTTCTTAATACTGCAAAAGCGATTGACGGCAAAACGTCCGTCTGTCCGTCTGTGGTCAACGCTAGCGCCTAAGCCGTTCGGCCAATTTTCTTCAAAATTGATATTCCCCAATCGTTTTTACTCGTTTCAAGGCCTCTGGAATTTGAAACCGATATTTTCGTATTAGAGGTTACTTTACATGACGCCCACTTTGAGATTTTTTAAGTTAAAAGAAAATGGCTCCAAATTTTTTGATTATATTTTGTTGTTGAATAGTGCGAAGAACGTTGAAGGGAATGACGTAGATATTATTTTCGTTGATAAGCCCAATTTTTCGAAAATTGCAAGAAACTGTTTAAAAACTGCAAAATTGAAGATAGAGATTTTCGCCTCAGACAAAGTCGGTTGTACAATATTAGCACTTCAAATAAGGTCAGGAACCCTTTTTTGAAAAAAGAGTAGCTTTTGGGTAAATTGCGATTCAAATTTACAAAAAAAAATTCTCAAAAACCGCTCCAAATTTTTTCTTTAAATTTTCTGCACGTGTGTAATAAGGGACGGTTAATATATAACTAAACTAGTGATGCTATAGTATGGCACATACTTTCTCGCAGTAGTTATTTTTCAAATGCCGGCTTCCTAATGATAGAACTGAAACAATTACGTTTTGACAAAAATATAAGTAGTTGGTCCGCATGTCAGTCTCGGGGCGCGGCTAGTTAAAGCACCTTCGGGTTGAGATCTTCAATAGGGGAGATGCCGAGTTCGATCCCCAGATGGGGATTTTAATTTGATGAATGTGATGTTGCACGAAGAATCTTTGAAGGGTGTAGATATTTTATTGAAAATCATTTGAAGTACTTCTACTCTCGAATAGAATAAATGCAGATAAATAGACAGGACTTGTTTAGGTTTTCCCAAACCACAATAAAAGTAGGGCGAGAAAGTATGTGCGTTGGAAGCACCACTAGTTTCCAGATCGGAGCAAGGCAGAGAGGCGTGATAGCGCGGAGGGCATATACAGTGGTTTAGATAGGAGTAGGCTCTGCCAGAGGGCGGGAATAGATGGAAATTCTCTTTCTTTAATACAAAATTATGATAAATACCCCGGTAATGCGGAGTTCTTTAGCTAGAAAAATTATTATACAGAAAATTAATCAAATATATAAAAATCAATGTTTGTTGGTTTGTGCTTAATGCGCTGCCGTAGCAGCATCCAATTGCGATAAAAATGTGTCAACATATTGCTTGCACTTGCGGGAGGAACATAGACATAGTTCAATTATTGTAACTCCACTAGATAGTGCTAGAGCACATGACAGCGTTTCAGTTAAATGTAATACCCAATCCACGTGAGCTTCATTGTTGCTGGGCGTTGCCGTGTGCTGTGGGGCGAGGACGAGGAGAACACAAGGAGCAGGCGGCGCAAGTTGATGAATGGAAAGTGAAAAAGAGACAGGGACAAAGAGACAGGGAAAAGAGAGAGAGGAGGGGAAAAAGAGATGAAAAATAGAGAGGGAAAAGAGAGAGAGGGAGAGGAAAAAATAGAGAGAAAATAGAGGGAAAATAGAGAGAAGGAAAAAGAGAAAGAAAGGTAAAATAGTGAAAGAGAAGGAAAATAGAGAGAGGGGAATAGAGAGAGGGGGAGAAAGTGGGAAATGAGAGTGCGGGAAAAGAGTCAGAGTGGGGGAAGAAGATACACAGAGGAGAAGAAGAGTCACAGAGAGTGAGAAAAGAGACAGATGGAAAAGAGAGAGTGGGGAAAATGAGAGGAGGAAGAAGAGAGGGAAAAAGAGAGGAGGGAGTGGAATATTTTCTCAATTATTTCTTCTGGGGCAACAACGCGCCGGGTACCAGTTAGTAACTAATAATCACACTTCTTTATTTCAAGAAATTTTCATCGCTAATTATGGTATTGTAAAAGTTATAAATGACCACTGTCCCTTGCTATCGAAATAAACGCAGTAATGGACTAATCACTTCGTTTGTATTGGTTGGGTTTGGATTATAATAGCATTCTTTCTAGTACTTTACTTTAGAGAAAAGTTGAAAAAAATTGTCTACTCTAAATTTGTACGAACATTTTAGCTTTAATTTCTTGTTTCTACCTACGGTGCCTTGAGGAACAATGCAGCGGTGGAAAGGGTCCCCCCCGATAAGATGGTAAAAAGTTCCCCTCAACCAAATTACATATGAGTGGTTACACTATAATTCTAACATAAAAATAATTTTTTTGAAAGGTTTCTTAGCCTCCGTCCTACCACCCACACCCCTATACAGCCAAAAACGTGTTTTTTTAATTTCAATTTTTTTCGACAACTGAACACTATTTTATCAGACTCAAAAAAATATGATAAATAAGAACACAACTTGGACTATCAGAAAAATATTTTTCAATGTTTTCTCGGGTCCAAATTCGAACACAAAAAATATTTTCGAAAAAGAATATCAAGAAATATTTTTTACTGTGTCTTAGAAGCCTTGCAAACGACCTTGCAAACCACCAATTGCAAACCTTGCAAACCACCAACTCACCACCTTGCAAACGACCAATTACCACCATTAGGTGTCAAGAATGACAATTTGTGATAATCGTAGTAATAAGCGTAAATATTATCAAGTAATTATGTTTTTCTTTCCAAAGCATGAAGATAACCAAAAGTAATGGGTACATTTGTACCTCAGAAAAGAAGAAACTTGAAGTGAAGATGGAAATTAAACAACAAACTTACATTTGTAAAAACATTTCAGCAGTGAACAGATTATTGTTATGAGATATGCGGTAATAAGACATTAAAAATCACTATCACTCTGTCAGTAATTTGTTAGATCTAATAAAATAAATATCGTGAAATCTTAACAACCGAAGTATTACTCATTACCTAAATAATATCGATTAGTTATAGTAAATTTGTTTCAAACTTTTACAAAATGCTCGGTACATAGCGTAAAAATGTAAATATCTTATGCACGTGACGTTGTCATAATCACAAGTCTAGCCCAGCCTACCTCACGGAGACGCGAGGAACTAGCCTCAAATTGGTTTGACAAATTCTGTGAAGAACGCAGCACGATGGCACAAATATACTTTTACACCGTAGTAATACACACTATTCTTTATCTAAAATATTTCTTCAATACCAATTCAACAAACAGCAATATCTTGCTGTGATCGCTGTAAGGAGAAGTCAGCGTGAGCGGGGCAACGGCCGGCTCGCTGGATGTGGAGAGGGAAGGGGGCCAGGGAGAGCAGCCATGACCCAGAGCGCGACCAAGGCCTGGCTCCCGCAGCCTGCAGAGAGAACCGCGTCGGCACCGAGGAGCAGGCGACCTGTTGGTGCCCGCTCCGCCCCAGCTCGCAGCCGCCGCCCCTAGCCCCCCCGCTCCGCCCCCGTCCCCGCCCCACCCCTCACGGGCTAATTGAAAAAATGTTTATCTTCAAAAATGTTGTTTTAGGAAGACACCCAAAAAAATTTGAATTTTTGCAGTTTTCAAAAAACAGAATTTTCAACGAACAGGAGACAAGCGTTCATTGTTTTAAGCGTCCTATACGCTATTCGAGGTCAGTATTCAATCGTAGTTGGTGGTGCCGTTTTCTATAAAAAATGTTTAAACAAAAGTGAAACTTGTCTATATTTCATGCAAAATTACGCTAAAAGTACTCAAAATTTTGAAAAATTGTATCTGACCTTGTTTCAAAAACTATCTTTAAGGAAAAGATTTCATTAACGGAAAAATCAGTCTCTTCGTAATTTTAGTTGTAAGACGACGCCAAATACGTTTTTAATATTTGCAATTTTTGAAAAATTAGTGATTTTAACGAAAATAAAACCTGCAGAATTTTCTCAAACATCCTTCACTCCTTCACACTATCTGACAACACAACTTAATCAATAATGGCAGTGTAAAATTCCCAGGAGCTTCATGTAAAGTACCACCGAAAATTGAAATATCAAATACAAGAAGCCGCGACATCAGCCAGATCGATTGGGGAATATCAATTTGGCTGAAATTCGGCTGAACGTTTTAGCATCAAATATATGTTCACATATAGACGGACAGCAGACGTTTTGCCATCAATCAATTTTTCGACATCAAGGACTCACGAAACAGGGATTCTGGTTTCACAGCGCGTTATAGGATTGTTTTTCTAAGTTGAGCATCTGGATTTATCCATTTTTTCGTTACAAGAGTTCGGCAATAACTGCCTTTCTGCCGAAAATCCGCCGTTTGTTAGCGTAACATTACATAACATTCTCTCATGCCAGGAATATTAAGTAGAGTTCAATATATCCAGTGACTGCTTTGCACCCCATCCAAAAATTATTATTTAATTTATATTTTTTAAACTTACTATCCTTACACATTTCGTGTCATCTCTTAATATTTTGGAAGCTGATGTACATATTTTATTGAGAATTATTTCGTGTGAACAAAACGATGCAATCATTAGCTATTAAATTCTCAACTTTATATCTTTCTTGATTTTGGATGAAATGTTTCTCGTATTACAAAATATTGAAATTACGGATATTGGGCTTCGAAGTTTCCTAATACATTCCTGCTGAAAAGGGTTATTAATACCATCAGCAAGACCTAAGGACAGAGATGCAGTCCAATACACTGTCATCGACAATACCCACTATTCCCATGAACAATATTTTTATTTCTCTTTTGCATATTATTACACAATAGTTATGTTCTTCCCGCTTCTATTCTGTCGTATAATGAACGAATCTGCATTCCGATCACAGCCATGAATATCGATCAGTATCTACTGTAAACCTGCGTTTCTCATTCAGTCGGCGGTGACCTCATGAAAAGTCCTCGCAGCGCTCCGTCTGCAAATGTAAAGTGAACGAGTAATACATGACCTAGAAGTTGTAAAAGTTATTCTGAGTCGTCCTGCGAAAGACAGGGCCCGGGGGCGGGGGGGAAGGGGAGGGGGGCAGGAAGCGCAGGGGGCAGGGGGCGGTGGGCGCATGCACACGTGCCCCTGAAGCGGCGTCTGCGGCGCCGCCGCCCGAGAAAGTGCGCGGAAGACGCGCGGAGGCTGTTTGGAGAGCGTGACGCAACGCGCAACCGCGGCCGTCGCGCCGCGCGCTCACGCAACAGTCGTCTCCGCTGCCTGTTTGCGCAGGGCGCGGGCGCGGGCGCGGGCTGAGGCCGAGGCCGCGGCGGAGCGCCGGCACGACGGAACGGGCCCTCGGAAACGTACGAAGCACTCGAGGCCTGCAAAAGCAAAAGTGCACAAATACACATAAAATGGTTTCCCAAATAGCAGCATATACTCTGCTTAAGGACAACATATAATATACTCTCGTGTAACATGACAGTCAATAAAATATTTTCACAAAAACAGGATTCACGAATTCAGAAATAACTACAGAATATACAGGTATACAGTACAACCGTTCTTTACATAACAAGAATATAAAAATGATGGTGTTTTATAATATAAGTGAATATCAAATATTTATTGGCTGGCGGCCTCTTCAAGCCTTCTTGTCACATGACGCCAGCTGTGTCCAAAGCAGGGATGACTGAATGTAATAATTTAGTCGCTACATGAAGTATAACATTAATCGGACTCTTCTATACGCATTTTTCAGTCAATATTGAACAATAGTTTGACTTTCCGAGAACTGGATATTCAGTGAAACCATTGACATCTCTCAAATGGCCGAAGGACCCGTGAATTCTTTCCACTTCTATACGCATTGAAAATCAGTAATGCTTATTAATATTTCAAACCGTTAATGGTTCCCAACAAATGTTCAACATTTTCTTTAGATCGAGAAACTCATCACTTCTGTCTGAGAGTCAGTTTAGTAGTAATGAATATCACACATTTCTCGTCAAATAGTAAGATCACCACTCGTACTAAAATGTGGATTCTAAATTTACTATCGAACTTTAAGATGTAAAAACTCCCCTTCCCGTATCATTAAGATAAAACAACATTAACGGAGACAAATATTTTAACACTAAACTGGTGTTTTAATACAATCATCTCTTATGTTACATAAAGGTGATTTCTGTACAATTTGCAAGTTTTTGTATGAAAGTATGTATCCCAAAATGATCGAAAAATTTGAAAATTTCTAAATGCGTTGATTGTTTTCTATTTTGCAAAATTGGACAATATGAACATTTCCCTTCCAATTTTTTAAAAATGTGGCTTTATCCAAAATTCAATATTAAAATAATTATCAGAGTTCGCATCAAATTCAAGGTCAGTTGTAACAATTTGTCAGGAAATGATCAACTCAAAGCAAAGCACAGAAAACTATGGCGTTCCGTGAGCCCTCACCACGACCTTCACCAACTTTGCAATCGCGATCTCCGGTTGCCCCTCGTATTTCTCCGCCGGCCTCGCCACTGGGCTGCCGCGCCGCGCGGCGGCTCCACAGCAGGTGGCTGCGTTGGCACTTTAGTGCCTCTGACCGGGAGGTCCTAGGGTTCTACTCTCGGCCGTGGCAGGATTTTTGACACAACCTACATAGCTAAGCCAAATTCAGCTTCTATCTGGAGGAGAATTCTAGAGGCCGGCTGCTCTGATCAATAGTTTTCCATAGTTTCTCCGATCAATACCTGGCGAATGCGGGAACAATACCCTAACAAACGAGCCACGTACCGAGCGCAATCTTTCCTTCCTCTTCCTCATCTTATCTTCATTCCATTCTAACATACAATTGCATACACTACACTATCTCACATGTCGGAAGACATGTTGGGAGCTCAGGACTTGTCCCGACTAGGGCGATAGCACGCTGGTGGGAGATACCTTGTTTGAGTACACCCCTCAAGCGAATGGATAGGCCGGCGCCGGATCTTGCCGGTCAGCAGGAGATTACCACCACCTCCAGCAACAAAAAATACACTATACTTACTGGATTATTGACCACAGCAGTTGACGTGCTCGGAATCATTAATCAAGCAATCGAAGCCATAGGCATACTCCGCTGGACTTGATTCTCGCACGACGGGCAATTTGGTCAACATGCTCCGAGAGTTAACGACGAGCCCTTTAAACGTCCCACTTTTGCTTTAAAATGAAAGTAAATTAAATACTGTTTAAGAAATAAAAGTACAAATTTTTTGGGAATCTCATACCGATTTTGAGTGAAAGTCTGAGAAATTTCTGTCAGTCCGTTTGTGAAGCTAGCGGCTAAACCGTTCAGTCAATTTTCTGCAAAATTGACATTCCACAATCGATCTGGGTGATGTCGCGGTCCCTTGAATTTACAACTAATAATTTAATTTTGGGGGCTACTTTACATGAAGCCCCTGGGACATGTTCCAAATTTTCAAAAAAAATTGCTCAATCGTTTTTGATTAAATTTTGTAGTTAGATAGTGTGAAGGACGTTTATGAAAAAGGTGTCGGTCTAATGTTCCTTAAAAACTCTGATTTTTAGGAAATTGCGAAAGTTCGAACTTTTTTGAGGCTCTTCCTACAGCAAAAATATTAAAGATAGAGATTTTTTCCATTAATGCAATCTATTCCTTAAAGATAGTTTTTTAAATAAGGCTACGTACAATTTTCCGAAAATTTGAGTATTTTTCGTAAACGATTTGAGTAATGTTCGCTGAATGAAAACACTTTAACACTGTAGTAGTATAATATTGCAAAACTGTTACAACTATTCCAGACATAATGTGCTGTAACTCTATTTTTACTAAAATAGTAATGCATTTTAGCAATTTTTATTAAAATGTGTGTACATTTCATTTGAAGCACGTGATTCTCGGGCATCACTAGTTTTCCGGGGTACACCAGTCAGCTGCGCTCTCTGTCGCTTAATCACCCATGTCTCGTTGGACTGACTTCAGAAGCGATGTCAGTCACATTTTATGATATCCCAATGTCGAACTTTTGTAGCGTATGTACAGGAATAGTTTTTCTACTTGCAAATCTGGATGTATTTAAACATTAAAAAGAAATCATTTATAGATTCGACATTAGTAAACACTGTTTTGATGTAAGCTGCTTCTCTAGAGGAAATTGCTGCTATCAAACCACGTAAGAGGAACTAAAACAAATGATTTATACAGATTATATTTTTACTTTTCTTACTAACGTAAGAAGACGCACCTTTCACTTCACTTCACTAGACGTTTTCCACCTATTAACTAATTTCCTATATGTTTTTCTAAAACCACGCGCTGAGCAAGGAAAGAGCTCAAAAGCTGCCGAAGGCAAGTCGTTCCAATCTACTATTGTTCTTTTTAACAAGAAGTATTTGCCTACGACCGTTTTTTTTAAAATTCTTGTTCTAATTTTTATATTAATGATCAAATCTATTGAAGTAATCTGGTTTATCTAGCCTTCCCCGTATTTCCTGCCATGCGGAGCCACCAGTGTAAGATTTATACGTTACGCAAAGTCATGCCCTTTCCCTCCTGCGTTCCAATGATTCTCAATGCGCAGGTATGTTCCTCCGAAAAGTGTATTTTGCCGCTGTTTTGTACCCTCTCTAAGCTCTTTTTAAGACCTATTCTGTACGGATTCCAACACCTGGCTCCATATTTCATTACCGGCCTAAGAAGCGAGGTATACGCGATTTCGTTTGCTTTCGTTTTGCAATTTTTAAGATTTCTCATGACGAAATGCAAACACCTCCAAGCTTTACCCACTACGTAGTTTGTTTGTCTCTCCCATCCCAAATTGATATCCAGGAGGATGCCAAGGTATTTACAGTTTGAGACTCGCGGAACTACGTTATTACCTAGCTGATAAGGTATTGTATGAAAAGCTCGGGCCCTACCAAATGTGATAGTTTTACTCTTCTTTCCATTTATAGTCATTTTATTACCTCTCCCTGTAGTTGAATCATATAGTGCTGTTCTGTAATTTCCCTATTTAATATACAACAGTCGGCAAAGAGTCGAATTTTTGATGTTATATTTTTGATGAAATATTTACAAAGATATTGAAATTGATATATAATTTATTCGTACCATCTACACCTCCGATTTACAAAGATAAGTAACAGCAGTGGGCCTATGACACTGCCCTAAGAGACTCCGGAAGTAATGTTACACTTTTCCGATAAATCTCTCCAATTCAAACCTTTTGATTTCTGTCGCGAAGAAATTCATTTATCCATACTATTACCCGCCCGTCAATTTAAACATCAATAAGTTTCAATATCAATATATCATGTGGCACTACATCAAACGATTTTGCAAAATCAATAACTATTGTATCCACTCTTCCCCCTAGATCAATTACTTCAGACAAGTCTTGAGTAAGGAAAATAATTTGACTTTCACAAGAAAAGCCATTTCTAATGTCTTACTGCCTATGAAAAACCCATTCTGTCTGCTGCAAATGATTTCTAATCGAATTAGATAATATTATTTCCAAACAATTTACAAACTACTTTCGTAAGACTTAGTAGCCTATAATTTTGCACTTCACATTTTTGTCCACTTTTAAAAATTGGCATTATTAAAGCATATTTCCAATCATCCGGTATACTTTCATTGTTGATTGAAACATTGAAATATTTATCCAAATATGGTATTATTGTCTCCCCTGCTATCTTCAGCATATCGGTTTTAATACCGTCCTGACCGCAAGACTTACAATTTTTCATTTTCTTCAAATCTGAACGTATTTCTGTTTGACAAATTTTGTATACATGATCCACGTTGTTGTGCCCTGTAATAATTTTGTTAGTTTTTTGTTTGCATACAGAACAGAAATAATTATTAAATACATTGGCTTTCTCTTCATGATCTACGATATCTGCATTATTCCATCTTACAGGAGGTGTGTACTCATGTTTTACCTCGATAGTGACGCACATAGTTAAAGAACTTTGCCCACGCGTTCCCAGAATCATCTAAAATTAACTAAAGGTACGATTCTTGCGCAATTTTCTTTTTATTTTCTACTTCTTTCATAATTTGTTGAAATTTCTCTAAATGTGCCTCGCTTTGATGCCTAATGTACCTCGCTGCAAGATACAGGTGTTTAAAAAATAGGGGGTATAATTTCAGGTACATATTCTCCATATAAAGACAATCAAAATAGTTAATTGCAATATGTGTTCGAAAATGCTTCATTTACGAGTTATGGCCTTCACATCACCGAAAGCCACCCTAATGTGTCACCTCGATGGAGCTGACGTTTCTGTCATCTTGCTGTGGCCTTCTTCAGAGCTATACTGCTGACGTCAGCATACTGCAACGTCAGCTCCATCGACAGAGACGTGGCTCATCCCGGACAGCCAAAAATACAAGTTGCATCCTTATCATTTGCAACGTGTACATGCCCTGTCACCATCGGATTACCCTGCACGAGTTAGGTTAGGTCAGTAGCTTTGGAACAGCAGTGTGGTGGAAATCCGAACTTTGCTACCTTAGTATTATTTACAGTGAAGCAAATTTCACACGAGATGACATTTCAAATTTTCACAATCAACATGTATAGGCATATAAAACCCATATGCAACTTTTCTCCCTTATCATGGGAGATGATATCGTTGATGATCGATTAGTTGGACCCCATGTACTTGTAATGAGTCTTACGGGGCAGGCGTATACAAACTTCCTGGAAAACAGCATACCTCATGTTTATGAAGACCACTGATCAGTAGTCAACACTCTCGCTTCTTGCATGATGGCGCTCCTCCACCCTTCAGTCGTACGGGTCCAACGGTACTTGGATCGAAGCCGAGTTCATTCGACTACGGTGTCTGATTTGGAACCCCTTCGGAATCGAATTGTGGCATCTTGTGAGGACATACGCAATACTCCTGGAGTTTGATATCTTGTTCACAGGCCATGAGACAACGGTGTGAGGTCTGTATTCAAACAGGAAATGGACATTTTGAACATCTTCTGTAATGAGAACTACCTCAAGAAAGAAACACTTCCGGTGAATTTCAGCGTTTTGAAAACTGTAATCATATCCTGACACATGTGAACTATTTTGATTAACTACGTATGGGGAATACATACCTGAAAGTATGCCAGCTAGTTCTGAAACACATTGTAGAAAAAAATCTTCTAACATGTGGTGTAGTCAGAATCCATGTTTCGTGCTTCTTTGAGACCGAAAAACCGGTGGAAGGTAAAACTTTTCTTCGTCCTTCTGTCCGTCCGGCCGTGAACAACGCTAGCGGCTAAACCGCTCTGCCGATTTTCTCCAAAATTGATATTCTTCAATCATTTTGGCTTATGTCGCGTCCCCTGGAATTTGAAACTGATATCTAAATGTTGGGAGTATTTTACATGAAGCTCCTTGGATATTTTCAAAATTTTCAAAAAAATAGCTCCTAATTTTTTGTTTAAACTTTGTCCTCGGATAGGATAATCAAAGATTAAGAGATCTCATTTTCCTTGAAATCAATGACTTTTCGGAAATTACAAAAATTAAATTTTTTGGCATCTTCCTACAACTAATATGGAAGAGAGTGTTTTTCCTAAAAGAAATCTGTTCTTTAAAGACAGATATTGATATAAAATAATGCTCAACTTTTAAAAAATATTAGTAGTTTTTAATTTGCGCGAAAAATAGGCAATTTAAAAAAACTCAGAAATCACTTGAAATTTTTTCTTTAAGTTTTCTCCACATGTGTAATAAAAGGGACAGTAATAATATGGTATCCGTCTCATTTTCGGGTATTGTTCCGTTTTTTGAAAATTGCAAAAGTTAACATTTCAAAATTACAAAATTCAAGATAGAGATTTTACCTGAGACAACGTCTGTTGTAAATAACCAACTCTGGTCGTGTAGAATTTTTTGAAAAACCTCATAGTTTTTGCGTAATTGGTGCTTGACATTTATGTAATTTCTAAAAAATTATTTTCTTAAAAACCGCTCCAAGTTTTTTTTTTTCACGGATAGAAGAAGGGATGCTTGAAAGAATTGACCAAATCTTTATTTTCTAAAATTCTCGCAAATCTCATTTACGAGAAAATATGTAATGTTTTATCACCACTAATGTCCAAAAGCAAAACCGCAAAAAAAGTGGAGATTGGTGAGCGCTGGGCATCTCACACTACCATCACCAATGAATTTTGTTCTCAAGAACGAGAGTGACTAACGGCTGTTTTACGGACTGTCTTTCACTCTCGAATCTGAAGATTGGGTTAATGGCAACATCCCAATGGATACTATGTCACGCACAGGACAGAATCTGTTAATTATACAAAACGCGATAATGAATAAGCCCTTTTCATATTAACAAGATTATTACTGACGCAGAACATCCATTCTGGTCATGTTTCCTCTGGGAATTGAAAGTGGATGTTACACACTATGTCTTGACAGCATATTCACCGGTGAGACACACGAATGACCTTTCGTCTTTCAATCCCTACTATTATCGCTCTGACGTATAACGATTTCCTTAACCTCGTATTGGAACATCAAATGTGTGTTCTCTAACTCACGAACCTCTCAAGTTATTTCCGAGATAATTATAATTTTTGGAATAATTTTAAGACAATAATTGCTGATGGAGAATAACTGATTGGAATTTCCTGCTAGGAGAAGATGCTACTAAATTAGACACTAGCTACTGGACTTCCAGAAAGCGAAAAGTTAAATTGCTTGGGAAGGTAATTACTTTCTCATCGGCGCTTCTCAATTACCAGTCATCCTTCCAGAGATTCTTCTCTTCAGGTCAAGGTTGCAAAAATATTTACTGTAAATGTTAACATGAACGAAGTAAAATATTGTAGTATATTATAAATGTTGAACGTTCAGTTGCCTAAAAACTATTTCCCTACAATATACCTAGTTCAAATTCTCTAAACAAAGCACGTAAGGTTGCATACAAGGTAACTAGCATTCTAGAACAGCTGCCATGAGGATCAGAATATCCGCCACGAGGCTTTAAAGGAAGGGGTTCAAATTCCTCTGGGGTCAGGGTACGTCATTGGATATTTAGACCATGGGTGTCTTTTTGAGAAGTCAGTTGACAGTAATTGCACCAAATTTGGCTATAATAATTCCCATTTTTGTCTGTCAAACAAAGAAATTAACTACTAAAGTGAAATAGTAGATCACTGAGATTTTGAATTGTCAATTGAGAGTTAAATTATACATTGTTAATTGAAAAGATTTTGATTTAGTAATCGTATTTACTTAAGAGTGAAATAATTGTGTAAACTTCCTACGTTCATTTTAGAAGGTCAATAAAGATTCTTGTCTGTTAAAAGAGCTGTCCAAACGTAAGGAATAACAATTGTTAATGTATTCCACATTATTGCTATAAACAACAATGGCTTTTTTATTTCCTTTGTTCGACATAATAATGCTTTTCAAGATATTTGACATAAATTATATTATGTTTGTTATATATTACAATACATTACATTTAATTAACAGTTTCAGAAGTAGTTCCAGGAAGGGATATCTGAATATTTAATTTTTCATAATTTTAATTTATTTTAATTATTCATAATTCATTGCTATTGAATACGTAATGTTTGGAATTAAGGAGGAAGCAATAAGTCTTTTGAATGGCCAGATTTAATTTGGAGTAAAGTGTTAGGCGACTGTCCTAACCGGAAAGTTTGTGTCGGTTGACAAGAGTTTAAGTGAAGATTAGACATTTTTTTGATAATTTATACATTCGTGTTTGATTATTTCTAACAAACCTGGAATATTTAAAACTTCTAAAGAATCTATGTTGAACTTGAGAAATGGGAAAGTTTGTTTTCGCTCTTCCACTCCATATTGGACATGTATATGTGAGGGAATAATTTAATGAGACATAACACAAAATAAAGATGAGCGTAGAATTTCTCATTCAACAATATTACAGCCCCTTGGCAAATATTTATACAATGTAGGAGTTAAAAAAATGAAATAAAGTAATAAAGAATATAAAAATAATTCAAATGTCGGTCAGAATGAAAACAGTCAGGAAATGTGTTTTCGTATTCCATTCTTCGTGGTATCCACATCCTCTGGATGGATTTGGAGGCAAAATGAGAGCGGACTCATGGGAAGATGCCCTCTCTTGCAGAGCTCATGCATTTGACATGCCCGCTCTAAACGCTCGATTACAAAGAAAGTTATAAAGAAAGAGAGTGATTCGTTTCTTTTTTAGGAAACTATTAAGTTAGACAAGTGAAAAATTGAGTATTTTATTTTTGTGTATTAAATTTCGGCGTATAAACGTGACATGAAATCATTTGAAATCTTTTAGCAAATTTTGATAGATAAAATGAAATAATTATGCATTTCTAATCTGCTGAAGAATGCTTACGTAAATTACATTTCAAACGCTCATCTAAAATTGATCAAGGTTTAAAAATTAAATTGCTCTTAGTCTCTCACAAATAAGTTCCTATTGACACCAGGAGGGAGTAATAATTTCTTCCCATCTATTGGAATAGATGTTTCTCCAAAATATTTTTTTTTAAGTTTCAGTGTCTTCAACTGTAAGGCTCACCACGAAAATTATATGTGTTTTTTTCTGCTCTTTATTACGTGTCTTTTATTGGTGTTCATGAAGAAATTTCGTATATCAAGTTCGTGAATCGAAAATAATAAAATAATTTGCTCTTGAATTTACTCACAAGGCATTATTCACTTGACCAAGAAGTTTGGGAATTAATCACATAACTAAGACCAATTCTCGTGCTATGAAACAAGTCCCCCTGTTCTTTAGTTTGGCAGAAAGATGTTCCGCTTTCAAGGCCCTCGCATTCGCAGATCGCATGCCACGCGCCAAGTGAGGCTTCTGGAAATACCACTTATATTTCAGGTCTTGGCGCTGGTGGCGTGCTTGAATTGTGGCTCCATACTTAACAGGCCCCTCTCAGGTGCCCGTTACATCACCATAGGGTCCTATAAGGCTGAGATTGTAGCTCGACACCCTCAAAACCAACCGCCTCCATTTAATATCCTTTCTCTGGGTAGCCCCGCCAGGCAGAATTGCGTAGTTGAGAAAAAGAAATAATAATAATAATAATAATAATAATAATAATAATAATAATAATAATAATAATAATAATTTTATTATCTTGCAAATGGACTGTTGTCCGGTGGCAAGTTACTAATACAACAATTTTAGACAATATTTAAAATGTAATACAATAGTAAAACAAGATTATTAAAATAATAAACAATAATATTAATAATACAATAATTAATAATACAAGAACACTCACAGTTTTTATACAAATAATAATTTTGAAAGTAACAGTACCTTACAAGTAATATAATAATTGTTTATGTATCTACGATGCCAAGTAGACGCCCTGGCCCCGAGGGCGACCCGCTAACCCAAGAGCCTCCGGCCTGAGGGGTCGGATGCAGCCCGTCGTGCATACAAAACCTTGCGGCTTACTAGCTCGTTGCTAAATCCAACTAGAATTCGAAACATTTTATATATTTTTCAGGGGGGGGATGAAAGACGAATTTGCCTCATTTTTCAATATGACGTCAGATAAAAAAAACAGCGTGTGTATCTGAGGACTGATTAGTTAGGCCAAAATGAAAGAATATTGTGAAGTTCCTGTGTAAATTCTCACAAAACTAATTGTGACGATATCAATTGGTGCCATAATTATTTTATGTCGTATCGATATTTATTTTAGAAGCCAAGTATTAATATTCCTGTTTTTGTGAAAATATTTTTACTTAACCTTTTTCACTTATGCTCAGCGTATATACTAGTATAATGTTACCACGTTATTCAAGTATATACCACTCACTGCTAAACATTCATATTATTCTCCCTTTATAGGTCTTTGGTATACCACTATTTTCTATTAACTTTTGCGGTTGTGTTTCTTGGTGCAGATGAGCACTACATCCCTGTAGCGTTTTTTTAATATTATATGCTGCTACCTTGTGACAATCAATAGGAACTGAAAGAAACTTTGGAAGCGGTTATTTGAAACTTGGTGCTTGAAACATGGGCATTTGAGAAAGAGTCGGCAACACCTCATAAGAAGTGTATTGCGTTATATTATGTGTAGTTAAAATTACAATGTTTCCTATAATAAACATTTGTTTCACTATAAATATCAATATACATATTCTACACATGCGTTTACAGTAAAAAATATGAATATTCTTATTTGCCATTAGATAATATCTTGAAAATAAACTAGTATTTTGTTGTTTCTTAGATATGTCTTTTTTGTCAACAAAAGAAATAGAATAAAACATAAAAATCCGTTATAAATATTTGTAATAAATATTCGTCATAAACTTTCTCCAGATTTAGAAAACCCTTCAACATATTCAGTATCCCAGAATCATCAGAATTGTGAGATATCTCCACAGCAGTAAACTATACAAGTAGAAGAAATGGGAAAATGTGCCAGATGATTTCAAAAATCCAAATTTTATGAATAAAAATTGTAGATCTAAATGATAAAATTCCATTTCAATCTTTCACTTTATTCTTTACCATTTCTGAATGGAACCATACAGTAAATAAAAGCAATATCTGATAGGTAAAGAATGTTTTTCACCATTCCAAAAATCTAAAAGATAAACTACGCTTCCATTTCTTTTGAATTTGAGTTTCTTTTTGCCGAACACTTCTGTTATAGTGCCTTGTACCAGTAGGGTCACAGTGTAATACCTCAGGTAAAGTTTTTTTTTGAACATTCGCAAGAGGACTCTCAATTTTGTATACATTATTCTGTTGCCGAACTAGGATGATACCTTTCGTTCTCTATTCATAAATATATAAACACAATATTACTTGAATAAAAATTAATTTAGAATTTAAAAAAAAACTACAAAGTAATAGAAAATGAGTAGATATGATAGAACATGAATAGAAAGAAAACATGTCATTCTATATTTTTTCTCGTATCTTGATTAAATGTGTTTTATCGTTTCCTTTGTAAGTCTATGGTACAGATATGTACCACCCCATTTAAATGGCCAAAAAGATCATTTTTTTCTTTTTTTTCTTTTACACATGGAAATTGTTATTTACTGTCCTTGAAACATCATTAAGCACAAATAAATCCAAATTATTAATTGCCTACTTTCTGCCCTATAAAGGATTAAAATCCGATCATAACTGTTTTGTTCTTTTTGTCACTCAGCTCTCCAGTTTGAAAATGTGCTAATTAAAATAAATTTATGTTCGAGTACATTAATGACTTAATAGTTTACAAGTGTCATGATTTTTTAACAAACGAATTAAATGAAATTTGATGGTCATATTGATACGCCAATATTTATTTCATAATAGTTTAATTTATGTGTTCTGGTAGGCGTGTTTTAGAGTCATAAAATAAGGTAAAACTGTTTCAAATAAGGAAATATGTGCATAATGCTGCTCCAATAAAGAAATATGTGCATAATATAGTACGTCTAAATAATGATTGGAATATACTGTGATAATTTGAATAATACGCATGGTTTCAATGCTGTACATTATACGAGTAGTTCATGTTTCAAGGACAAGTGCTTTAATGCATTTTGTCAAAAATTGACCAGACTTTCCTACCGGTATACTTAACTAAGTTCTAGATTCGTAGGATTTTTTTATTTTTTGTAATCATTCGTGCACGGCACTACCTTGAACTAACTGCAGGCTAAGTTATATTGCATATTAAACAAAGATTCAAGACTATGCAATGACAACCTCGTTACATCATCTTATTAAATTTTACTATAGAATCAAAAACCTTGTTACATAGAAGATACATAGAACGATAAAAAGACAGATCCTTTAGTTTTAACTGAGTAGTACAAACTTAGTATTGGTATATTAAAGTAATCTAAAGTACTATTTAAAGTATCACTTGAAGTTTCGATTTCCATACTTTTAGTTCAAATATTTTCGGCTAAGATTGAAGTAAAGTGGTTATCATTGCCTAGTGACACGTGTAAGGTTCCTAGGCCTGTATACAGAATGTCTGAATAAACGTGAAGAGCTGTACGTCATTCTCAATTCGAAGATTCAGGGCTGCGTATTTTCGACAGGCGGATGGCCCGCTACCCGTTACCCGAGAGCGCCAAGGCCTGTGCTAGGCGGCAGCGCTTGTGGTCGCGTTGCGGGCTCCCGCGCTTTGGCTCGCGCCGCGCGGCCGTTGACCTTTCACGAGGCGTTGCGCGCCGCTGAGGAACATGCAAATCACCACGGCCACTCGTCTGGCCGCCAAAGAGCGCTCGCGGGCGGCCGTCTGGCGACAGGTGATAATACGCGCGCCGGGAGCCGCCAGGCGCCCGATTAGGCAACCGGCAGCACGAAAGGACAGAACGCTGCACGCAAGTTGTGGGGGAGTTAGGTTTCACCTTACATGAAGAAGCATCACGAAGAATGATTGTAGCTCCATACGAAGATATGTCTGCCCAGTGGTTTCTATCAAACATTCGAGATTTGGATTTTGTTCATATACATTACTACTTATTGCTTCGTTTCATGCTTACTTTCTTTTTAAATTCTTCATTGCCAAAACATTTTTATTAATGGACAGAAATATGTTTGAATGTCTAATTAACTTGCTTATTTTCATTTTTTGTTGTGAAATCTTTATATTATTTATTGTATGAATCAGTAGTGTGGAATGCCGATCTGGATAGCTGAGTGGGCTACAGTGTGTGCCGAATGCGACGTTGTGGGTATGAACACTACCACAAGAACAAAGACTTGAGTGAGCTATATATAGTTTATTTACACAACTATTTACGTTTACAAGTTACCGAGAGGTTTGTTCGAGTTATTTCCTTTCAGCTCTCTCTACATGAGCCTTGCGCCGGCGCCAGCAAACACCCAACTTATACTACCCTGGCTTATACGCCCTGTGCCCTTCAGTGGTCGATAATTACTCAGCCGTGCTCGAACTCATCGGAGCTCCTCATGGACACAGCACCTCCGCAAAAGTCTAGGCGAAAGGTTTTTGCAGAATTACTGTGAAGAACCCAAAATGTATTACATCCTAGTGGCTTCGCGGTACTTCCTTATAAAGGGCCGTACTACGTAACTTGGTACGTCATCTGCCCCCACGCACTCGCCTCGTGAAACTCCGGCGCCCGGTTTAAACAAACTTGAAAAGGTTAGAAATAATAAAGTACAGGAAATTGGAACTCATCATTGACTGTAATGATATTTGAGTAACGTTTTACCAGCCCTTAGTTCTAAACCACCGCATAGTGGTAAGTTTCCTTGAGCCCTGGAAAGTGTAATGGAGTCTTCAGAAGTAATACGGTCATCATAGTAAACATATCAGTACACCGCTGTAGCCGACTCGCTTTCCTGATTTACAAAAGCTTGAAGGCGCTGCGATAAACGTTTAAATTTCAAAAGCCGAGAGCTCAGAGGTTCAGTTTACCGAATACGAGTGTTTTCATCATGGGATTGTGACAAGTTCGAACACATAGCCCATGATATTCCCAATGTATGATTGATTCATTCGTAATCAAACACCTTTCATTACAATTTATTTCTGACAATCATATCTACCAACACTCTTTCAGTAAACTGCAATGGAAAATCAGCGCCAGCGCAGCTTGGTAGCGCAATTAGCCAAGAAGGAAAGACACAAGCCCCAGAAAGAAAATACTAGTCACTTATGAATTAAATCATTGCATTTATTAGAAAAAATCATCATAAAAAACTTAAGGATAAATGCAAAGCTCATGTAGTCAAAAGATGAAATTGTGAACAAAATTTCGCGACAGTTTTTTTTTCACGCCTCAATGAATATTTTCCACATCCTAGATTTCCGTCTTAACACTAGAACGCCCGGCTTTCTTATACCCCTACAGCGCCCTGTTATACCCCTATAGCGCCCCTACAGCGTGCTATTTACCCCCTAAAACGCCCAGCGGAGTCGTTTCGACTCCGAGCTTTCAACGATACTTCTTGAAAGGAAATAATGCAAAAATATTTTTCTATGTTCTTACAACAATACTAAATAGAGTTATTTAGTATGTAATGGAATTATAACGCCACAACGTAAATATATTTTAAACAATTCTTGCCAATTCTATTCTGCAGAATGGAACATTTTGGATGGAATGGGAATGTAAACGGGCAAAATAATATGTTTGAAAGTAAACTTTTATCTATTAAATATTATTTTGGAACAATAACAATTAAAAATGTTATAAACTTTTATTTGTCCGTATTACGAGGTTTACTGGAGTCAGGAAAATAGATTTCCTTTGCATTATACTTCCCATATGGCTTGCGTTATGTCAACTTTATTTATATTAATTATTTAATTAATATTTATTATAAACAAACATGTATGTTACAAATTTGTGTTTGCTTCACACCGATAGAAACTTGATGTCCGTTTCATGATAGAGTTTTCAAAGAAATTTAATCACATGTTCTAAATGGAACTTAGTTCTTTTTCGGGTTGTATGTACTGTCTACATTACTGACTTTACTATGCATTCAGTACAAAATACGTCCAGTTGTATGAATAAAACTTTTAATCCCTTGCTCAAGCCATTGTTTTGAAGCACATTTTGTAGAATATTATCCAGACCTTTGATCAACACCTGCTGTGTATTCTGATGCGTAGTTGATGGCTACATTTTTCAGGAGTTTCCTCTCGGTTTTCAATACTTCCCCAATATTTCCAGTGACCGAAGAACAAATTGATGCACACCTTTTTAGGATTATCTCCCACAAGTTACAATTGTTTGCTACTTTCATTCGGTTTGTATACCATAAACTGTGTAAATACATCGAATTTGAAAGGAAAATGCCGGCGTAACAACTCTGTTCATCTGCCATAAAACGTCTAGAGTTGGTAAATGTGTCACTTCATACAAAAGAAAAAACATTTTTCAGATGAAATCAGTGAAATTAGCCTTCATTTCTTCCCAAACCTCTCTTATAAATTCGAAAATCATGATTCATAAAACAAGAGTGAATCAAAAACGAAGTACGTCTGATCATATAATCACCATCTGGAATCCAAGTTACCCTCCAGTACACTAAAAATCTCTTCAAAATTCGGAACATTTCCCCTTGTATAAATAATAATAGAAAATATTTTGTCAATGAACCATGATATGGATAACAATCCTTTTCTTGCTTGTAACAATAATGTGATTTTTAAAACAATGAGATTTTTCTGTACCATGACGGAACAACTCATGATTCAAGACTTTACATGTATTGAATAAGAAGACCTGAAAACAATGCAAAGTAAAGGAAATGTTAGCAATTTTTTTAAAAAGATATCTGAAATACTGGGAGATACATTAAACATTTTTTAGCGTTGAAATATATGAAACAGAACCTATAAGATCAGGTCAGTATGCACGGAGTCGAAATGACACCTCGCGGGCGTTCTAGGTAAATTCGATAATTTTTCACGAACTATGCATAGTACACTATTCAGTTTTTAACATACTGTTAATAATTAAAATTGATGAAAAGTCACGAAATCACAAAATTCAATCTTCAAAAACAAAGAAGTTACAAGGACATAAAGAGCGCTAGGAGTCGAAATGACGTCGCCTCCGGGCGTTCTAGTGTTAATGTTCTACAGACCTACTATGTCAATCAATACTGTAGATCAAGCATGTCAAGATTGCGAGCGTGGTAACTAGCTTTATAATGTGGATACGCGTGAGGGTAGGTCAATAAAAGTCAGTTTTATTACAATGCCAACGTTTCGGCCATTTATATCGCCTGCTTCAGGGCTATAAATATACAATAACAAGCTCATGTACCCAGTTTCATAGAGTTTTCGGGCATTTATAACAGAACAACTCTCGTGAAATTTAAAAGTAAGAGCTGTTCAAAAATCTCGGGAGGGGCAGTGCGTTATTAGATTCCTGAACCTCCACGAGAGAAGCCCTAACGAAGGATGGGGATGAGGGTAGCTAAAAATAGCCACCCGATTAATGAACGCCACACTGGACAGAAGGGATTTACAGTAGTTGAATATTCATAACGAAATGTCTAGAAAGGCCTTATTACACACAATAATTAAAGATACCATTCTCTTTTGGCATAATGACGAAAGAAAGCGTCTTTTACAAAAATCCATAAAACTTATGTTCAAATATCTATTTTCAAAACAAATTTAGTGCTTCAAAAGATGCAAAATTGAACGCCGAAAATTATGCTTATAAATGCTACTGTTAGAATAACATCATGGCAATTTAGTTGGCGATATCGTTCAAGTTTTTGAAAAGAAGATAGCTACATTGATTTTCCAACATTTAATGTTACTGACGTGGGTGTAGACACACATTTGGTTCGAAACAGGAATATTATTTAATTGAAAACTTCTAATTCCTAGAATCTCAGTTCATCATCATAATCGGCTTCCTTAATATATTCACGATTGTAGAAAAAAAGCATGGGCGAACACTGCTATGCCAAAAAGTCTCTTGAAAATAGAAAATTGCGAGGACCACTCCTAAAAATGTCCTTCAAGGCCCTCCAGGTCAAGGTTCTCAAAAGCATAATGATGAGTCATAGAGAAATGGCACGAGGAAAGATGTTTATCACGAATAATGGGAAATCATATTTTGTAAACGTTGTAGGATTCACGACGCAGTCTAGTAACAAAAGCGAGAGGCCTCGCGGCCTTCGAAAGCGCGCGACCAGGCAGATCCCGCTGAATACCAAAGGCCTGGCAGGCATTCCGCCTTTAAGGTTACGGGGAGACATTGGGTAATCCACTTACCGTATACGCGCGGAGGTGGTGAAAGAAAACTGGTAACCGCAACTCTACCTTGAATCTTCTTCGCTCCACGTTACCCTAATTTGCTCCTTGGTGGGTGGACATTCGATGACGCTTGGTCGAAGAACGCAGGCTTGGGACCTTGCTACCACGCTTTTCTAAAGGTCATTGGATTCAATAGATGTGAACACGGAGTTGAGGGACAACAAAATTACATGCTTAGTAAAATTCTCATTTAGTTGAAAACATTTCTTGTATAGATTTTTAAGATCTTTTGACATCATGTGTTGGGCACATATTTGTATATTAACAAGCTTATTCTAAATACATTCTTTTAAAGATGAGAACCCAGTGAATGTATTCTGAAAAAAAAAATCCTAAATTCCTAAATGTTTTACATTGCTGGTTGTAGCTATCAGTTCTCCATCCCAGCCTGAGCCATGAAACTTTATGTTATGCATTAACTAATAATTTTTACTCAAAACTTCTGTAGTCATTAGCACAATGATACAATATCATTCAACAATTATCAAAATAAATTCTTATACTGAAATTGAAAATAAGTTAATGAATTATTTTATGTGCCTAGTTATACTCGTGAAATATTTAAATTATAAATAATTTTAAAATGTAGGGGAAGAGAAAGCAAAACATCCGTCCGTCTGTCTGTGAACAACACTAGTGCCTAAACCATAAGTACGATTTCTTGCAAAATGAATATTCCCCGGCCGATCTGGTTCCACTCTTCCGCAAAGAAAAAAATTGGGGCTGTTTTTGAGAAAAGTTTGAAAATATTCGGGGGGCTTCATATACATAACCCCCAAAGTTTGATGAAAGTTTTTCACAATCAAGGCATCAAAGACCCACAAAAAAGGGATTCTGGCTGTACCACGTGTTAGGAGATTTTGTTTCTTAATTTAGCAACTGGATTTATCCACTTTTTTGTTGCCAGGGCCCTGTAGTATAAGTTTTTCTGCCAAAACTCCGCCGTTTTTTCCCGCAGCATTACGTAACTTTCCCTATACTATACGTACGTATAGTGTACAGGAAAGTAAAAATATTTATACAATGTTCTCCTAATTGTAGACGGAACTACCAATTCTTTCCACTATCTTTCTACTATATTGGGTTTTATAAATTTATGAATTTTATTGATGAATTTTAAATTTATTAGAATTTTCAATTCTGAATTTTAAACCTGACCTCAGGTTTAGTAAAAGATTTATTTCTTTTCCTTCCACTAATCTAATTATAATTTTAACCACAGATTGATGTGAATTGTTTTCCCTTTTTTTTTTCTGAGAGTTTAGCATTTGTAGCGGGCGCATGTGAGTCGAAAATATCTCCGCACGAACTGAAATAAGAGAAACGTGACGCCTTCCTTTTGCACGTGCCCAGCGGGCGAACGGTGTGGGCGATGAATCTGCTCCGTGGTGAATACTTTGCATCCAGGACCCCGGAAAGCAGCGATACATATAGCGAAGGGTCACGCGTGGGTAATTCCCACCCACATTGCCAGCTGAGACGCGCTTACGCTTCCAGTTCAAGTTCTCAACTTTTCCAAATGTATTTGTATTGTACAATCTCCATTAACGTTACAAAAAATGCGAATGAAAATTGAATCTCCAAGTAAGATACAAAAAAAGCGGTAAAGAAGATAACACGGTATAAGAAACATTGCTTCATACATGATTCACTTTTCACATAGAAGATTTTATAAAATTTCTTGAGCAGCTTCGCAAAATCCTTCACAAAATGGTATTTAGTTAGGAATATTTACCTCATTCGACGAGCCTTTAAAATGTACAGTAATAATGAATGGAGACTGATCCACTGGTGACCATTGAGTGTTGATTGTCAGACTGGCTATTCCTTCCTCTCGTGAAGATGTCCAGTCATCAACTCACGGAAAGAAACCGTTCAGCTCTCGCTCAACTCTCAAGGAAAGGTTCTATCCGATCGATAAATTGTTGAGGTCTACTATTCAAGTCATTTTCCTATTACATTTTGTATCTGAGAAGTCGATATGTTGTACTGACAAATTTCTAACCAGTTATTTTTCGTATTATAACATATATAACATATAAAAGCAAGAAAGAAATTAAACCATAACAAAACAGTCAGAAATTATCAAAAATCAATTTACTACTATTAATCCTTTATATTTGTGTTTTAAACCCAGTCCACTTCTTTTATTAATTGTTTATAAAGACCATCTCTCCTCCAAACATCATTCATCACGCATTAACAAGGCATGCATGCACCCACACAATATAAAACATTCATTCCTAACCCGGATTTCAAACTCACATACTTTGTGCTCTACGTAATTGAGCTCACCTGCTGCACTGCCTGTATCACGCGGTCGAATCACTCATGATTTTTTTTAATTTAGCGAAAAGATAATATTTATGTGCAGTACAATCTCCATTCAACTTACAAATTTATTGTAACAGACATTGACATTGAAACATCTTGCAATTAATTTGAGGCATCTAATAATGTAATTTAATCCTCTTTTACCCTGGTACCTGACGTACTGAAGATTTATCCCACTTAGGGTTGTGATGTTACGAATCTTTTCCATTTAGCATTCTCTGGTTGCTACCCCTTTCATGGCTCTCTGTACAGTGTAATGGGTATTTCTAGACGGTCTTATTATGACTTTGGTAGTGGAGTGAAGATGGCGTGGCAAGCATTGATTTGGCATGGTGTCATGCTTCAATCGGAAACTCTTTACCTAATATCTACTGTTTCATTAAGAGTATTAACAGCCAGTAAATACTATTACTCCTTTGAAAAGAAGGCTGACAGAATCTTAGAACTGCCCTGAATAGACCATGTCCGGATAAACATCCTCAGCTACGCTGGGATTTGAACCTGAATCCCTCGGGTTGTCTTAACGAGTGTCCTAATTACTATGCTGCCTTTCAAGTGATGTTGCCTGATAAGTTAAAATAACATTTTATTTACAGAGCATAGTTTGCCTAATGCATATTTGCATGCACCGTTTGACGATTGCTCGTATCTAACTGGTTCGGATTCTGTCTGTAGGGATTGCACGAGATTTACTCTCAATGACCGTCAAAACGCGAGCAAAACACGAGAAGGGAGACATTACGCAGGCGCCGTAGAGCTATAAATATATCGCTATTAAGAAAACAGGTAGTCCAATGCGAGTTTGTGATTTGTTAAGCATCGAGAAATTTGTTTTGCCTCCGTTGTTAATTTGTTTTATTACACTTTTTGTGTTTTTTTCACGAAATGTGAGTGTACATTTCTTTTCCGCAGCTACCGAAAACGCTGGGAAGTCGATGTTAGTAAGAGGGCGTCTGTGACGTGAGCCGAGTGATGAGATGCACTCCCGGGACTTCTTCAGAAGAAGCAAGCGACCTGCGCGAGGAGCGCCCCGCGGCGTGTGTTTGGAGGAGGCCGTGGCATTTGCGGCGCGCGGAGGCGTCCAGCGGCGACGTCTACACTGGCGGCGCCCCGGCCCCACCTTCGGACTCAGGAAGCAAGGAGATCGCGCACCTGCCTCGGCTGCGTATCATTCATTCACGTTTCCGTGCACGATTACTGTTATAGTCATTAATCCCGTTAGTGTAATCACTGTTTCATCCCGAGAGGTGGGGGTGGTGCGTCCCCAGATGAGACCCGGCGCAGACCAACACAACCGGTTGGGGGAGGGGTTGCCGCTTCCAGATATCTCACTTCAGCGGGACATCGCCCCAGCCGGGACATGCTTTAAACTGGTGAATGGTCTCCCGGCATGTGTAGCACATGTTTGTGTAAGAGTAGAGGATAGGTTAAGGATGAAGAAAGGAAAAGTCTCGGAGGCTTCCCCACCCTGCGGCAGCTGAGATTTCCCCTCTCGGCGATAAGGAAGCAAGGAGGCAACAAGGAGAGCTGCGAGACCCAGCGTTCGCACTGGCCGTCACTCGTCATCACTACCCTCATCGCCGGAATAGGAACTTGCATTGCCAGGAGTGTCCGAAGAAATGACTAATTCATCATTGTGTTGGTCAATCACATTATCTTATTATTGAAACCTTTCATCAAGACATGACGTATTTTCTGTTGAACGTTTGGACAACTTCTACTGTAGAAACACCTAAACTGCCTTTCGTCTGATCCTTCTCACTCATCAACTTCTTATCGCCAAATTCGCAGGGTTGAATTATCGGGAAATCCACGAGAGAAAGAGAGATGTTGTGACAAGGAGCACAGGCTGGCGGAGAGATGTTTGTAGCTTTGGAGGGGCAGGCCACGTTTGAGCATGCGTGGTGGAAGGTTTTTTTTCTCTGCTAGAGCTATAGTACCATATTTTTACGTCTCTTGTTACACATATGGAGAAAATTTAAAGATAAATTTAGAAGCGATTTAAAAAAAAATTAAATTCGTACATTTCAAGAGAAATTTACACAAAAACTGTTCGTTTTTTAAAAAAATGACATGACCTTTTTTAAAGAGCTAATTTTGTACTTTGGAGACTTTGTCTGAAGCAAAAATTTCCATCTTCAATTTTGTTGTTTTAACAATATTTTTTGCAATTTTCAAAAAACTGAGCGATACCCAAAAATGAGACTAGCTCCACATTTTCCCCCGTCCCTTATTACATAAGTGGAAAAATTTTAAAGATCAAATATGAAGCCGCTTTTAAGAAAAATTTCAAACGCAAATCACGCAAAAACTACTCGTTCTTTTCAAAACATTGTACATGACCTTATTAAAAAAAATTCTACAATGAACATTGTGGCAATTCTGTAGTTTTAATTTTTTTGCAATATTCGAAAAATCGGGGATTTTAACGAAAACGAGACCTGCGTAATTCTCTCAAACGTTATTTGCACCATTCAACAACAAATTTAATAAAAAGTTGGAGCCAGTTTTTTTTCAATTTTGAAATGTCCAAAGGGTTTCGTGTAAAGTACTCCCTAAAATGAAAATATGGATTTCAAATTCCACGATCCACGAAATCAGACAGAACAATCGGGGAATATAAATTTTGGAGAAAATATTCTGAATTGTTTATGTGTTAGCGTTGTGTGCAGGCGGACGGACAGACAGATATTTTGCCGTCAATAGATTTTTCGGAACAAAGTACGCACAAAACATGGATTCTTGCTACACCAGATGTTAGAGGATTTTTTTCTATAATTAGCAGCTGGATTTATCCACTTTTGTCATTAATAGGGCTCGGCAACTAGAGTTTTTATGTCAAAAATTCGCCGTTCTCCGACGCACAATTGCAATATATTCTCTTCCTACGTGAAAATAAATGTTTTAATTTTGATTGAACCGTCTTATTCAATTAACATAGTTAATTGAAAAATAGTTTATTGGTGTCATCCAAACAAAAACAATTCAGTATCATCATATTGTGTTTAGCAAAACACTAAATTTGTGATTACATTGCAACAAAGGGAATTACATTATCATCCCTACAATAAATTGCAGTCCTTGGTGTTCCAATCAAAAATAGGCTACATAATTCATTGTAGTTTAATACATATTCCACACTGTCATATCGACAGTAAACATTTCTAACTGTTAAATAGCAGGGTTGTGGTGTTCTGCAGGAAATGATGCCAGAGGGGGACGGCAAGTCGATATTGTATACTCTGATTTAAACATAGCTGCACTTCAAGGTCACGATCTGGAAGGAGAGGGGAACAGTGTCATCCAATCGGAAGCTTCGTTAGAACTTTCATTGTTGGTATTGGAGCTCCCGATTGGGTAACAAAGTCCCCCTCTGCTTCCAGCTCATGATCTTCAAGTGCAGCTATGTTTAATTCGGACACAGGAAGTGGCGGCATAAAAAAACGAGCAGGATGCAGCACCCCTCCCGATCCTGCTCCGCTATTTAGATTTCTTTTGTGGAACCACCTCCAGGCGAATGTAAACTCGAATCCTCTTAATCCTCCTTGTAATTCTCTTAATTCGCTTTTGAAGTCTCGGCACACTGTAAACGCGACAGATCACATTGCGCTCCTGGACCCTCCTCCATCAACGTCTTGTGTAGGCGGACTTCAATACGTGGAAATCGCCGCTGCCGCCGTGGGACCGTGAATCGGCCCATTGCGAGCGAGCACAAGATGCTTGAGAACACGGTACTCGAGGCTGAAGTGCTCGAGCAAGTACGTGCGAGCTAATGACATGTCTTGCAGATCTCAGTTACCTTGCATTTTCTCTAACACTCCTATCAAATACTTTGGTCTCTTCTTAGATACAATGCTTACATGGTATTTACACAGTAAAAATATAACTAGTGTACCCGTGTGAGAACTCTCGCATGCCATACCCAACTTTCTTACTCTCTTCTTAATTTTTCTATTTTCTCAAAAATGGCTTCGAATTTTTTGTTCAAACTTTTCGAACGGATAGTGCAAATACACTCTTTAATGTGAGGTGAAGTTCATTTTGGGGTATTTCTTGTTTTTTCAAAAATTACTCAAATGTGCCTTTTTTGAAAGATCTCTCACACCTTTAATATGCACTTTAGCAGCAATTTGTAAACACTATGTATTTGTGAGTTAATGTGCTTCAAATTATTTTAAATGACGTTTTTTAAAAACTCAAACTTTTCTGTGAAAAATATCATCAAATTTCCCATTTTGAGTAGCGCTCAAACCCCATTTTCTTGAAAACAGCTCCAAATTTTTCAAAGAAAATTGCCTTTTAGGATAAGGTTTAACTGCTTTTTTAATATTCTGAAAATAATACTTTTGTTCTCCTATTAGGAAAACGAAAAATTAATTATATGTCAAAAAATGTAGTTAAGGCGGCGATGGATGGCAGTTGTCAAGAGTTATGGCAAGACCTAATAGCTAGCCGAAACCAAACGAAACAGAAAACTAATACGGGACAGTCTGTGTCTTTCTGTAGCACCACGAGTTACTTTCCCATGTACGTACGTATATACGGAGTAATACACGTAAAGTTATGTAATGCTGCGCGAAAAAATGGCGAATTTTCGGCAGAAAAAATTCGTTGCCGGGCCATGCTAACAAAAAAGTCGATAAATTCAGTTGCTAAATTAAGAAAAAAATCCCCTAACACGTGGTGTAGCCAGAAATCCTGTTTTGTTAGTCTTTGGTACCGAGAAACCAATTGAAAGCAAACGTCCGTCTGTCTGTTTGTCCGTCCTCCAACTACAAAATTGCAGATAAAAATTATCCATAGTGAATTCTTTCTTTAGGGTCACACAATTTTTTTGTTGGAAAATTTTAGTAGTTTTTGCGCAATATGTTGAATTTTAAAAAAAAAATACAAAAACCAGATTTTCTCAAAAACGACTCCAAATTTTTTCTCTACATTTTTGGTAGGGATAGTGCTAAATGTACTCTGTGGGATGACATAAACGCCATATTGTTCTGTTTTGTGTTTTCAAAAATTTCAAAAGTGTAATTGTTGACTTGTCTCTCGCGTTGATATTTACATTAGCGATGATTTGTTCACAGTAATATTCTAATGAGTACATGTGCTTTAAATAATGTTAACTAAATTTTCTTGAAAATTTAACCGTTTTCAGTGTAAAGTCGCTGAAAATTCCGCATTTTCAGAAAAGCTCAAACGCCATTTTCGCATAAATGGCCCCAAATTTTTTCTTTAAACTTTTAGAACGGATAGTGCTAATTGCACTCTTTAATATAATAAATGTTTATATTTCGAGTATATTTCTTTAAGAAAAAACAAAAATGCATTTTTTGAAAGATCTCTCACATCTTTAATATTCACATTACCAGAAAATTGTAAACATTGCGTGTGTGTGTAAGTGCTTGAAATGACTTGAGAAATCCTTTTTTTGTAAACCCAAAACTTTTCTGCGAAAAAGAGCTTCAAATTTTGCATTTTTAGGAGCGCTGAAGCGCCGTTTTCGTAAAAACTGCTACACATTTTTGAACGAAAATTGGCATATACGAGGAGGTTTTACTGTTCTTAAATATTCCATAATTAATATTTCCGTTCCACCATTAGGAAGCTGTCACAAAATGTAGTTTGGGCGGTGATAAATGGCAGCTGACACGAGCATGTAACAATACCGAATAGTTAACCCAGACCCAAGCAAGTAGAAAACTAATACGGGAAAGTTTGTGCCATTTGTTGCATCACTAGTTGATACTGACTAACCGATTGACGGCAAAACGTCCGTCTGTGGTCTACGCTAGCGCCTAAACCTTTCAGGCGATTTTCTTCAAAATTGATATTCCCCAATTGTTTTCACTGATGTCGAGACTCCTGGAATTTGATACCGATATTTTAATTTGTGGGGTACTTTACGGGAAGCCTGTCGGATATTTTCAAAGTTTTCATAAAAATGCTTCCATTTTTTTATGAAACTTTGTTGTTGAATTGTGCAAAAAACGTTTCAGAGAATGATGTAGGTTCTTTTGTTGATATCCCCAATTTTTCGCAAATTGCTAAAAACTATTTCAATACTGCAAAATTGAAGATAAAGATTTTTGCCTCCAAGTTGGTTGTACAAAATTAGTACTTTAAATAAGGTCATGTAAATTTCTTTGTAAAAAGAGTAGTTGTTCCGTAAATTGCACTTTAATTTTACCAAAATTTTGTTTCTCAAAAACCGCTGCAATTTTTTTCTTTGAAATTTCTTCACTTATGTAGTGAGGGACGGTAAAAAATATGATCTTAGTTCTATTTGCAGGTATTGCTTAGTTTTTTGAAAATTGCAAAAAAAATTAACTACAAAAAAGTAGGTATTCGAGTCAGGTTAACGGGGAACTGATAGTGCACATAACAAATCTGCTACATTATGTATACACTCAATTGGGGGTTGAAAGCCCTGAGGATGGAAATATATTTTCCGAAACGTTGGCAAACAATCAATGTTTAAATTAATTTTGCTCCACTGACCAAGCCCCGTTAACCTGGCTTCAATATAATATATTAGTCATTAAGAATTCTCCAAAATTGTAGATAGAGATTTTTGCCTCAGACAAAGTCTCTTGTACAAAATTATCTCTTTAAAAAAGGTAATGTAGAGTTTTTTGAAGAAACGAGTAGTTTTTGCGTAATTTGCAACTGAAAATTACGAAAAATATTTTTCATTAGAACCGCTCTAAATTGTTTCTTTTAATTTACTTCACATATGTAATACGGGACGGTAAATAAATAAACTAGAATGGCACCAACTTTTTCGCAGTACTTATTTTTCTTATCTCGTTAGTTGGGAATAGCATTTGGAGAATGCCCTTCACGGCTGCCTTTCTTTGTCGCCCAAAATACTTTTATTTTTTGCATTCAGTAATTGTTGTTCAATTACTGAATTTCTAATGCTAGAGCTCATACAATTACGTTTTGACTAATATGCAAGTATTCAATCCCTAACCCACTGGAATGGCCGAGATTCTTAAAGCGCGCGGAGGCTGAGTGCTTCTCTTCGAAGGAAACCAGGTTTCAATCCCGGGTTGATGAATGCGCGATTGCAGAAAAATCTATTGAGGATTGTAGAAACTCTATTGAAAAGCATTTGAAGTATTCTACTCACAAATAGAATTAATGCAGATAAATATACAGGACTAGTCTGTGTTTCCCCAAATTGCATCTTTTAAACAATTTTTTAACTCTGTTATTCGATTTCTTAAACGCATGTCACGTCAAATCAACTGTTGTCTTGTGTGCATTTGTATGAAAGGATTTAAGTAAAATTATGAGTATTTCAACATTAAATTGAAATACAATTTAACCAGAACCCATGCGATCAACTTACATATCACTAACAGTTCCGAAATTATTATTATTTTCTCGCCTTACAAATATTTCGTAAGAAGAGAAATGTATGTAATCGTGCGCCGGAAAACGAATTTTCTAGCGAACTGCACTTGTGTGGCATAGTGGTTTTAGCGCCAGCACGTTATCTCTGAAGAACTGTGTTCGGGTGTCGGAATGGGAAAAAAAATGCTGGTTAAAAATACTTTTGCTGTTTTATGTAGGTGTATGTTGTTGCGGAACATTTTAAATAATTCAAAAATGTATGTGCTTTGATAGAACTTCGTTTTAAATTTGACGTTTTGAATATAAATGAGAAAGGAAAAATTATATCTACGATAGAAATTTTTACACCTTGACCTGAATTATTTGTTGTTTTTTTACATGAATTGGGCATTTACGTGTTTACACCTTTTCCCAAGTTCGCGCCATACGCGCTTAAGTGGCGTAGTGGCATGAGTACAAGCAAGTTAAATTTGAAGATTTGGAATCGCGTCTCCGAGCAGAAAAACTTTTGTAGGTTATGTAGAAGTATAATATTGCGGAGCATTTAGGAACAATGCAAGAAATTACATGCTTGGGTAGCACCACCAGTTACATTTAATTACTCAATTTGTATTCTCAGAGTATTGATTTTTTGAGCAATCTTCAAAGCTTTGTAGAACTTTCGCAACAACGCCGCTTCGATTGCTGAGAAGCTATGGTTGTCGAACGTCGAGATGGTGGCGGTGATAAGATACAGTATTTATTTAGTCTAGCTGGTGGTGGTGTAACTCCTAGGCTGAAAGCCAGAATTTTAATTCCTCCGTTTGCGATGAATTTTGCAGCAGTTTTTTTTAATTACTCCTCATAATGGTACTTGTGAGATATGTTATATACCATTTAATATCTGAACCCTAAGAAAATTACAGTGTATTGAATAAATGAAAAATATGAAACGCTCTCGGAACTCTTATCTTACGACAAAAGGCAACTCACAGGGGAGAAGCCAGAATTTTCGTAATTATTTTGATTACTGTATTGATATTATTAGCCAAGCGAATGCATGTAGTTTTGACCACTCAACACTGGCACCAGTGAGTTGCTTGCATGTTGGTTGAAGTGGATGTTTTCAAATAATAGCTAAGGTGTTAATAGCGCAGAAAATGCAATATTTCAATATCAGGTAGGTGTTTCCATTAAAGCTAGAAATTATGCGCTGTTGTAGTACCACTAGTTTTATTTATTAATAAGCAATTTGGAAAATAATTAACGAAAGGAAGTAATGTGTATTTTCTCTGGGAGGATGGTGTGAGCGACAATTTTCCATTGAAAATATCGGTATAACCTGTATGGACTTCAATACCGATGTAGACATTCTATAAAGATTTTTTGCGAGAAAAATGGTATTTGATAGAGGTATGGAAAAATATCGGTATTCAATACCTTTTCAGTTCCTGCATAAAACTGGCTTCAAAACAAAATTCGCATATATGGTAAAATCTAAGGATTCATTTATTATTGTTGATTCAAGTGCTGACGAGTCTTTATGCAACTAACGACATTTGACAAAAAGGGGTTGCGTAATTGGGCAAACGTGTTTCATCACACTCTTCATTTATTCCAAGGCCGCGAGAGGCATCTTGATTCTTTTTCGTTATTCCATTATACGAGTAGTAAAGGACGCGAGGCGACCCACCGCGCCGAGTGTCGGCGTACCCTTTCGCGCAACTCGTTCTCCTGTCTCCCCCCTGGCGCGCGCGCGGCGCCGGCCACGGCCCTCTGCGCAAACGCACGCGCAATGCAATGGAACATCCTTGGTAGTATATTGCGTGGAAATACAATATTCACTTTACAATCGATATTTATTTTCCTTTGAATCTCATGTTTTTTCGTTGGAATTATAAAAACGTTTACCTAGTACTTGATGTCTCACTGTAATCTCTCACAGTACTAAGAATTCTTCCCCAAGTCGGATTTCCCCTTTTATGAATCTGGCCTTCAACGACGTAATTATTTTCTATTACAATAATATTCTTTGTTCAAGTTTAAGAAACGTTGCTTCGTCATCTTGTGGTTGACAGAAGCTACCTAATTTGACTTTTTCAAAACGTAACTTCCTACCATGAAGAGAAGACGGGGTCTGTATGCAGTCAGATGAGCAGTTTATAATGTCATTAACGTCAAATTTAGTAATAAACTGACATCTTTATATTTTGATAAATTCAGAAATATCTTAAAGAATACGTAAATGTGCAAATCTCTAAGGAAACGAATATTTAGATGCTAATGAAAACAAATGACGTTGAACTTCCTAACTTACATTTTCTCACTAGTATTCCATTTGAAACTATTTAGTTAAAGCATTTCAGATATACTCGGAATTAGAAAAATATTCATTATCCTATAAGTGAATGAGTTTATATATTTGTAAATTATCATTGAACCGTTACCTGAAATTTATTGTTATTTTGTATTATTTTATTTTGTTTTGAGTTATGGAAGTTCGACTACAGTTTCTGCTCTGTTACTAGGTTGGATGGTAAAATTATTTGCAGATGACTTTTTTTTTCAGAACAAATTTATGACATTTTATAAATTATAATTTTTATACATATTCAACACGAATTCAATGTCAAACTAGTGCTACTACAACCTGGAAAAAATTTTACCTTTAAACTGTTATTTAAAATGATTTTATTGCCATCTAGCTGATTACTCTGAAGTTACCCTAGTATTTATTTATTACAACCATGAACTAAGCAGGCTCTCCTGACCTGCACACTCTGCTCATATCTCCCGCACGCCCTATCCGACATCCTATGGTCGTTCTGACCACACCCCTCATTCAGCCCCTTCCGCTCTACCTGTTCCTCCGCTTTTCTAGCTCTACCGGAATATTCCTTTTCTTTCGCTTCCACCTTTCTCTCTGCTCAACCTGCACTTTCACTCCGCCTCCTTCCGCTTCGGCCGTTTCCTCCCTGTCCCTTTCGCTCCTTCCGCTCGACTCGCTGCCTCCGATCATTCTGCTCCACCGGCTCCTTTCTTCCCCCCACTCCGCCTTCTCCTCCCTCACTCACTCCGCTCGCTCCGCCCCATCCGGACCGCCTCACCGGCTCAGGTGGCTCAGGGCAATAAATGTTCTCCCTGCAGGGCCTGCGACCGGAATAGCCCAGGTTCGAGTCCCTACGGTAGCAGGAATTTCGACCCTAGTTTGTCAGCTAGGGCGAATTTCGCCGCTGTCTGGAGGAGAATTTTATCGGCCAGCTGCTCTTATCGCTAGTTTTCTGTGCAATCCACACCATAGAATGGCCGAACAATACCACAACAAAAAAGGACTACTGACCGCGCGTGAACTTTTCTTACATTTTCTTGTCCTATTCTCACCTTTTAACACACACGTTTACATGCACTACACTAATACACGCGCCGGGAGACGAGTTGGGAGCTTAGAGCTTGTGTCGGCTGGGGCGAAGTCCAGCTGATGGGAGATACCTACTGGGGCAAAACCCAGCAATTCGGCGTGTAGATCGGCGCCGGATCTCGCCATCTAGCGGAAGAGGAGCACAACCACTGCTCACAATTAAAAGCATGCACTACCCTTACGGTACTAATAGGCTCTGATAATGAAATAATCAAGATTTATGGTTAAATAAAAAAATCCTTAGCAGTTGACGCGCCCAGAAACACCAATTAATCAACCGACAGTCCCGTATCGTTCCACTCGTTTGTAGAACTCCAACATCAAATTATTCCTCCATTATGCGCGAAATATAGTATTTTTTCCTCAAAAACCACTCCAAATTTTTTCTTTAAATTTTGTCCTCATTTCCAGGGTGAGTCACGTAACTTTAGCACTTCTTATAACATCTGAGCGTTTGAAGTTGCAGTGCAGTTTTCACTGGAGTGCATGAGGGAATGGGGCTAATTGACATGTGTATTCATTTCTATTTTATCACTTGTATTTTACGAGATATTTTATGTAACTTTATTTTTTCAAATGGAACTATACACATGTTTCATTCTATCATGACGAGCGTAAAAAGACAAATCCAATGATGTACATATTGTTATATGTTGGATAGCATTTTTTTGAGTAATTTTAATTTTTTGAGACTGGTTTTCAACGGATATTTTCAACAGAACAGTCCACCACACAAGGTCACGCAGCGCTCTAGCAGGCGCTCTCCCAGCAAACGCACGCTCAGTGATGGGAAGGGAAGAGATCTTATTATTTTAAGATATGAAACATATTCCAAATATTCACAAAATTTGCAGTTTTATTCCTAAACTCTGCTTTCCATTCTTCGACATTTTCAGATTTTTTGTATCACTTATTGATTGAAAATACGAATTTGTCATAAGTACTATGTATTGAATAATGTCCTGTAAAAAAAACCTCCATTAAATGGAGTTGAAGTAATAAACAATTTTATTACAACACATACTTACGACAAATCCTTATTTTCAATCCTTCAATTCCTTCAATCAAAGAAAGACAAAAAATCTGAAAATGCAGAAGGATGGAAAGCAGAGTTCATGAATAAAACTGCAATAGTTTTGTGAATATTTGGAATATGTTTCATATCTTCAAATACTAAAATCCCTTCCCTTCCCTTCACCGAGCGAGTGTTTGACAATGGAGCGCCACGCGACCTTGTGTGGCAGTCTGTTACATTAAAAATAGAGAGTTTTTGCGAGACGGGAAATCAAATGTCGCAGATCGTAATCATTGTAAATAAGTTTTTGCTAGTCGTACAAACAAAAACGTACGCAAAACTAGGAACTAGTAAGAACTGAAAAAACTCCAAAAGTACCTAAAAGCTTTTACTAAACATCTGTGAATCTTCTGACTCTATTTATGTTTTTATGAGGATTATCAGATATAAATATGTATAATACATTAAAACTGATTTTATCATACGAATATGTAGTATGAGTATATATATATATATATATATATATATATATATATATATATATATATATATATATATATATATATTAGTACTGGTAAGTTATAACAACCATTTCAACTATGTTTTCGTGGCAATCAACGTAACTTCAATGTACACATAATCTCCAAATTCTCAACTAATATGGCAGTATATTCCTGACGTATATGAATTAACTTGAGTAAAAATTAACCATGAAGATCCTGCCGTATTATATTGGGAATACGGAGATTGTAATTTTCATTACTTCCATTCTTATTGTGTATTTGTGCAGTGGCGCATCTTCTGTTGGTGTCACCTAGGGCAAACTTAATGGTGTCACCCCTCCCACAAATTAAGTATAAAAATATCTATTGCTGCATAGATTGTAGATTATTTTATTAAAAATACAATCATGATAGTTATTTATAATATGATAAAAAATTCTTTGTAATTAAGAATAATTGCAAAACAATTTTTAAATAAATATTTTACCTTAAAGTAGCGAATGCTTTTGTTTCTATAAATACCCAACATAATTATGAGTTTTTCAGTTTTTCGTAATATTTAGTACTTTACTGATACCACAATAAAATGATAAAGCTTTTGTCTTGCTCTTACTTTCTCAAAGCCAGTTGCAAGAGTGTTCTATTCACCTGCTGCAATTAATACCCTTTTACCGATTTCGTAACAAGAAAAATTGATTGATTCGTGTTTCCGGGCGCGTCAACTATTACAAGAAAGAAATTCGATATGAATAATACGTATGATTTTGTTAGTATTACCTCTTAATCCCATCAACAGTTCACCTATTAAGATAAAGTAATCACTGAATTCGAGACTCTTTGACTATTGAAGAATAGGCGCTTACCGCTTATAGTTTTGCGTTTAAGTTTTCATTATTTATTTTCTTTGCTTTCTTAGTATTTGTGACTTAAAAGTATACTTATTAAATTAACTAAACCATAAAAATTATATAATTCCAACATTAAAATTTTCAAAACTACTGAAGCTAAGAAAACTAACTATTAATATACAATTTTTAAGTAAATGATTTAAATTACATAATTTCAACTATAAAATATTTTAATTGGTGTCACCTGGGCCGATCCCCTGCCGCCCCCCCTAACCACTGTATTGATGTCGAATTCGTGTTTAGTGGTGGCGGCGAAAACTATGTAAAGTATAAGCTATGAACATATTTTTGTCGGAGACGACGGAGAATGACGGGACCCGTCAATTGAAAGCCCGTCATTTGATGCCGGCGCATGCGCAATTTTCTCTCTGACTAATCTCGTGGTCCCTTAAATCTGACACCGATATTTTAATTTTGGGGGTATTTTATATGAAGGCTTCTCGAACATTTTCAACATACAAAAATAACGCCAACAATTCTCCCTAAATTTTGTTGTTCGATAGTCTGAAGGTCATTTAAGAGAATGGCGCAGGTCTCATATCGGTTGGAAACTCTGATTTTTCGAAAATTAAAAAAATTCAAAACTTTTTCGGCGTCTTTCTACAACTACAATTATGAAGATACAGTTGTTTTTCTTAATGAAATGTGCTGCTCAAAAACGGATTTTCAAAAAAGATCATATTGAATTTTTTGAAAATATGAGTAGTTTGTCTTTAAGTTCCTGACAAACATAATAGCCCGCACGGAATTGGCTGCCCTTCCTTTTCGTCGACTTCTTACAACTACAATTGTGAAAATACATTTTTTCCCTCAATGAAATATATTGATTAAAAACACATCTTCAAATAAGGTCAGGCTTAATTTTTTGAAAATATTAATTTTTCTATTATTTCGTGACAAACATAATAACCCGCTGTAAATTTACTGCGCTTCAAACCGATGCATCGCATGTTAGAATTTGTATATTATTTTTTGTTCGTTTCTTACATTCGACGTTTTGTTATTCATGTACACATTATTCTTTTACAAATTATTTAAAACCTATTTAAAATATATGAAATAATAATTGCTCTCTCTCAGGGAATATCGACAATGCAAGGTATGTATCAATGGGATTCGGCGTCGCGCTCACGAATTTCTGTACATCACGTGTCATTGTTTGGACTTGATATGAACGGAAGTTATGAATGAAATGAGTGACCTGTATGAATACAAGTTATGATTGTCAAATTTATGTTGACATTTGCATGGGAATATTTAGTTTTCGCACCAAATGTTCTACCATTTGTAATTAGTAGAGCAGGGCTATCAAACGGAGCACAAATATGCTCGGTTGCGCTCTGCAAGGGCATGCAGTGTCCACGGCGAAGGGAAGCCCACGCTCCGATTTCTCAGGGATGCACAGTAGGTGGCCATGGCAGGACGCCTGAAGACATATACCAAGTTTCAGTCCGAGTGGGCTATTGTTTTCTTGTGCAGTGATCGCAGAGGTGATCAACTTTGTTTAATATACAGAAAGTATTTAATAACCATAAAGAGTAATATTAAAAGTAGGAGACTACCACACTTTTTGTTAAGGTGCTATCGAATGTTCTTACAATCTTTTCAATTTTTTTAAGGAAATTTCTGAGAAATGGAATTTTGTATCAGGTAAATGTGTTTTAAAATTCGTGTATTTTAATATTACATAATATATCCGATTTTACATACTTATTACATATTCTCACTGTTTTCATTACATATTAATGAACGTGTTTTGACATTTCATACTTCGTATTTTTGCAGTCTCTATTCATCATTACTCTGTTTATTTTGAAGTGCATTTTCACACGAAAGATATGCAAATCGTATTTCTTTAAATGTTTATTTGCAATAATAGTGTCAGTGTTTTTATGAAATTATGATATGTAATATTTATCTTGAACTAGTTCATATTTTGGTTTATATTAATTATTTTCTTAAAAATATTGATTTGAGTTATTTGTAATTAGTTAATAGTTCTCATATACTGCATTCTCTAGCACTAAGTAGAAACGTGCGTTAATTTATTGGTGTAATGATCATCAATGATCATCATTGTATAGTTGCAGTTTCTGTTTACATGTGAATTCCATTAGAAGTTGGTAAAATTTATTATATCTCTATACGATATACCAACTCGCCGCACTCGCTCGAAGTTTCTCACCCCTGCTTTCCGCCTGTGACACGAGTGACTTCGTTTAGCTGATATCATCGCGTGCCCCAAACCTTTGCGAAGGCCGTTCGCGTGCTCGTTCGTCGGACGGCCCTGGACCTATGCAGGATTTTAGAATACTTTTCTCTAATCATGGCCCTATGAAATGCATTTTTATATTTTTCGGGATATCCCGTTTCTTTTTCGAATACAAGTTTACAAAATTTTGTATTATATTTTTATGCAGTTGTAGAAAATATCGTTCAAATTTCATGTGTGAAGTTTCCGTTACTCTCACAGACTCCATTGAGATTTTTTGACTCAATTTCGGTGTTAGCAAAGAATGTCAATCTCCACCGTCAAACAAACGGAAACTTTTCCCACTTAATATGAATAAAACTATTTTATTATATGCGTTTTGTACTTGGGGATACAATGATTAACTATAACTAGTGGTGCTACAGAATGGCACAGACTTTCCCGTATTAATTTTCAATTTCCTTGGGTCTTCGCTAGCTATTCCGAATTGCCATATACTCTTTTTTGCCAGCTACAATCTATCACCGCCAAAAGTAAATTTTTTTGTCATTTTCTTAATTTTTCGGTTTCCTATTGGTAGAACGGAAACATTATTTTTCGAATATTAAAGAACACAAAAACCTAGTCCGAAATGGCAATTTTCTTTTAAAAATTATGTACCGTTTAAGAGAAAATGGCGTTTTAGGGCTACTAAAAATGCGAAATTGGCAGCTCATTTTCACAGAAAATACTTGAGTTTTCAAATTACTTTATTTGAAGTTATTTAAAGCACTTACACTCACAAATATAATAATGTTTACAAATTGCTGGTAATACGTATATTAAAGATGTGAGAGATTTTAAAAAAAAATACAATTATGTATTTTTTGCAAAAACAAAAAAATAACTCAAAATAAACTTAACGTACGCTTAACTAAAGAGTGTAATTAGCACTATCCATTACAAAAGTTTGAAGAAAAAATTTGCAGCCATATATGAGAAAATGGCGTTTGAGCGTTTCTGAAAATGCGATATTTTGAACTACTTTTCACCGAAAACGGTTGTATTTTCGAGAAACTTTACTTGACATTATTTAAAACATATATACTCGTAAATATAATAATGTGAAAAAATCGCCGATAATGTAAATATTAACGACGTGAGAGACAAGTTACAAAATTTACATTTTTGTAATGTTTGAAAAAAACAACCGATAGAACAAAATGGATTTTATGTCATCTGATAGAGTAAATTTACCACTATCCCTACCAAAACTGTAAAGAAAAAATTAGGAGCCGTTTTTGAGAAAATCTTGTTTTTGTAATTTTTTAATGTTGCACATATTGCACGCAATATTCAACGAAAACTACTAAAATTTTGAGAAACATTTACATGACCTTTATGAAAGAACTCAATATGCAAAAAAAAATTCATGTGCAATTCAAGAATTCAATGTGCAGAACAAATTTTATTTTAAGAAAAAATCTCTATCTTCAATTTTGTAGTTGGAGAAAGACGCCGAAAAAAAGTCAAACTTTCACAATTTTCGAAAATTCAGAGCTGTACGTGAAAATCGGACCTATGCCATGTTAATAAGTGTATTTTACTCTATTCATACAAGAAATTTAAAGAAAAAATTTGGAGCCGTTTTTGAGAAAATTTTGATATTCCCCGGTGGGTTTCATATAAAGTACCTCCAAATTTTGAAGAATCTTTTTCAAAATCTCAAAGCTTCGACTAGAATTAGATCGACTTGGGAATATCCATTTGGAAGAAATCGTACGTATGGTTTAGACGCTAGCAGTGTTCGCAGACGGACGGACAGACAGACAGACAGACGGACGTTTTCGTTTCAATTGGGTTTTCGGTATCAAGGACCTAGAAAATAGGGTTTCTGGCTACACCACGTGTTAGGGGATTTTTTTTCTTAATTTAGCAACTGATTTTATCCACTTATTCATTTTCACGACCCGGCAATTAATTTTTTTCCGCCGAAAATTGGCCATTTTTTGGCGCAGCATTACATAACTTTCCCTATACTGCGTATATCCCTCCTTGTATACGTAGTATACGGGAAAGTAAAAAATGTTAATTGTTTCTACCTCTTTTTGTTTAATCCATATTCTTAGTTTGAAGCTCATATATTGGCTATTTTACGTGCGTATATTATCAATTTTAAAAGCATGGTTGCATGCATATTTTTAAATTTTTAGTGCATGAAGTTCCGGGTTCTATTTATAAAGCATTTAATACCATCTAATCCCTAAAGAAATTTACTGCGTGTTGAATGAAAGAAACGATTAAACAGTATCGGGGCTGTTATCTTACTACAAAAAGCAATTCACAAGTGAGCAGCCAGAATTTTCGTAATTATTTTGATGTCAATTGCATATACAGTATTCTAACTACTGTATTAACATTATTAGCCAAGAGAATTCACATATGTTTGCCAACACTGCGATGGAAACATTGAGTTGCTCGCTTCTTGGTTGAATTGGACGTTTTTAAACAATAGATAAGATGTTAATAGCGCAGAAAATGCAATATTTCAATACGACGTAGCCGTTTCCATTATTGCGGGAAACTATGTAATGTTGTAGCACCAATAGTTTTCTTTTTGTTCCCATTTTGTATTTTAGTTGTCTTTTGATGGCCGTGTTATTCAGATGCTTCGTAGTTTTCATGCAATTATTTAACTAATTATCTATATTTACAGACAGTAAATCAATGTTGCCTGAAATTTGTTTATTCTTTGTTGATTCACTTTGAAGAAATGTACTACAATATCAATGAAGTCTTTGATTAATTTATTAAAGATGTCCTGAACTAAATAAAATTGAACCTAGCACGTAATTATATCTCTTAGATTTTAAATTCGGTCTTGGACACAAAACTTACGCTGATTTTAAGCATTTGCAGTCTGCATATTTGTCTTAATACGCTCCCAGTAATTAGCACTATCTATCTAAGAAGTGCAATTCTGCCTTTTGGTGGTAAAGGACACTGTGTCAAATACACATAACTTTTCAATTGAACAAAATTGTTCAAAGACTTTGTAATCTCCTGGAAGTAAACTGATATGGTGATGCTTTGACTTTATCTTAGTATTAGAATCGTTTGGAAATAGTTCCCAACTAGTGACCATCAGCAACAAAAATTCTGCTGAATAAAACCACAAAAGGTGGTTTTCCAAAAAGTAGCAAGCACACTTCTCAGGGAAAACAAAATAATCCTGTATAACATTGTAATAAATGAAATAATTTAACAATCATTATCTTCACAAATACTACGATAACACGGTATAAAATACATAGATGAATTGTTCAAAATTTCAAGAATATCAAAAAAGTTCCATGTGAACTGTACGACATATCATGCAAAGCTCCATGGAAGAGGCCGTCGCCTTTGCAAGGTATGGCGTCAGCGTGCCATAAGCATTGACGTATGAGAGTTTAGTCAGCACAACCAATACGAGAAAAGGCGCAATAACAGAATCAAATATTTGGATTTTCTCTCAAATTAAATGGCTTCCATTGTTTTCGGATTTTTCCGTAGTTCCTAGGAATCTAACAAAACAATTGTCACGGTCTCTTATGGGCGGAGCGTGCATTATTTTCGGGAGTATTTTAAATTAGTAATATAGATTCTTCTTGGAACAGCAATTAACATAAAACACGTGTGTTAATATATTCCATTTTCACAAATATACTGATAAAGGAAGTATATCTACTATATAATTACTTGCAGTTAGCATCGTGGAGCAGGTAAGTTTTCTTTCCGTTATAAAACATTGTATTCGCAATGACTAAAAACAAATTGTTCATTTTAAAGATATAGAGTATCACACGGGAGTGGTTTTTGTAGTTTTTGCTCATTTCTTAATTTTCAGATTGCAAACTTCTCCGTCGAATTCACTTTAACTTACAATGCTAATATTTTATCTGACAAGTAACCATACTCTATAAGCACGAACCTAATACTTAGGTACGAATACCGCCAACTTTTATATTTTACTAGTTCTAATTGGCCTATTGCATTTCAAAAACACTTTTAGCAGTCAGCACTTTTGATGCTTTATCACAAAACATAGAAATATTCTGTTAAACGCTTTCAACAATTGCCAAATACGTTGAATGTATCGACAGACTAGGAATCATAAGCACTATGTCTGTACGAACGAAAATGTAAGTTGAACAGTTCTTTGCGTGCACAGCAGAACTCCGAGGAATCACTGGTGTGATGTGTGTACACTCGTCACAATGAGCGCGTCGCACAAGAGCGTGTAGCACCTCCCGCGCCTCGCGGGGACTCGCAATTGCGGCGCGTGGGCGAGCACGTGGGCGCCTTGCGCGGCGCGCGCTCCCACGTGGCGGCGCTCGGCGGCGGCGCCGGCGGCGGCGCGGTCCCGTTACCCAGGAGCGAGCGCGCGCGCGCCCGCGGCTACCCCCTCCCCACTTTCCTTTTCGCGCATCTCCAGCCGACCTCCTGGCCCCTTTCTCCGCCTCCCGCCCCCGATCCCGCCCTCCGCCCGCCGAAAGGTTAGCGCGGCGGGGTGGCGCTGCGCCTCGCTGCAAGAGGCATTTGAATTATCCCGCTAAGTAGCGGGACAGCGAGACGACGCGGCGGCGGCGGGGGCGGCGGCGCCTCGCGAGGAGGGGGTGCGGATGCCGCGAGCTCTTAGATCACTAGCTGAAGAAAGATGCGCACAATGGGAGGGGAGGCGCGGGGAGGCTCGCGGCGGTATATAAGCTGGCGGCTGAGGTGCCATCTTCACAACACGCCACGTTCTCCAGAACGCAACAACTCTCAGTACAAACAGTAACCTCAACACCTTCAGTCACCATGAAGATGGTAAGTAAAGACTCCTGTGGTGGATATCCAAAATATGTAAGTATGTCCGAGGAATTTGGGTACTAACGGCAGAGAGAATGTAGAAAAAAACCAAACATTCATGTTATATTTATTTATAAAGCTAAAATTAATAAAACAAAAAGAATGTATGTAACCAACCGAAAAGTCTGCAAACGATATTGTCAATTCACAAATTATTTTGCAACGAGAATTTCGTTGGTAGAGAAATTAGCTAGACGGTGTAGCCGCAAGACATTTCAGTGATCTTTGCACACGGAAGATGCAGCTGTGCAACAGTGGTGCGAATGTGACGCCACTGCATTGCGCGCCGGGTCACGGGCCGACTGTCAGGGGGCGGAGAAAGCGAATGCCTCCGGGGCGCCGTCCGCGGCGTCGCGTCGGCTCGCGACATTTTGATGCTCCTCTGTTTGCAATGTGAAAACCTCTTACGTTCCATAAATGTTTTCACTGATTTCCTACATTATGTAGACTCACTGACATCCCTTAAGTTTGTCACTAGCCGTCGCTAATCTATTGTAGGTCATCGGTTATTACATAGAGTTTTGTTTGCTTCGAAATTGGCCACTTGTTTGTTCTAATAGTGGATCAAGTGACATTTTGATTTTCTACATGCCATTAAAACGCTTCAGCAACCTGTGATGGACAAACGAAAAGCATTATCTTCCGCGGTCAGAGACAATAGATGAGCCAGGAGACTTCCTCAGGGCGCATTGCATTTTGAAAATGCATTTCGCTCTGAGGAAGGACGCAGTGTCACAGCCGAAACGCTGGCGACAGCGTCGAGGGGAGGGCGTCTCCTGGACAGCCAAGTATCTGTTATGCTATCGCTATCTCCAGATAATTGATAGCATAGAATTTATGCATCTCATATATGTGATTGGTTAGATTCTGAATTTCATTACACGAACTCCTAAGAATTCTAATTGTACCTTTTAAAAGAGTTCTCTCATAATCATGAATGCGTGGGTTTCTCGCCCTCGGCTGCATCTAGGGACGCGACATGAATTTTTACGTTTTCAAAACATCAATGAATTTAACATCGTTTTATTAAAGCTAATATTTTTCAAACTCGGTGTTTTGTGGCAGATGATTTTACGTGGTTAATATTTTTGAATGAAGAATGTATTATAATTACAAAAAACTGTAATAAGTTTCATATATACATAAATTGAGCATTCTGCAGACCAAAGTAATGAAGAATGAAAAATAAGTTACTCAAGTTTTTGTTGTTAAAAACACTCTTATACTTTTGTAGAGACAATCAGATAATGAACGCCTTGTTATCTTTTCTAATAATATTTTGACTTTGTTGTGTGAGTTAAATCTCATTATAAATTAATAAGCACGGCCACAGTCAATTTAAATGCTCTCCCACACACGAAAATTAATGTTAGAGGTTACCAAAGCTCAGAAAATATGTTTTAAAGACTTTTTTGCACACTGTGAAACACCACCTTAACGTATACTACTTTTCAGCCTCTGAGCATTCCCAGTTGGAATTTCGCATTCGCAGAAGATCAAAAGTGGCATACTCTAAAATGTTTCACTCTAAGCAATAGATCTCTATTACTGAAGGGATCGGGAGTAAAAGATGGTAACCCTCACTGTTGTAGTTTTTGTGATATTAACCATTTGTATGCTTCCATCTGCTGTTCATGCGCTGTGATTCTCGGTCCAAATTATGGCGCGTAGATGTCCCCCCGCCGTTGACATCTTTATGTACCCACCCTTTTTTAAAAAATGTTTACTTGCATATACGTCGCAAACGTTTGCACTGCGTTTTCCATGTATTACACCCGAACCCCACCATTGCCACGGCCGTTTCGAATCGTGTCTGTTTTGCTGTGCAGCTCCTGGTCCTCGCCGCCGTGGCCGCGCTCGCCGCCGCCGCGCCCCAGGCCGACCCGCGCCAGGCCACCATCGTCGAGGAGGTGAACGAGCCCAGCATCGGCGTGGGGCCCTGGAAGTGGAGGTGAGCACACGCGCTGCCCCCGGCCCCGGCCCCGCCCCCGCCCTCACACGACTTCTCCCTCGGCCGAGTGGAGCTGTCTCTCGCAGGGAGGTCCTAGGTTCGAGGCCCGACGGTGGCGGATTTGCCTACAACTTCTCTTCCTCTTCCTCGACCTCCTCTCTCTCCGTACACACACACACACCTTGTACCTACTTGCACGACATTATATCACATATCAGGACAGGGAGTTTAGAGATTTTCTCGGCTGGACTGGTGTTCTCCTAGGGGAGATGCCTGTGCAGACCGGCCTATAGGTCAGCGTCGGATCACACCAACCAGCGGAGGAGGAACACCGCTACCTACCGGGAAAAACAACACTAACGAGTCCAATGACCATTCCAGTTGACGTGTCCGGAAACATTTATTAATCTCTTTGGGAGGCATCAATAAAAGTCATACGATTCCTGTCCGTAAATGGTGCCTCGAAAATGTCTATTCATGCTTTATTAAATTATATGATTTTTTTTTGAAATAGCAAACCATCAAACGTTCTAAAACACAAAAAACGAAGGCGACAAAATACTAACTTGTTTTTCGCCTTAATGTTCATTAATAGTTCACGTCAGCTAAATCGCGTCCACTGTCCGCACTAAGTACCTTAATAAACGTTACTATTCCTTTCACAAGCTTCAACACCACTTTGAAGAGTACAAAAAAATCATACAGTCTATCGATATTTTCACTGATCAAGTTGGGTGTTCGTTGGTATCTTAAGGGTATATCGAGAAGTTCGGTATGATAGCTATTTGTCTTGTAGACTTGATAAAAATTTCATTAAAAACGCAGCAAATTGCTTAGTTTTAGAAAATTATGTAATATTTGAATTTTTTCAAGTATCACAGTCAATATCAATATAAATGCAATACTGGTAGCTCCAATATTCTATTTGTATAGTGAATTAAAAACATTCGGAACTCAAACTCCTCCGTCTTCTTCTGATTGCTCACGTGAAGAACACGGACATGATGCAATCAGCCCCACGTACTTTTGTAAATGACTAAAAACTTAAAGATCAATGGAGGATCGATTCAACTTTTGTCACGTTTTCGGCCGAAAATATCTCAAATTCTGAAAATCGCATTACGCTTAAAATTCTGCGGTGGCCCAGCCCTTGGTATCGCAGTGTCGCTAACATTGTATGTGTGTGTGCGCTTGTGGCAGCTTCCGCACCAGCGACGGCGTGACGCGGTCGGAGGAGGGCGTGCTGGTGGACGCGGGCACCGAGAACGAGCACATCGAGGTGCGCGGCACCGCCAGCTGGACGGACGCGAACGGCAACTCCTACACGCTCACCTACACCGCCAACCAGGACGGCTTCCAGCCCCAGGGCGCCCATCTGCCGCAGCCCGGCCGCAAATGAGCGCGCGCTCACGACGGCGCCCGGCGCCCCCGCCACCCCCGCCACGCCCCGCCACACCCCCAGCGCGGCCGGCTCGCTCCACCAGGCCAACGCTCACGGACACCAGTTCAAACACGCCATCTTCGCTGTGCCAAGTTGACAAAGCTGTAGGACATTTTTCTTCTTTTGTACGCTTTTTTTACTTTTGTTTCAATCGTTTTCCTTTGAAACCCTGAGGGACTTTTCACATGTATGAATGTTTGTATTTGATTCTGGTAGCGGACGAATTTTGTGCAATACTCAAAAGAAGATGTCCTACTATTTTGTACATAAATTTTTATCAGCACATGACAATGCGTGGGCATACTTCTTGTGCTCTTGTATAGTGCGTTGTTTTATGTTGTGTGATCTATTAAAACAGATTTCATTTTAGTTCTTGTATCTTCGGTTTTTGTATTTTCACAATCATTATCCTATCACTTCCTCAAAAGTGCAGCCCCTATGAATTATACTATTGTAAAATATTTGCAACCATATGCTCTTCTTGTTAATCAATAGTTCTCAATTTTGCAGAGCGAAAAGGGAAAAATATTGTTCGCCAGACTACATTCAGAACTACACATATTGCTATATTACATTAATAATTACCATGCTCGGAAAACTTCAAAGTTAGCATATTTCAATATTTTGAACAGAGAAGCTAGAGATATAAATAAAAAATTATTCATCTCATAAAAAAGTATTTTCATAAATTACTACATATTTAAATAACGCTTTGTAATCATTAGAGTTGCAATTTAACTTTTAATGAAATACATGAACATATCTAAATTTAGAGAAACTTAAGTTCAGAAATAAAACATTGATAACTCGACTATATCCTCCAGATAAATAAGGCAAACACTTATCCCGTTGTACACAGTCCAGATTACCATTTAAATTGCATAGCTTAAGACATTTATAAACAATGTGTAAGGCAAAGAAATATTTACAATTATATATTTTTATTTACTGTACATGTTGAGAATTTATACTGAGAAAAGTTCATAATAGTTTTATCATCTAAGAAGATGAACGTAAATTGTAATACATTTGAAATGCTCAGGATAATACAGGCAGATCCCGACCGACCTCGCATTTTCAGATAGAAGTATGACGGTATATTCCTGTCATATACCTATCACATGCTGATATATCAAATGAATTGGGAGATGGCCAAACCCTCGAATTCCACCTTAAACAATTTGTTCGTAGTGAAAGTGAACGTGAACGAAAAAAGGAAAAAGTAATATTTCACGAAACGAACTTCAGTTGGGATCTGCCGTTGTTATTCTGAGCATTTGGTATTTGTGGTGTTCAAAGTCACAAATTCTAAAAGCTTTCTCACAACTCTTCCATTTAACCGATAGGTAAAGAGAAAGATCAGAGTGTTCCCGTGCAGCACTTATTGCATTGCTCAATTAAACGTCTCATGGCCCAAAGGTTATCTAATTTCTGTGTGCAAATTCCTTCGTCGCCCAGCGCGCTGCCCTTCTCCAAGACAATGCAGCCGTGGGGAGCGGGGGACTTGCGCCACAGCCGCCGCATGCGCCTTGCCGTTGGCGACGCCGTTTGCGGTCGCGGAGAGGCAGCGCATTTCGGCTAACGAGCCCCAGCGATTGCGTGACGAGTCCTCGAGTGAAAGGAAATATGAAAAGTGGCGCCTCAAGGCGACTGCGACGCGTCGCACGCCAAGAGCGGGGCGGGGAGAAGGACAAGGAAAGGTGAAGACGGAGTAAGAGTAAGAGCAGTCTTTATTGGCAGAAAAATATGCGGTATGCAAAAGTATGTTTCCATTTTTTGTATATATATATATATATATATATATACAATACTTCTCTTGTTTTTAGTGATATTAAATTACACAATGAAAAACAGACGAACAAAACAGTTTGCGTATAAAATGTTAGGAACATTGGCATGAACATTACTTTCTGTTAATGTTTTAACATAAATATTACTTTAAATAGTTAAGGAGAATATTTCATCGTCAACAGATAACAGTGAAACTATAGAAATTGGCAAAGAGACTGCAATTCCATCTAGGCGCCAGCACCCGGCTGCTGCAGCTTTTTGCCCTGAAGTACCGAATACGTATCACACTGACCACAGTACATTATGACTGGAGGAACTGACACAGAACTGACACAAAGCAGGAACTTGCTCTGACGACGAGGCGCAACAATGATTCTGCCACCGGAATCACCTTGGACGTACACACAGGAAAATTATTTCAGCAGAAAATCATTGCAGTCCAGGAAGAATTCTCGCCGGGCAAATACATCATTATATACAGGACGAGTCACGTAACTTTACCACCTCTTATATCTTTTGAACGGGTGAAGTTAATGCAATGCAGTTTTAACGGAAGTACATGAGGGAATGGGTCTAATTGATACGTATATTCATTTCTATTTTATCACTTGTATGTTACGAGATATTCGAGGTAACTTTGTATTTTCAAGTAGAACTATACATATTTTTCATTCTATTATTACAACCGTAAAAAGACGAATCCACTGATATACATATTGTCATGTGTTAGACAAGCATTTGTTTGAGTAATTTGAATTTTTAGCGACTAGTGCTTAACGGATATTTTCAATGTAAAAGTCCGCCCCACAAGGTCACGCAGCGCTCTATCAGCAAACGTGCGCTCGGGGAAGGGAACGGATTTTAGTACTTGAAGACCCGAAACATATTCTAAATATTCACAAAACAGTTGCAGGTTATTTCCGGAACTCTGCCGTCTATCCTGTCCCTTTTTCGGATTTTTTGTGTTACTTAAGGATTGAAAATAGGGATTTGTCATAAGTAGTATGTATTGAAATAATGTTTCTCTACGACTACTTCGGAATGTATACATTTTTGCACTTTATAGCATGCAGTAATGATGACGATTCCACTGGCCGTGCGAGACTATTATTCTCGCACGGCTGTCGACCAATTACCTTCGTCTTAGTTAAATAAACCACGACAGAGGGTTCTCGCGGTCGCCTACAGAGGCGCTGCATGCTCTGCTGCGGCTGGTCGCACCTGTCGTACGACAGGTGAACCACGAAACATTATGAGAGTTGCCGTTGATGTTGAGGTTAAGGGTTGAATATTTTTAAAATATCAATTTCAAAGTCGTAGAGAACGTAGAGTCTTCTACTCGCGTAGAATGGCTATTATTCACTTGTCGACACTCGCTCCTGAGCCATTCCACGTCAAATCGCACAAGAGTTGACACGACTTTTTTTTAAATGTATGATGATCTTTTTCTTAAATCTGGACATCAAAAAAAGAGACACGCATTTTTTTATTTGCCTGAAAATTGATTATTTATGTAGTGATGCCTATATTAAATTTTGGAATTTACAGGCACTTCACAAAATAAGATCAATTATTGCTCCGAATGTACTAACTATAAAAATTTCTGATTTGTTTCATTTAATACTTTGAAATATTTATTTTATTCTATTGTAAATAAATTTTTCAAAAAATACTTTTTTTATTTAAAAAATCAAAAAAGTATAATTTCTATTTAAACGTGATGACATAAAATTTGAAAAAATATAGGCGTGTTCCTTGTTCAATTTTCTATAAAATACAACAAGAAAAAAGTGATCACTCTACTCATAGATCGAAAAAATCTATTGTAAGTATAAAGGCGCGCTCTGCCTACACATGCACTAACGAATTGTGTTCGGTCTATCTTTGATGCAAGTATCGAAGAACAATAAAAAGAATGACCGTCTGCTTGATTAGGGATTCAAGAAATATTAGTTACATGTTCACTCTGTCCCTAGAAAAGATGATGACTGCAAAACGAATTTTACTACTGCTTTTCCTCGTGTCAGCTAAAGGAATTTTACTGCTGAGTCCCTTTGCGTCCTAGGGATGGGGTGCCCTCCTGACCTTGCTCGTGAAATACGATCAACCACTTCTCAAGGGACATGAGTAAAATTTTCTCAACACCAGTCGCAATACGCACCTTATGAAGACAAGAGTGCGTGTTTGTTCTGTGAATCGTGTGTACACTGTGCAACATGAGTAGCAATCACCGTATGAGTTACGACAGATGTTTCAATCGATTTAATTTTTCTGATAACGATTTTTGGAAAATAACGCGACAATAACAAGACGCGTAAACCACGATTTGCTGGTGAATTTACAGGAGTCATTTGATTTGCAAAGGTGTGATTCTTTTCGAAAGAAAGGGAATCGGCTTCCAAAACGGCCTTTTGTTCGTGAAGAGAGCGTCGAGATCAGTGGCTCCCGTGGTATTAACGAAAGTAGCGGAACGTCCAGTGAATATAGTGAAAAGTGTGGAAATCAAGAAAATGACAATTTAGGCTCCTCAGATAGTTCGTCAAGTGTCTGCGAAATGAATAAAGAGAAGATAAACAAGAGTTTAATTGCAATAGGAGAAACCCCCGCCAACAAAAGTAAATTGGAACAAAAACGGTATCCCCATGAGAAATTTCAGAAAGTACGAAGTGCCAACACAGATACATTTTTTCACATTGAAGATCCTTCTACATCCATCGAAAATCAGACAATAAAGATACTGTTTAGAAACTTATCAATTCCTTTTACTCAACTGATGACATGACGTTGAAAATTTAAATTTTGACAATTTTTGAAAGTTTGACATACAATAAAATTAAACATATTCCAGCAACCGAACGCATGATAAAAATGTCTAAAAAGCTGGCTAAAGAAAATGAAATTTTGACCAGACCTGAAGTAAATTCGGTAGGGCATTAAAACTGCATTGTGACGATGGTTCAGGAATTCTATGGTATGGGAGTACTTGTATTTAAAGTGAGTTTTGAGGGGCCAGAAAATTTAAAAATATCAGTCAAAACATGAGTCAAGAATCCGTCATTTAATTATTTATAAATGTATAAATTATTTATAAATTAATATTATTTTTATACATTAATATACATAAATATTATTATTTATAAATTCAATCGTGAAGTTTCACCACCTCAAGAAGTACTTAAATTGCTACTTCATCTAAAGAAACCGATGGCCAGTAACGCAAGAAACGGGTTTATTGCAGCAATCTACTACACACTGGTTCATAAAATATTAATATCTTTTAAAGTTACCCACTGTGATTTTTTCTGGAGTTATCATCAATACTCTAGTGCGTTTATAAATATTTTTTGACGTTTTAGCTCATCAAGTTTACAAAAATATTGAATTTTCAAAATTTTTTTTAAATGTAAAATTCAGGAAATTAAATATTTTGCAAAATCTTAAAAATTAAACATGTTTTTAAGTTTCGAATGGAATTTGAACGGAATTTCTGTAATTAGTGTATTCAAATATATATTTTTAAGTTAGTGCAAATTTGATGATGCAATATTTCCAAAAATAATACAGTTAGAAAAAAATAAAAATACGTGTTAACTTATTTGGTTAGAAAAAATTAGAAAATAATTAAAAATATGAAGTACAGATTTTGGTCTATTTTGTGCGATTTGAATGGAATGGCTCTCGTAAGTCGCTCGTGTCGTAAACTCGTAGCTATTAAGCTACCATTCTACGCTCGTTTAAGAATATACTGTTCTATCCCTAAATTATTATTATATGCTTATTAACATTCAAATTGCTCAAAATATGCAATATTGTTTACACAATCTTAATTATTTTTTATTTGTGCTTCGTTTGAATATCTTATGATATAAAACCCCCCATAAAATGGAGTTGAAGTAATAAACAATTTTATTACAATACATACTTACGATTAATCCTTATTTTTCATCCTTCAATTCCTTTAAAGAAAGACAGAATTCTGAAAATGCGGAAGGATGGAAAGCAGAGTTCAGGAAAGAAACTGAAAAGTTTTGTGAATATTTGGAATATGCTTCGTATCTTCATAACCTAAGATCCCTTCCTTACCCTTCTGTGGTGGACTAATCAAAATATCTGTTTCAATGCACATACTTCGTTGAAAGTCAAATGTAGATTGTTATTATTTAAATCCTTAATTCTACCAACCACGACCTATACATGTCCAGTTTGGGGATGTGCTGTGACTGGCAATCTCCAAAAATTAACAACCATTCAGAATATATTTTTAAGAAGAACTCTAAATGCCTCCTGATTCATTCCAAACATCCAGCTTCGCAGAGAATTAAAAGTGCCTTCATTAAGCGACCACACAACACAAATAGCCCAACATTTTTATTAAAACCTTCTCAATACCCCGTATTCCTTAATCTTCACCCTAGGTTGCAATGCTGCATTCCCACGTCTTAAATCCAGGTATCCTAAAGACCGATTCAAACCAATGTAATCTATAACTGTCAAATGATCAAAAACTGAAACAGTCTTCAACCTCACCTCATTTACTTAAGCACAATGTCTACGTTCTTCCGAGTAGCCACTGCTTACGGATGGCCATTCCCAAAAAGTCAAAAAGTATTTACTGTATAATTAACCTCCTCGAAAGACAAGTCGAACGAGAAGAAATAAATGAAAAAATATCCGTTAAACCCTAGTCACAAAAATAAAAATTACTCAAAAACATGCTTATCTAACATATGAAAATATGTATATCATTGGATTCGTCTTTTTACGCTTGTCATAATAGACTGAAAAAATATGTACAGTTCTATTTGAAAAAACAAAGTTACCTCAAATATCTCGTAAAATGCAAATGATAAAATAGAAATGAATGCACGTATCAATTAGCCCCTTTCCCTCATGCACTTTCGTGAAAACTTCATTGCAGTAACCTCAACCGTTCAAAAGTTACCGGAGGTGCTAAAGTTATGTGTCTCAACTGCATATTAAAATTAAATTGCATCGAATGAGCCAAAATGTAACGTTCTTTACATCTTGGAATCAAATAATTTGAAATAAGTTACAAATTAAAAGAAGAAAGAAATTCACCGAGGCAGATAAAATGTTATGAAATAATTATACACACACACACACACACACATATATATATATATATATATATACATACATACATATGTACATATGTACATACATATGTACATACATACATACATATGTATATATACACGAGTATATATATACATACTCGTATATATATATACATATATATATTGTAACGATATGGGGAATATGCCCCATATCACCATAAGAAGTCATGGGAAATTGCAAATTTTACAATTTAAGACCAGCGGAAGATTTTGTTTATACCGGGAAAATTTTGAAGAGGAGAGGAAAGGGCAATGCAGCGATATGGGAAATATATTCCATATCACCATAACCACCCATCTTAATTCAGTTTACGAGCGGGCGCGAACACGGAGCGTGAGACCAAGCGGTCAGTAGGAACGCCATCTGTCCGTGGCTGGTCAAAGCGGCGGAGCGCGACTTTGTAGAGAGGCTTTTCTGCGGCTGACAACGGGTGGAGAAATGAAAAGGCCCCCCCCCTCACGTTTTAACCCTATCGACACCGTAAATACGGTGGACAACGGTGAACAAGCTCTCTCGCCTTTCGGTAGTTGGAGTGAAACAAGCTCTTATGATTGTGGTAGGAAGTGAAACCAGCGTTAACAATTCAGTGGCTGAGGTGATGGTAGCTCATACGAGCTTATGATTCAGGAAAAGTACTTTGTGAATACGTGAGTTTTCGGAAATAGTAATGTGAGAATTTGCTACAGTGCGGAGAAAATTGATGTGAGGCGAGTGTGGCTCTTGGAACTATCCAGAAAGAACGGTGTGCGTTGCCCAGATTACGCATCGCGAGCAGAGGACAGGCTTAAATAATTTTGTGCCAAGTTAAGAAGTGGTGCAAAATTCGCTGGACGAACTGGAAGCAGTAAACGTGATTTGGCTAGCACTGCAGTCACTTTAAAGCGCAATTACAACACATAGTTCACCGATGCAAAAAAATTCAAGTTGCAAAGCCCGAGAGACTTGGTGCGTGGGCGTGTACGTTCGTGCGGCTGGAGAGAAGAGGGGAAAGAAGAATTCAGGGGGAGGAAGAGCCGAACGAGAGAAGGGCTTTGGTGTGCACGCGAAGCGGACGACCCGAAGAGTACGTGCGAAGGGCGTGGATCGCCACGGGATGTGAAAATTGGACTTCGTAGCAGCGAGGCTGAGGAACGTCGGCAAGAGGACGCGAGGGTAGTCGTAGCGTGAGAGACCGTGATGCACGAACCAAAAGAAACGCCGCAACGGTAAAAGAACTTGCGACATTTTTTTTCTCTTCTTGCTCTGTCGTACGAAGAGTTAGAGGCTTCCGGAACTGTTATTCAGAAGGCAATTAATTAGGCAGAAAGTGAGAAAATTTAAAATTTCTACGGACTAAGTTGATCACAATTCATTTCTCTGTGTTTTAAATTGAATTCCTTGTACTGTTTTTGCTGCAATTGATGTAAAATTTCATTTCATTACGTAATCGGGGAACATTAAATTGTGAAATTGTTTTATGAAAGTGTAAATGTAAAGATTAATTTAATGGTAAATTGGTACGCCATAGTAGACACTTCAATATTGCTGAGATAATTGTATTTTTTTATGCTTTGGTAATCTGCGAGTGGTTCAGAACTCAGTACTTTTGGGCATCGCAGAATCAATTAAGGTAACAAGTTCATTTAAGGGTCCGTGCACGGAGAATGAACGAATGAAGGTAGAAGCAAAGACAAAAGCAAAGAAAACCCGAGGGTACATTTTCTTCTTAAAATTTATTAGTTTACAGATTTACTTTGAAGTTGTCGAATGAACGGCACTGAAATTAGTTTCCGTCTTACAACCTAGGTTAAGCCGATTGTGATCGGGAGCGATCATTAGTAATTAGGGAGCATATGTGTATGATTTTGTACAACTTCAGATTTTTAGAATATATGTGCTTTGGTTACTCATCTATTTTGATTTCTGTGTCGAGGGTTCATACCCTAAAGATCCTGCCTCCTGAGAAAAGCTCGTTTCAACGCGAGCATTCATTCGAACACGCACGCTTGGGACCTATATGTTGTGGGGAGCAAGAGGCGTGTTAGAATATATATATATATATATATATATATATATATATATATATAGAGAGAGAGAGAGAGAGAGAGAGAGAGAGAGAGATAGATATAGATATATATATACACACAGACAAATGCACGTTGGTACATACCAGAGAGATGAACTCCGATACCATGTGACCGATCTCCATGAATGTTGGGACAATTACGTGTTTTTTCACGGAGATTTTTTTTATAATCATTTTTCTGTAACTCCACTAAATGGCGCTTCAGATCATGCGATTCCCATTGCACCTGGGAACCAACCATCACTGTTGCTGGATTTTGCCGTGAGGCAGGGCGAGGGCAATGAGGTCAGGACTTGCGATCAGGGCGAGATGGAGACAGGGAAAGAGGGGGAGAGAGAAGGAAAAGAGAAAGGGGGAAAGAGAGGGAAAAGGCGAAAAGAGTAAGAGTAGAGGGAAAACGGAAAAAGGGAGAGAGGATAAAGAGTGGTGAAAAGTGAGAGAGAGGGGGTGAAAGAGAGTAGGGAAAAGAGAGCGAAACACGAGTGGGGAAAAAGAGAAAGACGAATAGAGAGTGAGAGAACAGGGGAAAGGGAGTAGGAAAAAAGAGAGGGAGAAAACAGTGAGAGAAAAGAGGGAGGGAAAACAGAGAGAAAAGAGAGAATAAGAGATAGGAAAAATGTGAATGTAAAAAAAGAGAAAGAGAGGGTAGAAGAAGAGAGGTAAAAAGTGGGAAGAATAGAGATAGAAAGAAGAGATATCAAAAGAAGTAAGATGGAGAGAGGCAACGTAGATAGAAGGAAAGAAGAGAGAGGGGAAAAGAGAACAAGGGAAAAAGTAGATAGAAGAGAAAGAAGAGAGGGGAAAAGGGAATGAAGGGAAAAGGGACACGGAGAAAATTGAAATGGAAAAAATAGAAGGGAAGAAAACAAAGAAGAAAAGAGAGAGGGGAAAACGAGAGAAAATTAGAGAGGAGAAAAAGAGAGAAGGAAATGAGAGAGGGAAAAGAAAGGGAAAAGAGAAAAGGGAGCAAGCGAAAGGAGCGGGATGTAAGAGAGGGAAAAGAGAGAAATGGAAGAAGAGAGAAAAAAGGAGAAATTCTTAAAAAAACGCGAAAAATAAATATTTTTTTTTTAATTCAAACGTTAAACGAAATCAGCTTTCTGCCAGTGAAGTCAGAGTATTTACGGTTTTCAGAAATGTATCAACGATGAGCGATGTGTATTTTAGCCATAAATAAACGTATTAGTAAACATATACCCAGACCAACGACTGACGTTATTATCGCATATTAGTGCAATATAAAATAGATATAATGATTAAATAATATTAACCTAATATTTCTTTTCAAGATTCAAATGGCAGTGTCATTTCATCTTTTCTTATACGAGTATTAACACCAGAAATACAAAATTTAAATACACTATTTACGTCCAGGATATCCTAGTTGTCAATTACTATACGCGCACTTTTTCTTGATACTCCACATTGGGGGAGCGAGGGGAGGCGAGTCCTGTCTACGTCACGGCAGTTCAGTTCTGTCAACATCCACAGAAAACTCAGCGTAAAAAAGCGTCTTGGACTAGATAGCAGTGAGAAAAAACGCAAGGTTTTTTTTAAAATTCTGAAGAAATAATTAATAATTTTAGAAATTATTGAGAAACAAAAAGGAGCACGGTGCGCAGAGGTCATTAGAAAGAGAGAGCGAAAACAGAGAAGTCCGAATTGTAAAGGAGGTAGGTGAGCAGCACTGCAAACTGAGCCGTGACGTTCCGAGTGGAGCTAATGTTTTCTGCCGAGCCGTGCTGTGCCGGGCTGAGCGAGAACCAGGGAGCTGGAGGATCAAGAAAAAGTGCGACCATAGTACATCTTATATCACAAGAAACACACTTCTATGAACACCATATGAAAATGAGAGATTATTCAGAGAACATCATGTCGTATCGCCGACGTTCCTATTGCTAAATTGCATCACCATAACCAGAGTGTCCAGAGAACTAAAAAGTCAATCTCTTATCGTACTATCGTATCATATCGTAAATAAATAATATTTTTCCTCGCAATATTTGTAACACTTATGTAATATGCATTTACATTGCATCTCAACATAGATATTCTACGTTTTGCAATGCACAATATTCTACCATAAGTTAATTATTATTTAGTTAAAAACTGAGAAGGGATTTTCAGAATATAAAACTGCCTCCGCCTCCCAAATTAGTTTAACAGACCAACACCATCTCTAACGAAGCGCTGGAAATTCGAATTTACTGCTTCGAATTCTTTACGAATTTACGCAAATAAAACTCATATTTTTTAAAAGAGAACGTGAACTTATTTGAAGATCAGTTTTTGATGAATACATTCAATTAGAAAAAAAATCTTCACAACTGTAGTTGTAGACAGACCCGAACATTTTTTTGAATCTTTACAATTTTCAAAACTCAGAATTTTGAACAAACATGAGACCAGCATCATTCTCTTAAGAGAATGCTGGTCTCATGGTCTATACGCTATCCGAGGTCAAAATTTAATCAAAATTGCCGGTGCCAGTTTTGAGATAAACATTGTTAACACAATTACACAAACACAAAAAATTAAAACTTTTGCGAAAAATACTGAAAGTTCCGAAAAATTGTTCCTGGTCTTATTTAAAAATTTATATTTAAAGAACAGATTGTTTCATTTCAAAATCTGAATCTTTAAAATTTTAGTTGGAGGAAGGAACTCCGCGATAAAATGGTAAAATATCTCCCTCAACCAAATGACATACGAGTAGTTACACTACAATTCTAACATAAAAATAATATTTTGGAAAGATTTCTTAGCCTCCGTTCCACCACCCACACACCTCTACAGCCAAAAACGTGTTTCCATTTTTTGTCAACGTAACACTATTTTAACTGACTGAAAAAATATAATAGATATGGAAACTAATTTTTACTATCAGAAAAACATTTTTTGATATTTTCTCAGACCCAATTTAAAACGCAAAAACATATCTTTGAAAAAATAGCAAAACATTTTTACTACGTCTGGAACCTGGAAAAGGCTCGAAAAAGTCTCAAAAGTTCCTCGTAAAACACAAATTGGTGTGAATTTTTTTTAGGTTTTTTCGATTACTGTCTGCAGTTTAAAAAATAAGAAACATTTTCCCGCCTTTAAATTACCTGGACTTTAAATATACTTTGAAAACGACTGCAACAGTTCTCTGGATTTATTTTAGTATATTACCTTTGTATTGTAACCTTTACCCTTACCTCACACATTGGCTGCTTCTCCGGCTGCCGTCGGTAGTGAGAACTCACCTGTGTGGCCATATGTAAATATCCGGCAAGGGTTAAGGAAGCATGCATGCACGGCTTTCCTTGTTTTTCAACCATAAAAATCTATATGATTTATTATAATTTTCATTTTAATTGAAATCCCTACCGTAGCAATTATCCCTTCTACAAATGTTGACTACGTCTCCTGCGCCCTTATGAATAAATTACAATCTTAATTCACTCCGTCTCTCTCTCTCTCTCTTTACATCTCTTTCTGTCTCACTGTCTGTCTGTCTGTCTGTCTCTCTCTCTCTCTCACACACACACATACACTGCTCATTAATAGATTTGTTCATTTGAAGGTCTCACCTAGTTGATCTTCTCGTTGGTTGGCGCTGGTAGGCGGAGGGTTCCAGAAGTGTGGCGAGGAATCAGCTGATTACCCGCGCAGTCCGTGTTGATCGCAGCTCTCCCCCGCATCAAGGGGCGTGGGTATCCCGCGCGCCTCACTCAGCGATGTTCCCGGGGAGACACGTGTGTACCACGGTCTCGTCCAATTGCGGCGATCGTTCTCATGACTCAAAAAATGACAAATGATCACTTTTTAAAAGCTTCCAAATACTTTGTATATTATACATTAAGGAAAGACAATAGTTTTTAGCAGTTTATTAAAGAACAATTCGGTGACATTCGATGTGTAATTTGGGAACATGTTGAGAACTGAAGGGGAACAGGCTGACGAAGCTAATAGGAGTTTTTCTGCCGAAAACTCGCCACTTTTTCCGCAGCATTACATAACTTTCTCTCCAATTCGTTAGTGGTAATTGAAAAGTAAAAATAGAGGGAAAAGAGAGAAGGAAAAAGAGGGTTACAGAAAATATAGGAAGGAAATAGAGAAAGAGAAAGAGAGAAGAAGAGGGATTAAAAAGTGAGGGATGGAAAATGGAGGGAAAAGAGGGAGGGAAAAGAGAGAGAGAAAGAGAGAGTGAAAGAGAGGAAGGGATAAGAGAGAGAGGATAAAAGTGTGAATGTTAAAAGTGAGGGATGAAAAAAGGAGGGAATAGTGAGAGAGGGAGAAGTGAGAGAGGGGGAGAGAGAGAGGTATTCTCACCTCCCACAAAACCAGCATCGTCAGCTAGCGGAAGTAGCCGGCGTCTAGGTTAACAGGGGGTGAACAAGGAAGGACACATTCTGTTTTCATGCGTCTTATTTTCAGATTGGAGGGATGTTTAGTCGAGTACTGGTTTCCACGATATTCAAAATTTAGATCGTAAAATTCAGAGGCAGAAAAACCGCATTAAAATATTTATTGTAAAATTATAATATTTTATAACAAAAACTGCATTATTTTAACATTAAGTGAAGCAATGTTTCTCCTACAAAGCATAACGATCAAGGTAAGCATATTTTTTTAAACTTTGGTTAACATTGTTAAGGACGGATTAATCCGACTTTTGCCAGCCATCGTAGTAGCCTGGCTGAAGGTCTGTTCCTATTCATTCTTCACACCTGGAGGTAAGAGAGACATATGGCGAGAATGACGTTTCCCATCGCCGTTTCTTCCTTATTTGCTTCAGCTCACTGCCTGAGTTGTCTCTCGTCACACAGCTATAGGAACTGAGAGTCTTTGTGTTGCAAAGCTACAGCTTTATTTTTGCTCCAGCCGGAACTCGATCTTGGAACCGCGTTCGGTGGCGGGCGGTGGCGGTGGCGGGGGGGGCGGGGCCGGGCGGGGGCGGGGCGCGCGGGGGCGGGCGGGGGCGGGCGTGGGTGATAGGCCACGGGGACAACGCTGCAGATGCGATGCGGCGCGCGGTGTCAGGGCCGTCGGCTTCCCCCGCAGCCCCGCAGCCCCGACCCCACTTCTCTCCAAGAAAATCACCAAGTGGAGCTACAAAAGAGGATCCGACATCGTTTCTGAAAAAACGTCGATGCTTTGTCTTTAATGCGTTTGTTTGTCAATGAAAAAGCTCCACAATCACAATTTAGGCCAAATCTTCAAATAGGATATAACAGGTAATACTGACGTCATTAATGTGTTTCAACGAAGCGAACGCTGTTTACACTTTCTCCTTTGCTACTTCAGATAGTCGTTCTCTGAAATACGAGCACAAAACGCTGATATACTGGGAGACGACAAAAAATGTGTAGTAGCCCCTTCTTCCCGCATCCTTCTTTACAGTAAACTAAGGAAGCTATGCCCGAATAATAAGACCTGCCCACATGTAAAATTTCGCTTGGCTCCTGCTAGTAGAATTCAAATCAGGCTGCAAGCACACTTTGGTTAATTGTTCTTTTCATTTCCATTTTTACTTTCTCGCAATAAGAAGGAACATCTTAAGAAGAGAAAGTTATGTAATGCTGCGCGAAAAAAGGCGAATTTTTGGGAGAAAAAAATCATTGCCGGGACGTAATAACGAAAATAGTGGTGATTCAGAATGGCACAGACTTTTCCGTATTAATTTTTATTTCCTTGGGTGTGAGATAGCTATTTGGAATTGCCACATACTTGTGCAGCTGCCATTTATCGCCGCCCAACCTTTACATTTGTTTACAATTAGTTTACATTTGTATTGTATATTTTTTTTTAAAAAATTAACACGCCTGTAACAAGTAATGTACTTAAATTTCCGGGTCAATGGCCTCCATCTCGAACAGGTGTTTGTCCAGTTTCCCTGATCCATTGAGCAAATGCTGAGATGGACCCTTGTCTTCTTCTGGATGTAAATGTAGCTTCACTATGTGCACGTTTTGTTGAGCACTCTTTTTGCTTTTAGTGGTATGAGTGGAGGTGAGGGTGAGTATATTGTTAGCAAATGCAGAAAAATCGCATCTGCATTTCGTTTACCGTAGCAAGTATGTTTTCAATGACACGGGAAAGATATGTCTTGTTTTTTAGCTGTTGCTAATCTCGTGATTTTTAACATTTTGTTATTATATTTTTTATAATTTATTCGTATTTCAACCATCGTATTTATAATTTAAATGTTGGGAAGAGGTTGTGGAACTTTAGAAAACGTGCGCAAATAATCTTCTCCCCATACGTCATATACAGTTTTCACTAGTTTTGACCAAATAAATAAATTTCAAAAGCTTGATCCACACGCTGAAACAACACCATGAAAACTAGTAGTGCTACAGAATGGCATAGACTTTCCCGTATTAGTTTTCGCATTCCTTTGGTCTCGGCTTGCTATTCGGAATTGCAAAAATTATATTTGTGTAATTTTTCAAAAAACAAAAAAAAAAAAAAACCTCAAAATAAACTTCACGCCATAGCAAGTGCAATTAGCACTATACGATTGATAAGGTTAAAGAATTCTTTTAACTATTTATGAGAAAATAGTGTTTGAGCGATTCTGAAAATGCGGAATTTTAAGCTAGTTTTCATAGAAAACTTGTGTTTTCGAAAAACTTTACTTGACATTATCTAAAGCACACGTACTCGTAAATATAATAATGTGAACAAAGGACCGCGAATGTAAATATTATCGACGTGAAAGGCAAGTCAAAAGAAATTACATTTTTGAAAATTAAAAAAACCAACAAAAGAATACAGGAATATAGTTTTTATGTCTAATAGAGTACATTTACCACAATCCATACTAAAAGTTTAAAGAAATAGTTTGGGGCCGTTTTAAGAAAATTTTGTTTCTGTAATTTTTTAAAATTGCATATATTTCATGCAACAGTGCGCGAAAACTACCAAAATTTTCAAAACAATGTACGTGACCTTAAACAAAGAACTCACTTTGGAGAACACATTTGAAAGAAAAATGTGTTCAATTTCGTAGTTGGAGAAAGACGCCGAATCAATTCAAACTTTCACAATTTTCGAAAATTCAAAGTTATCCGTGAACATCCGACCTATGCCACCTCAATAAAATTTCTTTAAATTTCTTGTAATAATAGAGTAAAATACACTTATTAAGGTGTATTATTATATTATTATATAGGTTCGATTTTTACGGATAACTCTGAATTTTCGAAAATTGCAAAAGTTTAAAAATTTTCGCCTTTATTCTGGAACTACAAAATTGAAAATAGAATTTTTTTCTTCAAACAAAATTTTTTGTCCAAAGTGAGTTCTTTCATCAAGATCATGTGCATTTTTTTTACATTTTAGAAGTTTTCACGCAATATTGCGTGCAATATGTGCAATTTAAATAAATTACAAACACAAGATATTTTCGAAAGCGGCTCCAAATTTTGACTTTAAAATTTTGGTAGATATAGTGCCTAATGTATTTTATGAGATGACAAAAAAGCCATATTGCTCTATTCTTTTGTTTTTTGAAAAATTACAAAAATGTAATATTTTGACATGTCTCTCACGTCGTTCATATTTACATTAGCCTTCATTTGTTGATATTATTATATTAAAGAGTACATGAGCTTGAAATAATAAGTAAAGTTTCTCCAAAACACAACCGTTTTCTGTGAAAACTAACTCAAAATTCCCCATTTTGAGAAACACTCAAACGCCAGTTTCTCATATATGGCTGCAAATTTGTTCTTGAAACTATTGTAACGGATAGTGCTAATTGCACTCTTTAATATGACGTAAAGTTTATTTTAAGTTTTTTTTGTTTCTTCTAAAATTAAATAAATGTGATTTTTTTGAAAGATCTCTCACATCTTTAATATGCACATTACTAGCAATTTGTCAACGTTATTATATTTGTGAGTGTAAGTGCTTCAAATAACACTCAATAAAGTATTTTGAAAACTCAAAACTTCTCTGAGAAAATGTGCTTCAAATTTCGCATTATTAGTAGTGCTAAAACGGGATTTTCTTTAAAACGGCACATAATGTTTAAATGAAAATTGCCATTTAGGACTAGGTTTTCGTGTTCTTTAATATTCTAAAAAATATATTCCTCTGCTACCAATAGGAAACCGAAAAATTAAGAAAACGACAAAAAAATGTACTTTCGATGGTGATAGATGGCAGCTGGCAAGAAAGATTATGTGGAAATTCCAAATAGCTAGCGAAGACCCAAGAAAATAGAAAACTAATACGAGAAAGTCTGTGCCATTCTGTAGCACCACTAGTTTTACAATTTTTTAATTTTTCGGTTCCTTAATAGTAGAACAAAAATATAATTTTACAAATTATAAAGTACAGTAAAATTTCGTTTAAATGGCAATTTGTTTTTGAAAAATGTGTAGCAGTATTTGAAAAAATTGCGTACAAGTGCAACTGTAAATGCAAAATTTGAAGCTCTTTTTCACAGCCAATTTTTGAGATTTCGAAAAACATTATTAGAACTCTTTTGAAGAACAAAAAATGGAACCGGTTTTGAGATCATGTTCAAAATGTCCAAGGGGCTTCATGTAAAGTACCATGAAATTTTTGAAAAACGTTTTTCAAAATCTCAAAGCTTCGACTGGAGCCAGATGGACAGGGATGTCTTCAATTCAATAGATGGACGGATGAACGGACGGACAGTCGGACGTTTTGCTTTTAATTGCCCACATTCGGTATTAACTACCCACAAAGCAGGGATTCAGGCTACCCCGTGTGATAGGGAATTTCTTTTCTTAATTTAGCAACTGGATTTATCCCATTTTTTCTGAGGGCTACAAATATTTTTTGCCGAAAATTCGCCTTCTTTACCCGCAGCATTACATTACCCTCCGTATTCTACGTATATTACTCCGTAGATACGTAGGTGTACAGGAAACTAAAAAAATATGGAAAACTGATCATTAGACAAAGCGGCCGCTACGATTCGCATCTAGACAATAGATGAATTCAAATAAGTAAAACTTCGCCACCGTTGGGTCTGGAACCTTAAGACCTCCACGGTAGCAACTCTGCAGAGACAATTGCGAAAGTACCACTAGCCATCAGCCGGTCGAATATTGTTGGAATTTTTGAGTTATTAGGGGGGGGTTAATTAGTTAAAACAAACCCAATTAAATGCTTGGCCTTGGGTCTCCAATTATTAAAATTTGCCCTAGACTGCACAAGTTCTTTCTTCCTTTTCTTCCTCTGATTAGTTTCTAACAGTTTTCGTACTTATTTCACTGAGAATCACATTGCCAATTGCAAGGAGTTTAAGACGTTAACTCCAGCATTCATACATTCCACTCAACACTATTAAAGGGGGGCTACTTATTTTTAAGAAAACATCTTATGCGTGTCAACAAATCGTGCATTCATACAGTAATTTCGTCGGCTTTTTGAAATTTTTCAATTAATTCCCTTGGAACCGTGTCACTTGCTTGTTAAAATGTTTCATAATATTCTCGGCCAGTCCCGTATGTTGCAATAACGCGCTTGTGATTTCGAACGCACAAAAAGCAAACATCAGTGAATGAGCGAGGCGCCCGCAGCCGCGATGACCCCGCCCCCGCCCGCCCCCGCCCGGCCCCACCGCCTCCGCCGCCACCCGCACGGCTGGCCTCCGGGCAGAGCCATTGCAGCAGACTCCATCGTCGGATCTTGAGACGCCACACACGAGAAACTAACTGCAACAGGCATGGCCATGGTAAGCTGTGTAACAGAAAGTTAGTGAATACTTCTCATGATATACAAAATGATGTTGTTTTCTTTAAAATAAATACCTTAAAATTATTTGTAGAATGTCTGCGGAAGAAGTTTTCCAAAAGAATCAGATTGGGGATCAAATTTACTAGAGAATTTGGGATCGCGAAATTGCGCTTTAATAAGCTAATTTTATTTGCATTATTTGGGCTATTATTTCTAGTATAATACTACATTTCAAGAAAGAAAAATTAATTTTATGGGTCATTGATTTTTGGCTCCTATATGTAATAAATTACTTTCTCTAGTACAAAGTGGATTTTGTGAGTCCTTATTTTCAAAAAACTAGTTTTTGGCAGACCATTTGTTCGTCTGTCAGTTTGTCCTTTTGTTTGGGAACAGCATGAGCACAAAAAACCGTGCAGAATATTTTCTCGAAATTTGATATTCCCGAATCGATTTAGCTTATGTCCAGGCCCCTCGAATTCGAAAGACATCAATAGGGGGGGTACTTTTCAAACTAGTTGATATTTTATTATTTATAATTCCAATTTAATAAACCACTTTATTAAGTTTATAAAATTGATGCCAGTTCGATTTCCATTGAAACTCATCAATTTTCGGAAACTGAAAACTTTTTAACCCCTCTATCAAAAACAATATTAAAGATAAACATTTTTTACTTTCTCGCCTCACGAAAACGTCGTAAGAAGAGAAAGTTATATAATCGTGCGCCAGAAAACGGGGAATTTTCGCCAGAAAATCTCTTATAGCAGGGGTCTTGTAACAAAAAAGTGGATAAAACTTGTTGCTAAATTTAGAAAAAAATCCTCTATCTCCTGGTGTAGTCAAAATCCATGATTTGTTGCTTCTTCATACTTCAAAATCGATTGACGGCAAAACGTCCGTCTGTCCGTCTATCCTTCTGTCCGTCGGTGGTCAATGCTAGCGCCTAACCCGTTCGGCCGATTTTCTTCAAAATTGATATTCCCCGATCGTTTTTACTCGTCTCAAGGCCTCTGGGATTTGAAACTGATATTTTAGTATTTGAGGGTACTTTACATTAAGCCCATTTTGAGATTTTCAAAGTTAAAAGAAAATGACTCCAAATTTTTTGATTATATTTGTTGTTGAATAGTGCGAAGAATGTTGAAGGGAATGACGTAGGTATCATTTTCGTTGATAGGCCCAATTTTTTCGAAAATTACAAAAAACTGTTTAAAAACCGAAAATTGCTAAATTGAAGATAGAGATTTTTGCCTCAGACAAAGTCGGTTGTACAAAATTAGCACTTCAAATAAGGTCATGAACCCATTTTTTGGTAAAACGAGTAGTTTTTGCGTAAATTGCGATTCAAATTTACAAAAACAAATCTCAAAAACACTCCAAATTTTTTCTTTAAATTTTCTGCACGTGTGTAATAAGGGACGGTAAATATATAAATAAACTAGTGGTGCTATAGAATGGCACATACTTTCTCGCAGTAGTTATTTTTCAAATGCCGATCAGCGGATAAATTATTTGGAGTAAGCCATTCACCGCTGCCTTTGTTGGTCATGTTTGAAAGACGTTTTTAGCATGTTGACAATTACCGGCTTCCTAATGATAGAACTGATACAAGTACGTTTTGACTAAAATATAAGCAGTTGGTCCGCATCTTGGTCCCGTAGCGCTGTTGGTTAATTCACCTTCGGGTTGAGATCTTCAATAAGGAAGGTGCCGAGTTCGATCCTCCGAGGGAGATTTTAATTTGATGAATGTGATGTGGCAGGAAAAAACATTGAAGAGTGTAGATATTTTATTGAAAATCATTTGAAGTACTTCTACTCTCAAATAGAATCAATGCAGATAAATAGACAGGACTTGTCTGTGTTTTCCCTAACTGCATCTTTTTAACAATTTTTCAACTCTGTTATTCGATTTCTGAAGCGTGACATGTCAAATCAACCATTGTCTAGTATATATCTGTATGAACCAATTTAAGTAAAATTATGAGCATTTTAACGTTAAATTGTAATACAATATAACCAGAAGGCATGCATGAACTTACATATCTCTAACGGTTACAAAAATTATTATTATTTTCTAGCTTTACGAATACTTCGTAAAGCGGGTCACCGCTGCCTTTCTTGGTGATGTTTGAAAGACATGTTTTTTGCATGTTGACAATTACCGGCTTTTAATGATAAAACCGATACAATTACGTTTTGACTAAAATATAAGTAATTGCGATAAATATACTGGAATTGTCTGTATATATTCATTCAAATTTTTAACTTTTAACAATTGTTTACTTCTCTTCTTGGATTTGTAAAGCGTATGTAGCATGGCATCAATTGTTTTTTTATAATGCATTTACCATTTTATAGGTCGGTTATATTCTTTCACGGCTCTGTTCGACACTGGCGGTGTTGGTGTGGCGTAGTGGTATAAGTGCAGGTTCGTTGACTTTGAGTATCAGATGTGGGGTCTCGGTACGGAAAGCGTTTGCTGGTATAATACACTTTTGCTAGTTTATGAAGTAATGGAATAGCAATAAGGACCGTATAGAAGCAGAGCGAGAAAATATGTGTGTTGGAAGCACCACTATTTATTTTTTGTCCTGCAGCATTATCACTAAAAGCGACTAGATGATTTGTAGAAGCAGGACGTTGCTGTACACACGTAACTAAACAAGACCCAAATTCTTGAGAGCGTCTTCAGTCCTCTCCTTCAAGCCACATATACATTGTAGAGCTGTTGTTATCAAGGTTATGAATGGCGAAATTGTACGTCCATAACTGTCGAAGGTAATAGACTGTACTACTTGTTAACATAGGTGTAGGCAATGTTTTTTGCAAATCAAGACATATCGCTTTAACTCTTGTAGGGTTCTCTTTTGCCAGTTGTTTGGCATTACTTTTCGCTGTTCTGGCTTTCTCTGCATGTCGCAAAATATATTCCTTATTTATTTTACTTCTGTCTCTTGCATGTCTCCTTATCAGTACCATCTGCTGAATCATCATGTAAAATAAAACACTATTAATTTCTCATTTAGCATTGATAGCATGAAGAATCAAATAATACATGACCGGAAGAGAAAAAGGTTACATTCAGAATCAGATTCTTTCGGGTACAAAATGAAGTAATATTACCTTCTGTATCAGTACTTCTGCTTCCTGTTTGTTCACTATTTTCCTCTCTGTCAAACTCATCACTAACGTCCATTGTAAATGTACAAAAATACCACTTTAAGTAATATAGCTAAAGACACGTCACGTAAAGTGGAAGCTCCTTCGCACTAAAGAGGTGCAACTGCACTTATATCCCTTTGCCGCCAAATGCTTACGACGTTTTGTTAAGTAGTTTTCAGAAACACCATTAAAATGCATCCCAAATCAATGAATGCTCTTGCATGCTTTTGCCTCCAAACACAATCCCCTTCATGCTTCAATGTGAGTAAGAGACCTTATATTTCTCAATTTTGTCACTTACACCCTTTTGGTTATAACCGCCTCGAATATAAATAATGTCATGTACAATTTTTTGAATATGACAATTTTTTCACAAGTTCAGTTTCTATAAAATCTTCCAGAATACTGAAAATTACCAAAGTTCACATTTTACGAAGGTGTCCTATACTTCCTATATATTAAAAAATCTATTCTGAAGAGTAGACCTAATTAATTATATGTAGTACATTTTTTTCGAAAAATCAGACTTTTTGGAGTAACTTTGAGTTAAGTAATGATTATTTTGTTACATTTTATGTGCGCACAGTGAATATTTACACAAAATTACTTTCCTTCTGTCTTTGTAGTGTAGAGACTACTGCAGGCCTATGCAAATTTTAAGGCTAGGATTGATTTCTTCTCACTAAGAAAAATATTTATGGGTAATTATTGTTCTCGAATAAGCATCGTGATCTTATATATGTGGTATAATCCAATTTTTAACATAATTGTTGATGTTTTAAAACTTGCAAATCTTTTGGAATGATAGACCTGAATCTCGTGCGCTTCGTTTTCTGAAATACGTTTTCAATGATGAACGAAGATTTAGGACATTACAAATTGCAATATTGTAATATTTCGTAAGAGTATGTGTTATGAATCATTCGAGGAAGTAGATGCACCATTAGTTACTAATTGGAAACTCAGCATCAGAGTGTGTCACGAGTTTTAATGCTGGTTTACGAATTTCAACCTCACTTTTCTTTGGAATTTTAATGATAAAAACTTGTAGTGTTACAACAGCGTATACTTTCTCGTTCTATTACTAAATGTTACGTAATTTTACAATTTTTGCAATTTCTGTCCTACATACACTTTTCAGTCATCACTTGAAAAACTACTTACCAAACGGTGTGCAGAATGTGCGACCCAGTAATTACTTCGGCTGCCAGAAACGTTTGCTATTCATTACCCCCAAAAAATATTATTAAATCACAACTGCATTATACAGTCTAGTAAAAATAATTTCAAACAAGCTTGCACCGAGACAGCTAGAAAAGTTATACCGCAATAGTAATCAATATTTTTTAAATTAAAATAAATTGATGAATTTGCAGACGCATAGCAACGCAATTTCGATACCGGGGAAACAATTGCGAGGCGGGGGCCATTTATACAGGATCAAAAATAATTACAGAAAAACTATATATATGTAGGAATTAATTTCACTGGTTCTTAGCAAAAATTTTAATCGTTTTCGGCAAGTTTGTTACAATATTACAAGTATTCATGGAATGGCAAACCGCATTTTCAGTGTTTGCGATCCTTTCCGCGGACCACAGATGGAAGAGTCTTTTCCTTGAATTCAACATTCAATACGATCTATTTACTGCACAACTGTCATTTATATCAACAGATACTAAAAAGAAATTGCAATGCATTTATGGGCAGTATAAGAACTCCGTAGTTTCCTTGAAAAGATTTCGATTTTTCATTTTTTTATTTGATTAAAAACTTTTCTGATACAGCGTACATAGCCACTTTAAAGAACTGCTTAGTTTATATTTGGTACATAGTATGTACACAATAGTAAAAACTAATGGTGTTACAGAATGGTACACACTTTCCCCTATTAGATTTCTATTTTCTTTGGTCTGGGCTAGCTATTCGGAATTCCCACACACTCTTGCCAGCTGCCATCTATCGCCGCCCAAACTACATTTTTTTTGACATTTTCTTAATTTTTCGGTATTTTTCCTAACGGTATAAAGGTAATATTAATTTTGGAATATTAAAGAACACTAAAATCTCGCCGTAATGGCAATTTTCTTTGAAAAATTTGGAGCCGTTCATAAGAAAATGGCGTTTAAGCGATTCTGCATATTCGAAATTTGAATCCTTGTCACAGAAAATGTTCGAGTTTTCGAAAAACTTCATTGGAAGTCATTTTAACAGATTTAACTCCCTAATACAACAATATTTACAAATTGCTCTAAATGTACATAAGAATGGTGTGAAAGATCTTAAAAAAACACATTTGTGTAATTATTGAAAAAACAAAAAATACTCCAAATTAAAACTTTACGTCATATTAAAGAGAGCAATTAGCACTATCCGTTCGAAAAGTTTTGAGCCATTTATGACAAAATGGCGTTTGAGCGTTTCTGAAAAGGCGGAATATTGAGCTAGTTTTCACAGAAAAGAATTGAGTTTTCGGGAAACTTTGTATGGCATTAATTAAAGCACATGTACTTGTAAATATAGATGTTAACAAGTCGCCGCTAATGTAAATATTAATGAAGTAAGATACAAGTCAAAAAATTTCATTTTTGTAATTTTTGAACAACGCAAAAAAAGCAATATGGCGTTTATGTCATCTCATAGAGTACATTTAGTAGTATCCCTACCTAAAGTCTAAAGGAAAAATTTGGACAAAGTCTTCTTTTTGTATTTTTTTCAAATGTCACATATTGCATTCAAGATTGCGTGAAAACTAAAAGTTTCAAAAAATGTACATGACCTTAATAACAGAACTCACTTTGGAGAAAAAATTTTATTTGGAGGAAACATCTCGGTCTTGAATTTTTTTAGTTATAGGAAGACGCCTACAAAAATGCAAGTTTGCAGTTTCCGAAAGTTCAGTGTTTTGAACCAGCATGAGACCTGCACCATTTTCTTAAATGACCTTCCGATGTCCAACAACAAAATTTAGCCAATATTGTTGGTACCATTTTGATGAAAATTTGAAAATGTCCCAGGAGCTTCATGTAAAAGTACGCCCCAAAATTAAAATATTGGCTTCAAATTCAAGGGGCCACCAGATCAGTCAGATTGATCGGAGAATATTAATGTTGCAGAAAATCGGGTGAATGGTTTACTAGCTAGCGTTGTTCTCAGACGGACGGACAGACAGACGGATAAACGTTTTGCTTTCAATTGGTTTTTCGGTATCAAGAACCACCAAAACAGGGATTCTGTCTGCACCGTGTGTTAGGGGATTTTTTGGTTCTTAATTTAGCATCTAGATTTATCCACTTTTTGTTATCAGGGCCCCACAATGAATTTGTTTCTGCTGGAAATCCGCCGTTCTTTCGCGCAGCATTATATGAATTTCCCTTTACTACGTATATATGTACGTATACGGAAAAGTAATGAGGAGGAGGAGAATCCCTTTGGGTTGCTTAATGAGAGACCCCATCTGGGTTCCTCAGGGTGGGGCAATTAGGAGTTATTGCTGGTGATTTGTGAAACGAGTGAGATAACGGGGCTTAAGATTTGGAGATAGAATAGGAGTTACGAAAGACAGGATATATCTTCGGGGAATCTGGTGAATCTGGACGGGATGTGGTTTAGATGAATGTGAGTAGTTGGGAAATGAGAATGTGAGACTCTGTCAAAGGCTCGGGAGTAGTCAAGGAAAATGGCAGTGGTGAAATGCTTCTTTTCAAATCCTAGGTGTATGGATTCTACCAGACCAAGAAGTTCATGGGATGGTGAGCAGAGGGGACGTAATTCAAATTGGGCTGGAAGAATAATTTTTGTTTGATTAGAAAAGTCTTTCAGTCTGGAGAGAATAAACTTTTCAAATATTTTTTTACGAGGGTCAGGAGGAGTCTAATTGTATGATACCTGGCAGGCAGGGTTGGGCGCAGGCTTCTTGGGTTAGAGGATCGGAATCACGATGGAGTCTTTCGAGGCTGTAGGAAAATACTTTAGACGGAGGCAGCCATTAAAAATTGCTATTAGGTATGCGATGGACACACGAGGCATATGTTTTAGGACGTAGTTAGGAATAAGGTCTTGACTTCAATATTTTTTTGTTTTTGAAGGATTTGAGGATGGAGGCTGTTGTATACTAAAAAGAAAAAATTAACAACTTTGCTTAGTACAAAAATTTTTTATTCCAAATTCCAAACTCTCAATCCGAATACAAACTCCAGGCCCCAACTCGTACTCCGGCTCGAACTCCAACTCGCACTGCTGCTGTGGTGCGACGCCCCGTTTATATAGCGCCGCTGGGGAGGAGAGAGCGCCACCGGCCCCTCTGCTCCGCAGGGGTAGTCCCGCCTTTGGCTGTGTGCGGTCGGGCGTAACCCGGCCGCTTATCGCTGGCGGCAACTGGCGTCGCTCCTAGCGCCCCTAGTAGCGTCGCGCCGATCTACCGGCGTGGCGGGCAGCGCTTGAAGTGTTCGTGGCATCGGCCACAGATGTTTGATCGGCTTACATATTTGAAGCTAGCGAGAGGGGGCTCTGAAGCTAGCGAGAGGGGGAATCTGATAAAGATGTTGATTTTGGAATTACAAGCTGGGTTGTTGGGTGGGGGTGAAGGATTTGGCGAAATGATTGGCAAGGAGTTTCGCCTTTTCAAGGTCAGAGATCAGTGTCAAGATGAAGGCCAATGTTTGAGGTTCAAGAATAAGGAAGGAATTATGGGGGAGGAACGAGTTAGGATTCTTGTTGTTCTTCGTATGTTCGGAGCATTGAGCACTAGTTTGGAGATGAAGTATGGGAAGTGAACGTTGTTGGTGTTAGCCATAGTCACAAGAACAAGATTGTTAAGAATGGTTTCCAGATGGGTAATCTTAGGAGCTGAGCTGCCAGTTCCTTTTGGCATGGCGTTTGACTTTTTGATGTGGAGGATGAGTGGGGAGAACAAGATAGGGGGCAGGTTTGGGGGACGAGGTGAGGGAGGTTTGAAGCATTGGACGCTGCTGCTATAATTGTTGACGTTAATGTGTTGATAGCTGAATCTATTTCGATTGGATAATTGACAAAACATGGGGTGGGGAGGTTGATGTTTAAGAAGTCTTTAAAGAGAGGCCAAGAGTTATGACCATGTAATAATCTTGTTGGTTCAGGAGTTAGAAGAAGCGAAGCTCTGAAGGAAATGAGGAATGGTGAGTGTTCGGAGTTAGATTCGGGAATGCGTTCTTGGAAAATTCGGTTGTGAATATATTGGGTAAGTATTAATGAATGTCGGGCGGTATTTGGGGAGTGTAAGGGAAGTTCGACTAGGGCAACAATATTGATGTATTGGCGTGGCAGAAATTAAGAAGCTGGGCTCCGCTTTGAGTGGTTGAGCGGCAGCCCCATGATTGGTGTTTAGGGTTCCAATCACCTTCGGCTATGGTAGAGATGGGCGCTGCAAATAACAGTTTTAAATGGACGGGATTCATCGGGACATTGGGTGGTTTATATATGGCGATTATAGTTATGGGTGGGTGTTGAGAATGGAGGAGAGCAATTTCTGAGTTTTCAAGGCCTGGGGTGATGAATGGGGGAAGTGGGTAATGATTAAGGGATTTTATGAGACTGGGAAACCGCCTGAGTCTTTGTTGGCCAGTTTGTCTAATGGGTAAATAAAAAATCCGAGGATGGAATATTTTGAGTTGGAAAGGAAGTGGTTTTCGGTTATTATGGCTATGTCTATGGAATTTAAGACTAGTAGGCAGGCAAGGTAAAGTTCCTTTTTGATAATGCCGTTGGCATTCGAATTAAGGAGATTGATCTTCTGGTAGTCAATAGGAGCCATTGCTCAGAAAGGAAGTGAGGGTGGACATAATATCTTGTAAGAGAGGGATCAGGGAGGGAAGTATCTGGTTGACAATGTTGAGTACAAATTAATTTCGGGTATTGGGCTGGGCATAACTCCAGGAGAGCTGGAGAGGCGTGGGGAGAGGGGGGAAATGTTTAAGATTAAGGTGAGGAGGAGGCGATCGTTGATGAGATAGGGTCGGTGTGAGGGTGGGGGTATGGACGTGCATTATGAAATGGCTGGTGGTTGGCTGGTCAGGTAGACTGGGTGAGGTAGGTTCTGGTCGATATGGGTGGGTGAGTCCTGGCGAAGGCTAGATGCTTTTGCTGAAAAAATACTATTTCTGTCACCTGCGGTATGTTTTCCTTTGCAGTTCGCACAAATAAGCTCAGCGGGGGGGGGGGGAGGATACATCTGGTAGAAAGGTGGTCTTTCCAGCACTTCATACATCTAGGTGTTTTTTACAGTAGTTTCTGGTGTGACCAAAGTTCTGACAGTTTTTGCATTGCACTAATGATTGATTTTTCTTCCTACGTTCTACTTTGATAACGCAGTGTAGCAGGGCTTTCATTTTGAACGGTTTTACGAAGTCCACATTATTGTCTTTTTCCACTGCACAGTGCGGCATTCGGGATCTATTTGATTTGTTGAGGCGGGAGACTTTACTCGGTGAGATATTTGTTCTGCGAGGGCATTCTTGACTTCATCTGTGAAGGATGTATGCACCTCTCTAATTATTGCACTTTTGACTCTGTTCTGTGAGTCGCTAAAGGTATCGAATTCATGTTTATGTTCTTTTACGAAGTTTATTACTTTTCTAAAGTATGAGCTTCCGTGAGTATTTACTTTTATCACTTGGCCGTGATTAGAGTTGGAGAAGTTATTAACACAGATTTTGTTAAGTTCACCTAGGAGAATTTTGAAGTTGGATGCCTATGTTGTGCACAATGATCGGTAGTGGCTGAGGCTCGGTCTGGGGTGGTAGATGGGAGGGTCGCTGGCTCTAACTGATGCATCGTCAAGGTTGGCTAATCCGGAAAATCTGTTCGGCGAGAACACTGAGGTTGGGTTTTGTGGGGGGCTCACGTATTCAACACGCTTTTTTAGGGGAATTTACTTCAGTGGTGGTATATTGATGGTTTTGCTGCGCAGTCTGGCAGTGCGTTTGAGGAGTCTGGAAGTGCGAACTTACTTGCGTCGGGTGCGAATACTTACGGTAGTCCTAGCCATTATTGGAGGTTAAATGTGGAATCTGATGGGGGCCGAAGGTGGCTGTCGTTGAAAGCTGTGCTGAGGGTCGGGGGATCCGGGGATTCACTCATTGGTGGTGTTCAGGGTCCCTGAGCTCGCCTCAGAGAGCGATGAGTGCTGCAGACCCATCAGTGAGGTTGTGGTTGGTAACATAGATTACAGAGCACTGGCTGGATAAATGGACAGAATCTCACACCACCCGTAATATTTTAAACCACTGTGTTGAAACAGCACTCCGAAACACAAACAATTGGTATTGGTAGCACAACCAATAGTTGGAACTCAATATAGACGCGTAGGCGCAGCGCTGCATTTGAAGCTTAGGCAGCCCTATTGCTACTGATAAGAGCTGGGTCAGCACTGTATTAGTATCTAACATTCTTATTCGTACACTCAGATTTAGCAAAAAAAGTTGTATCTCGTCGTAAAATATTTTAAAATAATGCCTTTGTTGAAACTGTGCACCAACTGTATTAGTAGCAAATATATAATGTCAATAAAAATTATTACATTAATGTATTTGTTACAATAATATTAATATTCAATAAAACAAATCTCTTTCGTGACAACTTTGCTATTCGTACAATCGAAATGAGTGGCAATATGCTGGTCTTCCGCGTTGAGTTACTCGCCTCTTGCCAGTTTTCCTAGATCTGAATGCGTTCTTTAGGGATAGTTCCGGCAGTATGCAAAAGAAATAGTCAAGCAGAAGGAGTTCACTTCTAATGAGAAAGAGGTAATTGTCAACTTAGCACTTAATAGCTATTTCATCCTATAGGTCGAATAGTTAACAAAAGACTCTCCAATGGCAGTACATTGTAAGAAAGTTTAGAGAGGAAGGTTCTACGAAACCTTTGCCACGAAAACCAAAGGAACGTAAGTTAAATTAACGCGAGGGATGATTGTACTTCATGAAGTTTGTATAAATCCCTGGTTAAGTGCTCCTCAATTACGTGTCTTAGTGGAAAATGTATCTAAAAGAATGCCCGATCAGACTGTTTGTCATGTTCTATGGAAGGGCGGATTTCATGGACGAATAGTGCGGAAGAGGCCTTTCGTAAGCAGGAAAAATCACAAGAAGGCATTATATACTTGCAACTAATGCAATTGGTGCACAATTTCCACAGAGTTATTATTTTAAAATATTTTACAACGTGATATAATAACTTTTTGTTGCTAAATCTGAGTGTACAAAAAAGAATGTTAGATACTGTATGGCGGTCGAACGCGGAATGGAAGATTTCGATTTGTTTCGACGGTTTCGATTTGGTGGGTATAGGTGGTTTGTACTTTGTGTGGGAGATACGTATGTTGCGGCTAGGTTATAGTGGATTGCGTGTGGTTCAGAGTTGATGTTTCAGTAAAAGTAGTTGGAGAGGTGGGTTATGTGTTTAGTTATGGATTCAATGCGACCGTTAAACACCACGACCTGAAACTCCATCGAATATACCAGCGTGAAACATTGCCGCTTATCAATGACATTCATAGAATCTCTGTTCAAAACGTCGTAGCTTTGCCATTTAAACACTTTACGTTCAGATAAATCTCGGCAATGATTATAATTATAAGACAAGATTACCTAAAAACTAATAACGTTATCAAAAAGACTACAAAAACCTACTCTCTCTGGTTTTATCTCATATGAATATGTACCATTCCTATTAAAATATTGCAAATTGTATACTTCAAAGTCTTCAGCTATCACATGAAAGACTTCTCCAACCAAAAAGAGGCCAGGAATTCGAATTTACGATCTTGGAAAGTTCTATCATTTTCAGAAAGATCAAACTGTCAATAAAATGGAACGCCAAACTTCACTCTTTAAGACTCCCCCAAAATTATACAATTGCTTTCTTTATTAAGGAAAATCTTTTTCTTAAATTTGCGTTTAATCCGATGAAAATTACTCGAAAACTACTGTTATTAAGAAATAATTGCACATGATATTATTTAAAGATATAATATTGAGGAACAGAATTGCGTTAAGAAAACTAGTAGTGCTTCAGAATGGCTCGTTATATTTTCGGTTTTGTCTTACCCTCCCCTGAGCTGCCATCTATTGGAGCCTAATTTCTTTTCTCTTTTCCCAATTTTGCAGATCCCTAATACTATAATTGAAATATGACCTTAACAATATTATAGATACAAGTAAAATATCGCCCTATATGCATATTTTCAAATAAAAATTTGGGGCTATTTTTAAGAAAAACTTTGAGCGTTTCTGAAAATCCGAATTTTGGAACTGATTTTCACACAAAACTTTCGACTTTTAGAGAAAATTCATTACAAATTAGTTCATACAACTACACTTTCAAATGCGATAATACATAAGAAGTGCTTTAAAATGTAGGGGAGATCGGGACTAGATGTGACAACTTTAATTTATTTAATTTTTGAAGGTATATAGACCATAATTTAAAACTTATAATAAATGGAACAAATAGAATGGCTCTCTGTATGATTTTCCATATCATTTCATTTCAAATACATAATGGTTTTAATGATATATAACCAATTTTATACAGCAGTGCACTTTGTCACAAACTGCTCCTCTACGGGGCAAGTTGGGACTGGACTGGGCACGTTGTGACACATGTAAAAGAAATTAGAATTTTCTTATATTCAAATCTAACAAACGTCCCTACAATACTGATATTTGCTTAGAAACATTGCTTTTTGATAACAAGCATCTTTTTCGTTTTTCCTTTTTTTGTAGTATATATATATATATATATATATAAATATGTATATATATATATAAATATGTATATATATATAAATATGTATATATATATAAATATGTATATATATATAAATATGTATATATATATATATATATATATATATATATATATATATATTCTCTAATATTCTTTGTTACTGTAATCGAATTCCTTCTTCAAAAGGAGGGCTAGTTAAAATGGCAGATTTCAAAGTCTCTGTTCTCTTACGGTTATTCCTCGAGGTCCTGCTTTAGGAAGAGGTCTGATTTCCGAAGGATTAACCGCTGATGTGGGTAACATCAGCTACAATAGTTCTTCTACAATAGAAACAGAAATATTGCCTTCTTTGTCATTAGCAGCTTGACCTATTGGTTTTGTATTGTTCCTATCCCAGTTTCATCTATGCTCCAAATGTCATTTGCATTGAAACCATATTTTTCGAAATCAGGGCTAAATGGTTGAAAAATGTCAGCATTGTGTTAATTGAAACTTGTGTTCCTATTCAAATGAGTATCTGCGGTAACACGAAGAGAAATTTTAACCCCTCGGCGGGCGCGTCCCATCATTTCCCACCAGCAGGCGCGTGCGGCACTCCGTGCCGAATGTATCAACTTCAATTTTCGCGTCAATAGTTGTTACTTTAGTTATTGATTGTGAAGGAAATATTCTTTATTTATGTTTTTATACATTTTATTTCATAATAACTAACTAAATACCAAACGAAATAACAATATTAATAAGAATTTGATCCATCACTCGCTGCCTCCGTGTCTTGGCACGTGTTACATGTCGGGGAATGAATACGGTGCTAACGTGCCTTCTAATTTTTCTTCGCAAACAACGCATTTAAATTTGAATTAGTAGTTAGTACTTCCAAAATCTGTGTCATAAAGCTCAATACCAAAACATTCGTAAGAATTGTAATGGATAAAATACGCAAATATTATACTTACATAACAAAGCGCGTGCGGTACGGAGTGCCGCAACCGTCGCAGAGTTCGAATTACTAATGTATAACGGTCGATCGGTGGTCTCTAAAATCATGATTCGATTGTCATCAGATTCCAAATATAGTGAATGAAGAATAACTATTAACTCAGTACTGCGACACCAATTATTTACACAAATCAACAAAAATGTAAGAATGCGGCACTGAGTGCCGCTACGCTCCTGGTGGAGGGTTAATGTCGTTAGAAATACTTCTCATCCAATCAACATTTGCAGACTTCTTTGTTATCAAATGTTCTGGCCCTTGTATTTTGTTTTCCACGACAAAATCATATGTTAAGCTTTGTAATTCCTCATTACATTTGCTGGAATAAAATGATTATTCTCAAAAGATATTGGAGCAAGTAGTGACACTGTTACAATGTGTCCGTTAGAACCTGTCACTAGCCCAGAGAGACACTAACATTAATTTTCGTTTTTATTTCATGTACTTTTTTCATTCATATAAACCAAAAACACATCAAATTATAGCTTAAAAAGAAAGTTTTTCAATGATACTAAGTAGTTGAATATACCTCCAACTTATTGTTGCTAAGGTTGACTGGAACAATCCGATTGATGTTTACTTCACTACGTGTAAAACACAAAATATTCGTAAATTAGCAAATCAAGCAACGGTTCCCGCAGCAACACAAAGAGCACTCTTAGGCAAAGGTTTGAAACGTGCATGTAAACTATCACGAGCTGAGCTCTATTGAATCGGTCAATAAGCACGATGCCACAATTAGCCTCGACCTCTCCTATATATTTTAAGTTTTCGAAATAACAAAAGAATAACAGTGAAAATTGGATCTAAACTAACATTACCCTGGTGAAAATGGGCATGTGCGCTAACTTAAGCGAGATGTACACGCAAACGTACACGGAGTGCGCATGGAGTCATATGTCCAATATACGGTATGTACACAAGTAAGATCCTGACACGTTATACATTTTTGTGTACAAATTGTGTACTTTGGCCCAAACGAGTATACGCTTGAGCTCGAACTGGAATGTACTTGATGTGTTCACAATGAAATCAAAAGGGTGTGTACAAGATGAGCACAACGACGTGTACCGTTGCGGATCGACGTGTACACCTAGATTGCGAAACTAGTGAATTATTTCCCTTGGAAAAAGATATAGTGGAAAACTCACGTTTCTCCCTGAAATTGTCATTAGCTGAACCCATGTAAAAATTTTGCACATTTCAATTCAATTAATTATATGCATTGGCATGTGATAGTATGACCGACCGTCGTGTTGTGTATTTTTATATCCTCAACTATTCTGCCTAGCTTAGTCGGAAGACGGTCGAACAAATAGAAAACTAGTGGTGCTTCCAACGCACATACTTTCTCGCTCTGCTTCTATACGATCCTTTTTGCTATTCCACTACTTCATAAACCAGAAAAAGTGTATTATACCAGCAAACCTTTTCGGTACCAAGAACCGACAACCGAAACTCAAATTCAACGAACCGGCATTTATACCACTACGCAACACCAACACCGTCTCTGTCGAACAGAAACATGAAACAATAGAACCGACCTATATAATGATAAATGCATGATTGAGAAACAATTGATACGATGGCAAAAAGCTTTACAAATACAAGAGAAGTAAAAAATTGTTAAAAGTTAATTATTTGAACAAATATATACAGACATTTCCAGGACATTTATCGCAATTACTTATATTTTAGTCAAAACGTAATTCTATCGCTTTTATCATTAGGAGCCGGTAATTTTCAACATGCAAAAAACATGTCTTTCAAACATCACCAAGAAAGGCAGCGATAAACCGCATTACGAAGTATTCGTAAGGATAGAAAGTAATAATCATTTCGGAACCGTTAGGGATTGTAAGTTTATCGCATGCCTTCTGGTTATATTGTATTACAATTTAACCAACGTTAAAATGCTCATAATTTTATTTAAATTGGTTCATACAGATATATACTAGACAACGGTTGATTTGACATGTCATACGCTTCAGAAATCGAATAACAGAGTTGAAAAATTGTTAAAAAGATGCAGTTAGGGAAAACACAGACAAGTCCTGTATATTTATCTGCATTGATTCTATTCGTGAGTAGAAGTACTTCAAATGATGTTTAATAAAGTATCAACATTCTTCAATGTTTTTTTTCTGCAACATCACATTCATCAAATTAAAATCTCCCTCGGGGGATCGAACTCGGCACCTTCCTTATTGAAGATCTCAACCCGAAGGTGAATTAACCAACAGCGCTACGGGACCAAGATGCGGACCAACTGCTTATATTTTAGTCAAAACGTACTTGTATCAGTTCTATCATTAGGAAGCCGGTAATTGTCAACATGCGAAAAACATGTCTTCCAAAAAACATGACCAAGAAAGGCAGCGGTGAACGGTTTACTCCACATAATTTATCCCATGACCGGCATTTGAAAAATAAATACTGCGAGAAAGTATGTGCCATTCTATAGCATCACTAGTTTATTTATATATTTACCGTCCCTTATTACACACGTGCAAGAATTTTTTTTTGTAAATTTGAATCGCAATTTACGCAAAAAATACTCGTTTTTCCAAAAAAAGGTACATGACCATAAGTGCTAATTTTGTACAACCGACTTTGTCTGAGGCGAAAATCTTTATCTTCAATTTTGCAGTTTTTAAACAGTTTTTTGCAATTTTCGAAAAATGGGGCCTATCAACGAAAATGATGCCTACGTCATTCCCTTCAACGTTCTTTGCACTATTCAACAACAAAATATAATCAAAAAATTTGGAGCCATTTTCTTTTAACTTTGAAAATCTCAAAATGGGCTTCATGTAAAGTATCCTCAAATACTAAGATATCGGTTTCAAATTCAAGAGACCTTGAGACGAGTAACAACCATCGGGGAATATCAATTTTGAAGAAAATCGACCGAACGGTTTAGGCCCTAGCGTTGACCACAGACGGACAGACGGACGGAATGCCGTCAATCGATTTTGAAGTATGAAGAAGCAACAAATCATGAATTTTGACTACACCACGAGATAGAGGATTTTTTTCTAAATTTAGCAACAGGTTTCATCCACTTTTTAGTCACCAGACCCCTGCTATAAGAGATTTTCTGGCGAAAATTCTCCGTTTTCCGCCGCACGATTACATAACTTTTCTTCTTACGAAGTATTCGTAAGGCGAGAAAGTAAAACAGGATTCGGGGTCATGGATTCTTTGCATACTGGCATTCACGAAATCACTTACAATTAAATGCTTTTTCAAACAAAGAACACTACAATCTCTCTGAATAATGTTGTATACTCATTTCACACAATATATATACATTTACATAAATATCGTATGCAAGAAAACAAGAAAAAAGATATTATAACTATAACCCTTTTACACATATTAGTTACTAATAATAGAGAAAAACTTTAATCCTCTGATTTCCTGTTACTAAATTGTCAGAGATTCCAAATGAAAATTCCTATATTAACTTTTTTGTTTTTTTTCTATTATTTACTTATCTTTCAGAATAGAAACAAAACATGGATTGTATGCCTTTACATGGAACCCAAAGCTTTTCCAAAAATTGTTTTAGAAACTCTTAAGAACTGCTTATTCTCTTTTCACTGTTACGATAAACTTTACAATTGCACGATTAAAATAACTCTTTTTACAAATGCTTGTAAGTTGTTTAAACTTGTTTATTCAAAATAAGAATGATTGATTCTAGTCTTTTTTCAATTATTAGTTTAAAAACTTCTCAAACACTAGGTAACGTGTTATTGATAATTTTCTGCAATTATACAGAAATTTTAGAGGAGATTTCACAAAACTATAATTCCGTTTGGAACTTTCATACTTGTAGCGTCGCGACCTGCAGGTAACGGCGTGGTATACAGCTGTGCGGTGGGTCGCGCGAATTTGTCTCGTTCCTCCACCGTTAAAAACCTCGACGCCGTGGTGTTGGCCAAGCATTCGCTTGCATAGGGGTTTTGAACTTTGTTCTCGTGAGAATCGTCACCAGTTTCCAGTGAAATCCCATGTCCAAATATCAGTTGAAGAACTATCAATATAAAGAGAAGGGAGAAGGAAACGAAAAAAAAACTGGAAACGAAGGAGACATCCACGATGAGTGTTAAATTCACCTGTTACGTGCGTACTCCCCACTTCCCATTACTTTTAAAATATATGCACGCAATCTCTTAAATGTGCACAAAGTTATTTGCGTTTCATTTCAATCTAAAGCGATTTACCTCTTCTATATATCTTCGAAGAGTTTCTGTTGCTTCGGAAACGATGATTCGTATCTGCATTATCCACTCGTCGTCTCTCCTTACGTCTCTCCGGTCGGCTGCTCGATTCCAAAAGAAAGAATTGCTGCTCTTAGCTTTTCGTGCCCTCTTGCTACTTACTACAATACTAACTTACTGCGGTACTGTTCTTTTGTTTTATCGCGCGCAATTAAACTGATCTTTGTTTTCGCAGGCAAAACATGTGTCACGTTGTACTAGTTTCATGGTAAAACGAGTGGTCACAATGCATTTCTTCACTAGATGATAATCTCATTGACCAAATCTAACGTAACCTAACTTATGTGAATATTCTCAAACAGCAAAAATTTTCCCCAAGCTTTCACTGCAACTTGAACATGTAGGTTTCCACATTCGGTGTGGCAATCACATCTCACCCTCTGCCAGTTGTAGTTCAGATCTGCCACTGCTAGTGGTTGAGTTATTTTACTTGCGTATATTTAATTGTATGTGCATATGTATGTATTTCGTTGAATTTGAGCAGGCATCTAAGGGTTCTGCAAGACACAATCCTACACCATTTCATGCTAAACTCAATGCAAAATGGAACTCGAACATAAAACTATTAAGAATGTACATCTGAAATTACTGTAATACTCTTCTATCAAAATGTAACACTACTTACAGGAACACACATTTTAAGCCTGCAGGCCACACATTTAGTTTAGTTTTACATAAAACTTTGGCAGGCCAAATCCTTTGGACAAAATCTGACATAAGACTATGATATCAAGCCTTTCATTTAAATTTTCTTGCTTTCATTTACATAATCGTAATGGGCATAAAAATAACTAAAGTTGAGGAATGTAATAAAAAGAAAATTAAAATTCTTAACTCCTGTTATTTATTTGATAATTGGACTTAGTACAGGCTTTATATTACTATTAACATTAATTATACATTTACGGGCTTTTAGTGCTTTACATTAGTACATAAATTATCTATCACCAATCATTGTCAATTAGTATGTGCTTTCTTGTGTTAAGGTTGTGTTAACACTTAGATCATTAGTGAGCACTATTGGTTTTAACGTTATGGGTAACTATGAACTAGATGAAATACACACACATTCATGTGATGATGATGATGAGGGGTGAAAAGACGAACACAAATATGCCTAACGCAGGACTCGAACTCGCAATCATTCGGTCCTAGATCCCTACGGTTCTGCTGTCTTAGCGATCTCGGTCACGGGATCGGTTATATAATTTTTTACTTTCCTGTACACATATGTATATATGGAATGTAAACATAGTAAGTGATGTAATGTTGCGCGAAAAAACGGCGCATTTTCGGCAGAAAAAATTCATTGCCGGGCCCTGGTAACGAAAGAGTGGATAAATCCAGTTGCCAAATTAAGAAAAAAAATCCTCTAACAGGTGATGTACCCAGAAACTATGTTTTGTGGGTCCTTAATAAGTGAATTTTACTCTATTCTTACAAGAAAAAAATCGGAGGCGTTTTTGAGAAAATTTTCAAAATGTCCAAGGATTTGCATGTAAAGTATCCCAAAATTTTGAAGAATGTTTTTGAAAATCTCGAAGCTTTGACCCGAGTCAGATTGACAGAAATTTCTTCAATTAGAAAAAATCCTACGCGTGGTGCAGGCTCTAGTGGTGTTCACAGAAAGTCAAACTTTGAGATTTTGAAAAACATTCTTCAAAATTTGGGGATACTTTACACGAAAATTCTTGGACATTTTGAAAATTTTCTCAGAAACGTCTCCAATTTTTTTCTTGTAAGAATAGAGTAAAATTCACTTATAAACGTGGGATAGGTCCGATTTTTACGGTTAACTCTTCTATTCTTCGAAGTTTATCTCTATCTACCAAATTGAAGATAGAAATTTTTCCTCCTAATAAAATTTGTTGTCCAAAGTGAGTTCTTTCATTAAGGTCATGTACATTTAAAAAAATTAGTCGTTTTCGCCCAATATTGATTGTAATAAGTGCAATTTGCAAAAAATAACAAAGGCAAGATTTTCTCAAAAACGGCTTCAATTTGTTTTTTAACTTTTGATAGGGATAGTGCCTAATATACTATGAGATGACATAAACACCATATCGGTCTTTTCTTTTCTCAAAAATTCAAAAATATTTTTTTGACTTGTCTCCCACATCATTAATATTTACATTAGCGGGATTTTGTTTACATTATTATATGTATGAGTACATGTGCTTCATGTCCTATAAAAATTTTCGAAAACTCAACCATTTTCTGTGAAAACTAACTCAAGTTCCGCCTTTTCAAAAACGCTCAAACGCCATTTTTTCATAAATGGTTCCAAATTTTTTCTTCAAACTTTTCAAATGGGTACAACAGCTCCATACTTTTCAAAGAAAATTGCCATTTAGGACGAGGTCTTACTGATTTTTAATATTATTAAACTAATTTTTCCGTTCTACTATTTGGAAACCGAATAATTAATAAAATGTCACAAAAATGTTCTTTGGACGGCGATAGATGATAAATGGGAAGAATTTCCGAATTTTCTTACAATAACATTTCCATTCTATTATTATGAAAGAGAAAAACTAAGAAAATGTAAAAAAAATGTACCTTGGGCGGCGATAGATCACAGCTGGCAAGAGTATGTAGCAAGTGCGAATAGCTTTAGAGACCAAAGAAATAGAAAACTGAAATGGGAGAGTCTGTGCTGTTCTGTAGTACCATTAATTTTCTGCCAAAATTTCGCCGTTTATTCGCTCAGTATTACATAGCTTTCCCTGTACTACATATACCACTCCGTATATACGTATGTATACGTGAAAGTAAAAAATGTGTTACCTGCGTCTGTCTGCCATGGTCGTTTCTTAAAACACTATCTTTGAAATTCATTCCAATGTTAATTTCATTAGCACCATTTCCTACTATTCATTAGCAATGAATAAAATACTTGCAATACATTCAAAACGTTCATTTAATTCGAGATGAACATAAAGCGTAAGTTATTTTTGCATTCCTGACCAATTCAGAATATAATTTCTTCACATAATTTAATTATTCTGTATTTAGTAAGTACCAAATATTACTTTATTACTATAAAATAAAGTCAATTAATATAACTTCATAAATTTTTGTTCGTGTTATTCAGATGCTGATATTTTTCATCTGCAGTGGTCTTCACTACTACTTCACAGAAGCTCAGTTGTAAGTTTGTATTAAAAAGATTTTGTATAATCACGAAAATACTCTATACAGTCAATTGCAATATTATACACACTACTTGCAATACATTCAAAATGAGCCGTTCTAAAGCAGAAGTAACAAAAATATTTTAATCTACTATCTCAACTTGATTTTCATTTGTCAGGGCTTCCACTGTAGTAACAGAAGTCTTCACAACACCAATGGTTAGAAAAGGCTTTAGAAATTGTTTGGATCAGCAGTAGCTATCACAAGATAGCTTTCAAATCTGCGTTTTCTGGCATGAATTAGTGGTGTGCGGCCAAACTTGCCACCACAATTAACATCCAGGCGCGGATCCAAGGGGGGGTCACGGGGGTCATGACCCCCCCCAAATGATGAACCGTCACAATTTTGTGAGAAACTCTACCATATCTAAAAAAAAATCTCTGAGAAACTAATAACCTTTCCAGCGCGTCTTCAGAATCGGGACTGCCCGAGACATTTTCAGATATTTTCAGACAATTCCAGAAATTTCTAAAAATTTAGCAGTGCTGAAACTATTGAAGTTATATAGAAATTGGAATTTACTTTGAATAAAAACGTAAGTGTTTTCTAGATGACTTTAAAAATATTTTTAGTACAAAGAAATTAATCTAAACAAGTAACATATCTAAATTCGGAATCAAATCCACTGCGCGTTACTAGTGTTGCCAACTTAATACGAATTTTACTCACTAATTCAACGAGAGAACTGTGGGAAAAATAGACGTCAACGAATGGACTCAGCTTAAAAGTCACAACTGTTGTTCAAAGGGAATATAACTAGCTAAACGTAATAATAATGGTATGTATATAAAATTGGCATCAATCTTGCTTTCAGGGGTTTGTTAGAATTCAGTATCAGAACTTCTATCGAACTCAATGAATATTTAACCTAAAAATGCTTATCGTAATCAGTAACGGCGAATCTTATTTGATCATTGAAGTCTGATGCCGGTTCTAGTTTTGTACGAACGTAAGAAGCCGCTTTTAGCACAAGTTAAGGCTATCAACAGGGGTTAGTGGTAAAGATTTGTCGAAAAGAATTAAGAGTTAGTGAATTTTAGTTTAGCTGATGGGCGAGGATAGTGCCTGACACCTAAAATACAGTGGAAAAGCTAGAGTCATGCAATTGGGTATTCTGAAAATCTTATCTTACATATTTTGTAAATTAGCTCCATTCGTGGTTTTTTTATTCAACAAAAACGTCGATAATTTGTTCTTTAAAGCTTTCGTTTCTGCACAGTTAATTTCCCACGGAATATCTCAGTATTGTCTTAACTCTTTTAATGTGATAATATTCCTGTCACATAATGCTTTCTGTAGAGGGAAAGTTAGTTAGACTGAGTTGTATCAACCAAACCATCTCTTGATATTTTTTCTAGACCAATTTGTCTAACAAATACTTCAGCAAAAAAACTGCAGGCATATATTTCGCATTATTAATGTATACATTTGTCATTTCATTTTGAGGCTGCTCACTGTCAAGGAATGGATATTGTTTTATTAGAAAAGAAAACTTTTGTGAAAGAAAGAACGCTTTGTAAATGGAAAACTGCTTTTCGTCAAGAAATTCAATAAAATGAAAGTTTTCGAAATCTTGAAACCTGCAGTCCATCTTGAAACCTGCAGGCCATCACTATTGTATCAATAATTTTAAAAGATACAATTTTGTTTCTTTCAAATAATTCTCACCCTGAAAGTTCATTCATTGTCATGGCTACTTTGATAAAGATTTCAGTAGTCTCTTCCTATCTAACACGATATATTACGACGTATTGCTACTATTTCTATGTCTACGGCGTATTACTTGACTCGTGGTTCCACATTTCAAGTATCGAAAACTGCATTTTGATATCGTGAACCGTTTAGAAGTTATGAGACATAGTCAGTGGGACGTTGTCTGCAACACTATATCTTTAGCTTCATTAATTGTTTCGTAAAGAAAAAACGTATAAAAATCACACAAACGGCACACAAACAACTCTACTTTCCCACAACGTCAGATGATGAGGTGAATTTGCCTGATCGAAACGTGGGCGTACATCGCAGTACAAATCCGTGCCTACCGAGAGCCTAGGCTCCTGCTGGGCTCGCTGCCCAGTCAATGCAAAAGCAAGGGCGATAACGCACGTTCTCTTGTGCGCATGCGCGGCAGAGTCAGCCGGTGTCTATCCACTGGCAGACTCCTCGCTCAGCTACCGGCCCCAAAGAGTATATTTCTGCTGGACTGCTAATTCCCTTGCGCGTAAACGGGGAAAAGGAATCGAACACATTTAATTTTCTTCAACGATTCAGTAACAAAAATATTGACTAATGACCCACAACGACAGATTTTATTGAAAAATAATTTTGGTATTATATGGCTTCCAGATTACCCTTCGGCATCGCCACTTCTAAAAGACCTTATTTGAATATTTTTCTGTCGCTGAGTCGGAATCCGGTTAGAGAATTTTAGTTCGGCTGATGAGCGAGGATAGAATCTGACGCCTAAAATATCTTGAATGTTTTGCTGTCGCTGAGTTAGAATCCGGTATCAAAAGTATCTTTTGACAGCTCTCGTTCTTGATGAACAGTATTGCAATGATGTTACTTTATTTGGGTTTTAATTATACTAAGTACCTTGGCAATACAAAAGGAAGCAGATCAGTTACTTGCAATATATTAAATGTTGCATTAAATTAAATTTATAAGATGTTTGCATGTCTTGGTGTAGTTGTCCCCAAAATTATAATGAAGTTTACAACATTGTTATAGAAGAATCGCCATCGAAGGAGATTCAAATGTGGTGCAAATTTATAATTATATGAATGATCACTATAAACAAAAAAAAATTTAAAAAATGAAATTGAGAAAAATAATTTTAAGATAAAATAAACGTGTAATTTGGTTTATTTATTTATTATATGCATGTATTTTTTAATTGTAATAATGTATTAAAAATACATTTTTCATTACACACATTTACATGTTTCTCTCATGTAGGTTTCTTCACAAATTGTTTGATATTGCATCAAATGAAAGTTATTTTTGCTAATTTGAAAGTTATTATTGATAACTTTATAAATTTCATTTTTTTAAAACAAATGTACCGAATAAAATTGACAAATTTTTGTAGACAGAATTCGAATCTGCAACAAAAATTGATTTTAAAATTCCAAAGTGACACCCGCCACTCCCCCAGGGAATAAGGGTGAGGAGCGTAAGCTGATATGTGATTATTGGTATATTGAATTTCTAAATATTTTAATAGTAATTCTAAATATATTTATTGAATACTAAAGTCAATATGATATACGTATAACATACGTCAAAAATATGTTATTACTTTCTGTACCCTCCCCTCTTTCCGAAATAAATGCACTTGAGTCTTAACGTGACCCCTCCCAAAAGAGAAGTCTGGATCCGCACCTGTTAACATCACCACTAGCTTTCTGTGAGAAAATTGCATCACCCCTTCTATTACTAATTGCAGTTCGATGCAATGCAGAGGCCCTTTTACCTGCATCTGCAACTGTATCTGCACCGCTCTGCAGGAGTACCTGCATACTCCCTGACTAGTATTGCAACTCAAATAAATTATTAGTATGAACTTAGAAGTTGTGTCGTACTCAAGAGCGACATACTAAAGCAGTAATGGCAAACACATACACTTGTGATGATTGGTTGCAAAGCAAAATGCAGTCAATCAATTTGCAGTGGACATACCTTATGTAAACTAGTGGTGATAAAAGAGCACGTACTTTCTCGCCTTTAATAATAGTTATGTAATAATATTTATACCACAATTTCTCGCCGAATGAACACGAACACATCTCAGTCACAATTTGTAAAACTCATTACAAAGCGTTAAACTTTTGGAGCAAAAAGACTAAACATTTTCAAGCAAACATCAAAATTAATTTGACAATTATCACTGCTTTTCGTACAGGTAAGTCATGACCCAACAATAAGACGTAATGCATTGCAATTACCTTCCGAGTCATTGTTGCCGAGTCATTGTTTCATTCCAATCTGATATTCCCTGAAGGCTAGCAATGTTTACATCAATTATTTCAAATACGTTTTAAAAGGTTCTAAAGGATTAATGTGTAAATGTTTAACAAAAGTTGAATGTAAGAGCGAACAAAGAAATATGAAATAAAAAACAAATTGTAACTTGCGAGCCATTCTTATCACATTTGTTATGTGGGTTACGTTAACGAAGCGCAGTAAATGCGGAGCGGGCGATTATATTTGTTGCCAAATTACAAAAAAACATTTTCAAAAAATTCAACCTGACCTTATTTGAAAATCTGTTTTTTATTAACACATTTCATTAAGAAACAGATTGCATCTTCACAGTGGTAGTTGTAGGAATATACCGAAAACGAAGCGCAGTAATTTCGGAGTGGGAGATTATGTTTGTCGCCAAATTACACAAAAAATAGTTATATTTTCAAAAAAATCAAAGTTACCTGCATTTAAATATCTGTTTTTGATAAACACATTTCATTAAAAAAATTGTAGAGAAGAAAAAGTAACACTAGTGATACTTTCTCGTAATAGTTTTCTATTTTGTACGACCTGGTCTAGCTTTTCGTTCCTCTTGGCAGCAACACCATGAGAGGTCGCTTAGTGCATGAGTTGATGTGTCTCTGACCGGTACGAGTCCATACGGTGGGAGGGTTATCGTCACTAGCTTGTCAGCTAGATCTTTTTCAGTCGCTATGAGGAGGAGAATTCTAACGGCTCGCCGCTTTGATCGGTAGTTTTCTGGAGTTTCTCCGATCAACACCAGGCGAATGCCGTAGCAGTACACTATCAAACGGGCCACAGATCGCACGCGATGTTTCCTTCCTCTTCCTTGTCTAATCTTCACCACTTACATAATACTTACATTAACATGCACTACACTACCACACATGCCGGGAGACCAGTCGTGGGACTTGTCCCGGTTAGGGTGGTGTCCCGCTGGAGGGAGATATCTGGTTGGGGCAAATCCTTCTAGTCGACGGTAGGTCGGCACCGGATCTCGCCATCCAGCGGGGGAAGATCACCGCCACCTCCCGATGAAAATCCATGCACTACACTTACGGAAATAAGGACCTTAATAGTTGACGCGCCCGGAATCACTAACAATCATTCAGTCTTGCCAGCTACCATCTATCGCTGCCCAAAGAAATTCTTTTTTAAATTTTCTCAATTTTTCGGTTTCCTAATAGAAACGAAATATTATTTAACAATATTGAAGAAGAGTCCTATTGGAAATTTTTGGTGGAAAAATTGGAGCCGCTTTAAAGAAAATTTCGTTTAAGCGTCACTATAAATTCGAAATTTAAAGATTTTTTCACGGAAAACTTTTGAATTCTCGAAACATTTCATTAGAAGTCATTTGAAGCATTTCTAATCACAAATAATGTTGACCCCACGGTATTCAAATGCTTCAATTCTGTGGAGAATATGTGAATAAATAGCGCAATATGTACTGTATCTGCTCAATAAAGTTTCCCCTGAAATTGCGCATTCTTTTTGTTGACGGCGTGAGTGAGCTTACTTTGTGGATGCGCCTCATATATCTTTAATGGCTGTTTGTGTGGAGGCCGGAGGCAGCGTGGGACGCGGGCGCGGGCGCGGGCAGCCTGTGGGCGGAGTGGGCTGCGCGGGCGCTGGCGCAGGGCTCGCCCTGGGAGCGGTGGCTGGGCGCGTGGACCGGGCGCAGCGCCACCCCCGGCATGCTGCCCCTGTGGCCCTACGCATCGGCGCGCGCCAACGCATACGGGGACCTCTACAACCAGGTACACCAAGCATTCAAGCACGCGCCAATGTCTAGTGCAAACGACCGCCATAATTGTTACACTTGGCGGCACAGTTACAGTTTGCCGCAACGCAATCGCGAGTAGTTAGTCCTGGAAATATCAAGTTAAATTAGTCCCGTGCATTAGCAAAGGGGAGAGGCATCCAACGAATACCGTTGAAGTTTAGATTTTATTTTTTTACGAATTTGATGAATTAATAGTGTGATATAACTAATAATATACGTGTGTATTAATTTAAAGAACATTATTCTATTTCTGACTCTGCGAATGAAAAAAAATATACTTTTCTGCATCAATTTTTGTATTAAATAAGAAATCTCTGATACATTTGAAAGGTAAAAGGGTTTGATGTCAAATAATGCATTAAACAATATTACATTAAGACTGAAATTATTTCAAACATTTTAAAAATATGTTCTAAATGTTCATTATTTTAATGAATAATCTGGGAATGTTTACCCATAACGAAAGAGACTATAATAACTCAAATTGCAAATAACACTTGTGAAAAATTGCATGAAATGTTGACAAAACAGCACATCAGAAACAAAATCTGTGATTTTCAGCTTCCTAAACAAATGGAAACCTACAAATAACAAACAATCGTCCGAGGGCCTCTAACCCCTCCCCCTTGAAAATGCTGAGGTTGATATAATGTATTGGGGTGCTCTAAAGCAATTTTAACAAAGCACAAGTCCAACAACACTTCTCTCAGCGCACAATGCCAATGAGCCCCCCTGGCGTCCACTCAGCCGTCAGTCGCATGCGAGTCGCTGCCTCCCGAGCACCTCAGTCTCTTCCAAGAGGAACAGCCTCGAAGGGGAGGAGGCCATCGGAGACGCACGAGCTCCTTCAGTCCGTATGTTACAGTCGACTGAGGAGGTGAGGCTGCAGGGGCGGTCGAATGCCTTCATTAAATGCGAGTAATAGGAGAGGCAATGCCATTCATAAATCATTAGTTTAACTACCCTTCTCTCATCATTTAATGCTCATTGTACGTGAACTTTAGTACACAATCCATGTCAATAGATTTAGTACGCACGAATTTCATCAATCGTTCTCTAATTTCAGAACCAAGTCCAAAAAGTCAATTTTCTTTTATTTTCCATGCTTGTTACAATTCATTCCTTTCATTAACATTTTGCACACTGTATTGTTTCACTTGCTAACAATAAGAAACACCAAGTCAAGGGAACACTAAACATGATTAAATATCAGTCATATTTTCGAACTGCATCAGATGAAAAATACCTGCAACTCTAATAGAATTTCGCTTTCATTTGGTGTAAACTACGGTTGAAAAACGGTTCTCTAAGAAATGTACAAGCTGAAAAGAGCAAACGGCGAGAAACGGAAGCGAGTAAGAAGAGAAGCAAAGTGAAGGGACGCGTACCCAATCTCGAGCGTTACAAACCTTTTCTCTACCCAAAGACAAGGATTCCCAGGGCTTGCAACCTTTCAACGGGTGCAAGTCGAATGTCGGCTTAACTTTGTTGTGTTGAAAAACTATTCTTACATGACTGTGAAAAGTATCTTTTTTCACGCACTAAAGGTTACAGAAAAGACTAAATTTCCCCTAATTCTCACAGCGCAAATCGTAATTTTCGCGCAGGATTTTGCAACCTTGCCCGCCGTGAGAGAAATGTCCAGGAACGAGCGTTCATACAGTCTTAGCTCCAATTCGGAGCAGCGCCCGCAAACGCTAAGCTAATGAGTAATGGCATCACTCGAAATGATTGAAAGGCCGCGTGCCACGGCGCTTGTTCTTCCAGACACTAGTCCTTCGACAAAGAGAAACAAATTGAGAAGAAAGTATGCTCAGTCCAGTGGCGTTAAAAGTATACTGAATGACAATACTGAAACTAAAATTAATGAAGTTTTTGAAAGAAATAAACATGTATGACCTTATATAAACTTTAAATGAAAACTAGTGCTTATGTTATGCTAATTATTATGTATATTTACTTATTCTGCTATGTAAACCTTATTTTTTCTTTAAAAAAAATGAAAAAAACAATATCTCTACAGTTGACACAACAGATAACTAGCAGTATGGTAACCTTATCCCCTTGAATGGGTGTAAATAAACCTTTTTATAATATTGAAAGTAGACATGTTTTTGACTAATTCTAGTGCTTTTCTGTCATAAGAGACACCAATATAACTTAAATGCTGTTTCATAACAACCATGTTGTATTTATTTGCTGAAAATAAGTGACATCAAGTGAAACAATTCTCCACTATGAAACATGAATTATACAATTTATTCTACCTACTTGTTACTGAAAAAACCAACACAAAAATGTACTTGCATTTTAAATAATGCTAAGTAACTTAATTAAGTGACAAGAGACTGAGTTCATGTAATTTTAAAATACATGATGTTAGTTTATTGAAAGCTGTGTCTACCAAATTACAATTAATACTGGATAAGTTACTTTGGCTCCGATTTCATTTATTCACTCCAATAAGACTAAATAGGAAATTTCTCATTAAATTTACAATTGTACTTAGCCATTTTACATGTACAATATAGAAACATTATTAAGAATAACAAAATGTAAATAAATTGCCCCAGGAATGTGATACATATTCCCGCTATTATATGTGGTATGTTTATAAAAAGCATATTATACCATCATACTGTGATCATATAACAATGTAATAAGAATTGTTCATATTTTTTGTACAATTTGTTTGTATTACTGGTATTTATATCATGTTATTTTTACCATTTTGTAATTCTTTACTAATTCAAAAATTATTAATCTTTTGTACTAACATGTGGTCGCTCATGACTAAGAATCTGCGACCTTAATAAACAAATAAAAAAAAAGAAACTGAAACACCATGTGATGCCAGGGTGTGCCTTCGGCATGCAAGTATAGTTAACTTTGTTTACCAAGCTCCGAATTTTTGTGGTGTTGGCGGTATATCCGAAAATTCTTAACTTTAAGTAACGAAGTTCAAAACATTCGAAATTTCCACATCTATGAACAGATTACGACAGACTGTAGCAATAATTTTTGTAATAAATCAAGTGTTGTATTTTCTCTCGTATTTGCTTTCCTTACTTTTACTTAAACTTTTACTTAAGGATTCTAAGGACAGAATGATACTAATAAACTCCTTTCCATGTGTCTACGTCTTCAAATCAGTCTTCAGGCAAAAATAAATGGAAGTAAATAACAGAAGCCAACTTCCTTACTACTTAATTACCCACTACTGAATCTCATAACAATTTAGTAATTAAATTCTCTACTTGCGTGTTTCTCAACTTACAGGCATAATGCGAATGTAACTTCTTCCATTTCGGTGCGGAACTTCTTCCATTTCGACCTAAACGTTGCTTCTTCCATTTCGAAATCTTTTTTCGACTTCATTCGCTATTTGCAACGTGATGGCTGAAGTCTCCATTTTAATCGATGTTTTGCTGTCTGTGGCAGTTGCTGCCGGGGCGCCACCTGGTGGGCGTGGCATCGCGCCTTCTGCAGCCGCCTCCGGCTAGGGAGCCCCAGGCACAGCGCAAGCAGCGCGCGGCTTGACGCGGGCCCGAACATCGGCAATTGGAACTGGACACGTGACACTAACGACTACGTTAAACCTTCAGGAAACCTTGTCATTCTTATTTGGATGCTCCATCTGTCAGCCAAGGGATGGCCTGTCAACCGAGGGTTTGTCACCCAAGGGATGGTCCATCTGTCAATCATGATAAACGTCAGCTAATGAAAATTACATGAGACATACTCAGTAGATTTCACTTCTTTCTACTGTATGATAGTTTTAGATTTTTTTCTTTGGTATTACATTTTATTTGGAATAAAAGTCTATTAAACATTCTAAAACACTTCGAAATTTTCCAATTTATCTTAATAAAATTATGAATTTCATATGTTGTCCCTTCTTCGAAAATTCCATTTCCTTTATGATATTGGAATTAATTCCCTCCTATACACGTTTCTGTATTTAGTCTCCTACTTCTAAATTTTCTCTTTGTACTTAAGCAGATTAAGAATGATTTGAAAACACAAATATGTTTTCGAATTTCTTGAAAAATGGCACGTTTTGTCCATAATTCTCGTTTTCAAGAAAATAACACTTTTATGTTACTTCCGAGCGCGCAAATCAAATGACGGCCACTCACCAACGAAAATTACACACAAATGGTACAGCATTTGGTAAGAAAACTAAATGTTTTCATGCAAATATCAACATAAATTAGACAATTATAACTCCTTTTCATACAGCTCCATCAGGTCCGAACAATCACACGTAAGTCACAGATATTCGCGAGCGCAAAGTGAATTCCATTGTTGCAGATCCTGCATTATCGTTATTCTGAGAGCCATTAATTCTTTTTACTTATTTAAAATATTTCAAAATAAACAATTTCTAAAATATTCATGCGTAAATGCATAACAAAAGGTCTAATTATGAAACGAACAAAGAAATAATATACAAAATTGCAAATTCTAACTTACGACGCACCCACCTGTCGGAAGCGCAGTAAACTTACAGCGGGCTATTATGTTTGTCACAAAATTATAGAAAAACTACTCGTATTTTGAAAAAATTAAGCATGACTTTATTTGAAGATGTTGTTTTGATAAATAAATGTAATTGAGAAAAAATTGTATTTTTAAAATTGTAGATGTAAGAAAACGACCAAAACGAAACGCAGTCAATTCCGAGCGGGCTATTATGTTTGTCAGAAAATTGTAGAAAAACTAACATATTTTCAAAAAATCAACATGACCTTATTTGAAGATCTGTTTTTGATGATGATATTCATTAAGAATACTCTTGACAGCTGCCGTCTATCGCCGACCAAACTACATTTGTTTTGAAATTTTTTATTACTTTTTCGGTTTCCTAATAGTAGAACAAAAATATTATTTTAAGAATATTAAATAACAGTTAAACCTTATCCTAAATGGCAATTTTCGGTGAAAAATTTCGAACTGTTTTCAAGAAAATGGCGTTTAAGCTCTGAAGTAAATCCGAAATTTGAAGATCTTTTTCACAGAAAAGTTTCAAGTTTTCGAAAAACTTCATTTGAAGTTATTTGAAGCGCTTACACGCACAAATACAATAGTGTTTACAAATTGCTGAAATTGTGCATTTTAACGGTATTAGAGATTTAAAAATAATTATTTGTGTAATTTTTGAAAAAACATAAAAGTACCCCAAAATTTACCCCATACCAAAACAAAAAAGTACCCCAACTTTATGTCATATTAAAGAATGCAATTAGCACTATCCATTGGAAACGTTTGAAAAAATGTTGAAGCCATTTTTGAGAAAATGGCGTTTGAACGTTTCAGAAAATAAGGAATTTTGAGCTAGTTTTCACAGAAAACTATTCAACTTTCGCAAAACTTTATTTAACATTATTTAAAGCAATGTAATCATTAATATAATTATGTGAACAAATCGCCGCTAATGTAAATATTAAAGACCTGGGAGACAAGTCAAAAAAACTACATTTTTCAATTTTTGAAAAAACAAAAGAATAGAGCAATATGGCGTTAATGTCATCTCATAGAGCACATTCAGCACTATCCCTACCAAAAGTATAAAGAAAAATTTGGAATCGTTTTTGAGAAAATTTGATTTTTGTAATTTTTTTAAAATTTCAAATATTGCGTACAATGTTGCGCGAAAACTACTAAAATTTTCAAAAAAATGTACATGATCTTAATGAAAGAACTCACTTTGGACGATAAATTTAATTTAAAAGAAAATTTCTATCTTCAATTTTGTAGTTCCAAAAATACGCCGACAAAATTTTAAACTTTTGAAATTTTTGAAAATTCAGAGTTAGCCGCGAAAATGGGACCTATGTTATCATAATAAGTGTATTTTACTCCATTCTTCTTCATTTTAAAGAAAAAATTTTGAGCCTTTTTTGAGAAAATTTTGAAAATGTCCAGTGGGCTTCATGTAAAGTACCCCCAAATTTTACAGGAACTTTTTCAAAATTTCAAAGCTTCGACTAAAACCTGATCGAGGCGGGAATGTCCATTTTGGAAGAAATCGTTAGCTGCTAGCAATGTTGACACACTGACACACGGACAGACGGACGTTTTCCTTTCAATCGGTTTTTCGGTATCAAGGACCCCCAAAAGAGGGATTCTGGCTACACCACGTGTTAGGGAATTCTTTTTCTTAATTCAGCAACTGGTTTTATTCACTTTTTCGTTATCAGCGTCCAGTAATGAATTTTTTTCCGCCGAAAAATCGCTTTTTCTCCGCACAGCATTACATAACTTTCCCTATAGTATGTATATCACTCCGTGTATACGTACGTATACGGGAAAGTAAAAATTATTGAAATTAAAAATCTACAATCATGAAATATAGTAAATTCCAGAGACCAGTTTTACCTCAAACATGCCTTCTACTTCCCCATAGCACAACTCGTAAATGCATATTTCCATGAACGCATCCTCATAAGCAGAAATGAGAATTCTTAAGTATAAATATTCATTGTGACAGCACAAAGACCAGTGTTTTTATTGTTTACCATTAAAAAAACTAACATTTGATTTCAAGTCGTTATTGGAATAAAGGGACGATTTTCATATCGTTCAACAAAGGAGAGCTTTAAAAAGTCCATGTTATACCGTTCTTTCTTATACTCATGCACTCATTAAAGCAGCAGTAGTTTAAAATAAATCGAAAACCATCACAGCCTTACTAAAGTACCCACTTAGAAATTTATCACAAGTACCAGAGATTTCACCTTTGACATGCCATTTGGATGTAAGACGTCTTTCTACGCCATTCTGGAGAATCTTCGTTTGCAATAACAGTAATTGATAGTCCCCTGAGTGAGGGTCAACGAGAAACTATCTCTTTATAGCCGAAATGCTATACGTGCACAAAAGCTTATGAATTCATTATCGCTAAATGCCAACAAAAATCTCATTTGGTTTGAAATTTCGTATTCACAATTATTGTAAATTGCTTACTAAAAATAATAAATTTCAAGAATGAATTATGTGCGAGTATATAGTTGTACAATACACGTTCTATTCCATTGTGAGCATCCATTAATAAAACTGACTAGTTTACAAAAACTGGCAACATTAGTTCACAAAAACATTTTTTGTGAACTAAGGATGCTACAACAGCACATATTTTCTCTCATTTGTATCTGTTCCGGAATATTATACTACTGCATGAACCTGGCAAAGAGTTTTCAAAGAACAAAAATTTGTATACACACCGAGGTCGAACTTGGGACCTTCAAATTAACTTGCTCTGCACCTTACCTCTACACAAAACAACCACAATCGTACATTGGCTGACGATTCAAAATCAAATTGTCTCAACCCAATATTTCCAATACGTAATTTTCGAATATTCAATGAGATTGACTAAAATGAGAATTCACCATACTTTGAAGCGTCCCTTCTTTTATCCGTGGAAACATTTTACAGAAAAAAAGCTGTTTTTCAGAAAATATTTTTTATTATTTATATTTATTTCAAGCTGAAATTGCTAGTTTTTTTCAAATAAATTGTAGCTGGTATTTTTAAAAGAGCAGATTTTTTAGAAAGATTTTGTTGAAAGCAAAAATCTCTATCTTCAATTTTATAAATTTTAAATAATGCAATAATTGCAATAATTACGCAATAATAAAATTATTTTAGAAAAATAGTTTTCCGGAAATGAGACTAGTATCATGTTCTACCGTTCTTTAATACATACGAGGAAAAAATATAGAAAAACAATGGAGCCTCTTTGAGAGAAAAATGCTGAAAATAATTTTTGATTCCCCGTGTCTTAAAAAAACTGGGCACAATCTTATTTCAACATTTGTCTTTAAATAACATATTTTATTAAGGAAAATTAGTGGTGCTGAAACAGCACGTACTTTCTCGACATTGGGTCAATCCATTTTAAGTGGTCCAGCACTTGTCGCTCGACCATCTCGAAAAAAAATTATATTTTGTAGTACATACATTTCCTTACGTTTTGGCTGTTCAGAAATATATTTAGCTTTTTTTATTGTACCTGGTTTACAAATGGCGGCCATTTTTGTTTCACGCCATGCGCCATTTTTCGCGTTTGCAGACATTTACTCTTTTCTAAATTACTCAGCTCTAGGTTGTTCTAGCATTCTAGAATAAAAAGCATTCGATTTAGAATACTCTGGTCTGCAAATCGAAATATTATTTATTTATTTTCTATGTTTTTATTTGGGAAATATTTGCAACCACATCTATGGAACGTGAATGAACGAAAGTGGATTTTCAGAGAGTAATTTTTCAAAGAAGGAATAGAAGCACAGCCTTAATTTTTTCTGTGCTTTAGACACAACAGTATAGTTACTTTTTTGTGAAATATCATTGGTATATAAAGTCCCCTTGAAAATTGGAATTTTGGTTTTTTTCCAAATTTTGAACTGCAATATCTCTGTTGGGAGACCAGATTAAAATCTGAAAATTGCAGGTATGCTAGACTGCTATCATACCAGACTTCAGCAAAAATTACAGAACTTTTAGATTTAACTTGAAGTATTTTAAAAAATTTGAAAACTTACGAAAAAAAGGCATTTTGCTGTCAATAGATTTTTCGTCATCAAAGACCTACAAAACATGGTTTTCTGAGTACACAATGCGTTAAAGGAAGTACTTTTCTATACATAAGAACAAAATTTATCTACTTTTACGTTGATGTCACTGCATGCCTTTGGCCGGGTAGCCCTAGAATTCGATTCCCGACAATGACAGAATTTTCGGTACTAGTCCAAAGGTGGGGCGAATTCAGCCGCTGTCGGGAGGAGCGTTCTAGCGGCCGGCTGCTCTGTTCGATAGTTTTCCGTGGTTTCTCCGGTCATCACCAGGTAAATGCAGGAATAGTGCCCAAACAAACGGGCCAAGGACCGCGCGCGATCATTAATCCCTCTTCGATGTCCTATACTCACCCCTTACTTACACACTACGTTACCACTCCTACCGGAAGACCAATACGAAGCTTATAGGTTGTCCCGGCTGGAGCGATGCCTGGCTGGTGGTAGATCCTTGGTTGGGGAAAATCCCGAAATCTGACAGGAAGTCGGCACTGGATCTCATCATCCAGAGGGGGAAGATCACTACCTCCTCCCGTGATAAAAGAATCACTACACTTACTGGCCGAATGGCCTTAGCAGTTGACACGTCCGAAATCACTAAATCAATGAATCAAAAATCCACTTTTTCGTTACCACAGACAGGCAATAAGAGTCTGCCAAAAATTCGCCCTTTTCCACCGCATGATTACGCATCTACAATGCGGCCCGCATTCATCCACTTTCTCTGGTATGAGAAGAGATCTCGACCTGATGTGGAAAACGAGCGAGCCACTTTCTCTGTAGTTGATTAATTTTCCATAACCCTCCGGATATCCAGTGACGCATGCTTGACATCCTGCGTTCTACGCATTGCCGGCCAAGTCTTTATTTGTTGTTTCGTCTTTATTTGTTTATATGTCGCAACGAATGCTTCCATGCACATTCTTCGTGACTTCAGACCTTTTATTAAATAAATTTCTTCTTTTAACTTTCACACATTGTGGTCTGTCACAATACCTACGTGAAATCCTCCCCTCTTTTATTAAAATCTCGAAATGAAATTCCCCACCACTACCATCGGAGTTGGTGGTGGTGAAAATTAAAAAATTAATGGGAACTCCCTTTGTTATTGGAGATCCGGATTCTCCTAGAAAAAGCAACCTTTTTGTTAAAGGGTTCTTTGTTTTATGATAGATGTCGCTACAATCGCCAAATACTAAAATAAGCAAAACACTAAAATATTGCCTTACTCGACAATACATATCAAATCGAAAATATGAAAAAACTACGTGTCCAGTAATTTTCAAGGAGATCTACTCAAAGATACTAAACGTCGCTTTGATTGTTTCATTAATGATTCCGGTCGCGTAAACTGCTTTGGTCATTGGTAACGTAAGTGTAGCGCATGTTTTTGCTCCAGAGGTGGTGATGATTTCCCCTCGCTGGATGGTGAGATTCGACTTACCGTCCACCGGCCGCTAGCGGGATTATCCCTGACCCGGTATCTCCCACCAGCAGGGCACGTCCTAGCCGGGACAAGCTCTAAGCTTCCGACCGGTCTACCGACATGGCAGTGCCGGGCGACTGGTCTCCCGACATGGACCGGTCTCCCGTTCCTATAGGTAGTGCACGGTTTGGTAGTGTAGTGCATGTAAAGGTAAGTGTGTAAAGGGAGAGGGTAGGACAAGGAAAAGGAAGGAAACATCGCATGCGGACGTTGTATTGATCGGAGAAACATCGGAAAACTACCGATCTGCGAAGTTAACAGCTAGAATTCTTCTCCAGTAAGCGGCTGAATTCGACAAATCTATCTACCTAATGCCAAAAATTCTGCCTCCGTCGGGACGGGACCCTAGAATCTCCCAGTTAGAGGCACTGCAGTGACCAAACGTCGCAGTGTTGTTATAAAAAATTTGAGCGTGGCTCGTTGAAAATTTGAGCGTGATGCGAATGTGTTATCAAAAACTACTTTGAGGGTGACTCGAAATATAAAGCAACTATATCAATTCTTTCTGCAATTGTCAACATATTAGTTTGTTTCGTAATAATGTAATAACGAATGTAAAGTGACAACTGAACACGCTGAACTGTTTTTTTATCGAACTCTCCATAAAAAACAGCCAGAGTGGTACCGCAGTCGGCGCTTCTTCCATACGACAACTCCTCATTTTCTCTCCAGGCTGGAGAATCACTTAAAAAAACCCTCAAATTTTTCTTTAAATTTCTTGTAAGAATAGAATAAAATGCACTTATAAATGTGGTATAGTTCCGATTCTCACGGTTACCTCTGAGTTTTGGAAACATTTGAATTTTTTCGTCGTCTTCCCACAACTACAAAGTTGGAGATCGAGATATTTTCTTCATATAATTTTGTTTTCCAACGTGACTTCTTTCGTTTAGGTTCTGTACATTTTTTTAAGATTTTAGTAGTTTTAGTAGTATTTAAAAAAATACAAAAACAAGATTTTCTCCAAAACAGCTCCAAATATTATTTTAAACTTTTCGTAGGGATAGTTCTAAATGTACTACATGAGATGACAGAAACGCCTTATTGCTCTATTCTGTTGTTTTTTCAAAAATTACAAAAATGTACTTTTTTGACTTGTCTCCCACGTCGTTAATATTTACATTGGCGGCGATTTGTTCACATTATTAAATTTTCTTTAAATAATGTTAAATAAAGTTTTTGGAAAACTCAACCTTTAACTGTGAAAGCTAGTTCAAAATTCTGCATTTTCAGACACGCTCAAACGCCATTTTCTCATCAATGGTTCCGTATTTGTTCTTCAAACTTTTCGAACGGATAGTGCTAATTACACTCTTTAACATGACGTAAAGTTCAATTTGGGGTATTTTTTGTTTTTTCAAAAATTACACAAATGAAATTTTTTGAAAGATCTTTCACTTCGTTAACATGCACATTTTCTGCAATTCGTAAACACTATTTTATTATTTGTACTGTATTGTATTGTAAGTGTTTTAAATGACTTCAAATGATGTTTTTCAAAAATTCAAACATTGTGTGAAAAGGAGCTTCAAATTTCGCATTTTCATTTGCTCTTAAACGCCATTTTCAAAAAACGGCTCAAAAAATTTCAAATAAAATTGCCATTTAGGACGAGATTTTATTGTTCATTAACATTTTAAAATTAATAATTCCTTTCTAACATTAGGAAACCAAAAAATTACGATGATGTCAAAAAATGTACTTGGGTGGCGATAGATGGCAGCTGGCACAAGTATGTGGCAATTCCGAATAGCTACACCAGACCCAAGGAAATAGAAAACTAATACGGGAAAATCTATGCCATTCTTTAGCACCACTAGTTGTAATTTTAAAAACGTTTCATTTTAAAAACTAAAAAAAGTTAGGAAAAGAAAGTTACATAATTTTGACCGGAGAATCCGAATTTGCAATAAAAATGGGAGTTCCCCTTTAACGTTTTTATTTGTCCCCATCATCACACTCGGGGGGAAAGGATAGCTTTGTATGTAGCTAGTATCAATTGATGCCCCCCGTCTATATGAACAACCTTCATTACCCACTTTAATTTATCCGATGGAGAGTTTCCGATATATTCCCAAAACCAATTTTCAGTGGAACACATGTATATATTATATCGTGTGATCAACACATCTAAAAAATCTGAAAGTAAAGGAAATGACGTATTTTTTCTCCAAGCGATATCAAATGGTTTATGTAATCGAATGCAATGCAACAAGCTTTACGGCCAGTTGCTGACCTTTGATAAAAACAGTACACGATAAAAAACAACCGATAGTTGGAGTACAAGGTTTGCGGACGCTGGGAATCAAAAGCCAAATATGGGCGAAAATAATATTTAGTGGTGCTACAGAATCTCGCAGTCTTTTTCATATTAGCTTTCTATTTCCTTTGGTCTCAGCTAGCTTTCTGGACTTGACACATACTCTTGCTATCTGCCATCTACCGCCGGCCAAAGTAACTTTTTTTTATATTTTCTTAATTTTTCGGTTTCCTAATGGTAGAACGGAAATATTCATTTTAGAATATTAAACAACAATAAAACCTCGTGATACATGGCTATTTCTTTATAAGAACTGGAATCGTTTTTAAGAAAATTGCGTTTAATCGCCACTAAAAATGGGAAATGTTTTAACAGAAATTACGAACCTGTTTTTCACAGAAACGTTTTGAGTTTTCGAAGTTATTTTAAGCACATAGACTCACAAATACAATAGTCTCACAAATACACAAAAAAATTGGAGCCATTTTTGAGAAACTTTTACTTTTTTATTTTTTTTATATTGCACATATTGCACAAATATTGCGCGGATACTAATATTTTTTTAAAAAAATGTACATTTTTTTAATACGCCAGAGCATCAAATATTGAAACTGGTCACAAATGACCAACCATCAATTTACATATATTCTTAAATATAAGTTAAAATATGATTTACATGTTCACTGAATAGTGTAGTAAGTATTAAATTTACAATATCAAAATAAATTTATTGTCAATATGAAACTAATTCAAAGGTCTTGGTCCTCTTTAGTCTCCTCCGCTGGTTATGGTTATCCAAAAGTTGAATGGCTTCTAAGTTAACTTGTTCATGCAGTCTCATTTCATTATGGCAGCGAATCTTCTAATTTCACTTGACACATAGGGAACTCCAAGATCACGATGTAGATCTCTATTTCTAATGTACCACGGGGCATTTACAATGTTTCACAGTACTTTGTTTTGGAAGGTCTGTATTGATTTTATATTGCTTTCCTTGGTGCATTCCCAGAGTTGAACACCATAGAGCCAAATCGGTTTCAAGATTTGGTTGTAGATTAAGATTTTGTTGTGTATGGACAGTTGAGAAGCACGTCCCAAAAGCCAGTACAATTGTCTATATTTAAGATTTAATTAATTATTTTTCTTTTTCACGTGTTCCTTCCACTGCAGTTTAATATCTAATGACACGCCTAAGTATTTAGCAGTGTTTGCGTAAGGTACTTTGAGGCCATTTAACATGAGAGAAGGGGTGCTTACAATTCTCTTGTTTTTAAAGTTTGAGTATAGAGATTTTGACTCATTTAATTTGATCTTCCAATTTTTTGTCCAAGAGTGTATTTGATTACAATCATTTAGTAATATGCCTGTGGCCTCCAGCACGTCTGAGTGCGTAACCATCAGGGCTGTATCATCAGCAAAGGTCGCCACAATTACGTTTTCGTTTTGTGGGATATCACTCGTAAACAATAAGTGGAGAAAGGGCCCCGAAACACTTCCTTGCGGCACGCCTGCTCTTATCTCTTTTAGCTATGAGTATTCTTCTTCCACTCTGACCCAAACGAGTCTCTCAGATATGTAGGATGTTAACAGTGTTACATACTGTGTGGGTTACATACTGTGTTACATACTGTGGGCTTATTTAGTTTAAAAATCAACCCCTCATTCCAGACCTTATCAAACGCCTGAGCTACATCAAGTAAGATAGCTGAACAGACCAGTTTTTCTTCTGTTTCCTCTACTGTATTGATGATTCTATGGACTTAGTCTATTGTAGAGTGTTTCTGTCTGAATCCGAACTGATAATTTGGGATCAATTTTTTTCTTTCTATTATTGGTTTTAACCTTTTTAACAGCAACTTCTCAAAGTATTTTGAAATAATGGGCAGCAAAGATATTGGCCTATAAAATGTGACTTCATTTAGCAATTTTCCTGGTTTGGGGATCATGATGATTTCAGCAACCTTATATATACTAGGAACATGTTTTAGTCTAAAGACTGCATTGATTAAATACATTAGCATTACTACCCCCTTATTTGGTAACTGTTTCAGAATTTCACCCGTGATAAGATCAAAACCAGGACCTTTTTTGGCATTAATGTTTGTTCTTATCTCATTAACTAGTTCTTTTTTAGTAACTAATTCTATTTATTCAAATTTATTATTTGTATTTTGTTCAGTATCCACATCAGAATGTATATCATTCGGCTGAAAGATTTCTTCAAGGTATCTTGAAAAGGCGTCTGCCTTCTGTTTACAGTCTCATGCCCAGGAACCATTTATTTTTCGAATGGGTGGAATTTGGGTGACTGGTCTTTTAAGTATTTTGGTTGCTTTATTAATATTATTGCTTGCTTGATTAATATTATTTTCCAGTTCAATCTTAAAGCTCTCTCAGTCAGTTGTCTTGTTTATTAATACTGGTCTTCCAATTTTATTAATTATTCTCTCACTTAAAGTGAGTAACACAGCAGAGTGATCAGAGCTCAGATCAAAGTTTTCTTTAATATCAATAAAATTTGGGGACACCTTCCTTGATATTAAAAAAGTCTAAAAGATCAGGTGTTTTATTCTGGTCGGAAGGCCAATACGTAGGTTTGCCTTTAGAATGAAAAGTGCATCCACTCTCTCTTATTGCTTCCCTCAGTCCACTGCCTTTCTTGGTGGGGAGCCTAGATCCCCAGTCCACAAGTTTGGCGTTTTAGTCTCTCCAACTATAAACCTCTTTCCCATGTGTTCTAGTAATTGTTTGTATTCCGTTCTCTTAATATTGTGCCTTGGGGGACAGTAGATTGCACCAATATTCAGATATTGCTTCGCACATTTTATTGTTACTACAGTTAGTTGGAATTCAGCTAATTTTAGATGTCATTCTTCATAATGATCAATTGTGGTTTTTATCAAAATAGCACTGCCACCTCTTGATTTGTTATCTGGATGTGCTGCACTTTTTCGTTATCAGGGCCCGGCAATGAATTTTTTTCTGTCGAAAATTCACCGTTTTTCGCGCAGCGTTACATAACTTTCCCTATTCTACGTATGTTACTCCGTATATACGTACGTATACAGGAAAGTAAAAAGCGATTTCATAAAATTTAGCCCGAAAGTAATGAAGTGATTAGTTATTAAAATTGTGTGATGCAAGAACCGTGGCAAGAAATAGCATCATTTCAAACATGTGATGACCAACTATTGACAATTGCTACAACTCCGGTATGGGAAGAATTAACATTTTTTCAAAAGAACGTTTCGTGGGGATGACAGCAACATGACAAGACAACGGTAAGCTGACGGCGAGGCAGCCTGCCGTAGAAGAAGCGGCGGCTGGTAATCTTTCACTCAGGGTGGCGCCCTGGACCGTCTCGGCGCCTGGCCACAAAAATGCGATCTAAAGACCGTTATTTCAGGATAACGACCTTCCGTCAGCGAGATTCTCTCTCTCTGTTAAAGATGTAAATAAGTATTTCGACCCACGAGAGGCCCAAGTATCATTATTTCCTTACAGATTCGTTTCAAAATATATTGAATAAAACTATTCGTCACAAAATTCTTAAAAAACATTTGTTGTTTGTTTTTTGCTCATTCCTCATTTATCCAATTACTCACCTATCCTACTAGTTCCTATGCAGGATCCCCAGATTCCCCTTAATACCAATAAAATCGTTGGTTGTAAAAGAAAACGTCAGGATCTGCAGTCGACTGACACTTTTGGTCGCTGACCCACAACTCAACACAACTATTTTAGGTCGAACCGATCGATAGCATTCGGCGGCAATCCCATTGCCGGTCAAAATCTGAAGATGCTCCAAGCAGTGTTAATCAGACAGGAACCTTCAGGAGAAGTTTACGACCATTCCGCTATCTCCGCTGATACAACTGGACCACTGGGAGTTAGCCCTTCTTGGTAAGCGAATTCAACATTGCCCGGCCGGTAAAGGTTTCGTTGCTTTATTCTAATCACAAATAGTGGTCATACTCTTCTGAGTTTCAAATGTCGTCGGGCTATTTCTATTCCTCAAATGTAAACTATATTCCATATTTCTCGAAATTCCTCTACAATAAAATAAATGTTTAATACACAATACCTAATTTTTGTAATCAAAATATTTTTATTAATTACGAGTATAAAATATTTTGCATACTACTCGATTACCCAGTCTTGCATGGGAATTCATCACAATCATCTATTTGAGTTTTGCCCGCCGTGTCTCACGCACGTCCTATGCAGCCTGCAATGACCATCCTGCCCATACCTCTTGCCCCAGCCATCCATTTCCTTCCGCTCTATCTGTTCCTCTTTTTCATCCACTCCACCTGCTCATCGCTCTCCTTTGGCTTTCTAGCTTCTATTGCTTCTTCCGCTCCTCTCGCTCCTCCTGGTCATTCTGTTCCCCTCGTTCCTTCCTTTCCTTTGGCTCTGCCTGCTACTACCGACCTACTTGCACCTCTCGCCCTACGAGTTCCACCCGCCTCTTCCGCTCTATCCACCACGCTCATTCCCTTCGCTAAGCCTACTCTTTTTCTGCGCCTCCTTCCGCTCCACCCTCTCGATCCTCTCGTATCTTCTGCTGTGCCCACTCCTTGGCGTCTCTCGGCCCCTCTCGCTCCGCTCGCCCCCCCCCCGAGGGTTTCGTCCACTTTGCTCGCTCCTTCCAGTCTCGCTCGGTGCTGTCCCGCGTCATTGGGAATTGTATTTAACGAAATATTCTTTTAAAATCCTCTTTTGAGGTACCATTTTGGATTTCAACTTCGCAATTTTGAATACTTGACTACTCAAAACTATTCGTGGAAATTTTTGAAGCAAGGTTTTCTAGCATATAGGAACAAACATACTGTCAAAAGCAGTAAATCATCATGACGTAAAGGCTGATGGTTCTCAATGGGTAAGTCTATGTTTTTAAAGGAAAGTTTCACAATTTCTGACCCATTATCACACTAAGACTAACTTATTTTAATTATAGCTTTAACACGTGCCCTTTTGATGGCTTATGGACAGCGTGTTAGCTTTCCGTGGTTCGATTCTCCGTGGGGACAAAAATATAGCTGTAACTTTCTAATATAATTGTCTCAGTTTCTGTAACTATACGACGACAGGAAAGCTCAGGTACGCCAATAAAAGAGGTACGGTGATGATGAGAATACGTCATGCTCGCCACATGTCTCGCTTACCCCGAGGCGTGGATAACAAATAAAAACAGGACAGAGTCCTGGGAATACCTAGCTCGCAAAATTTGGCTTAATACGATCCTGAAATGACTAACACATACACACAAGAATGTAAGTATGTGAAGAAAATAATTTTATTTATTATGTCTTAAAAGGGCATAATGAACAAAATTTTGTTGGTATCGTATGTGGAGTATTCTTCATAAAACGAACATATTAGTTACAGAAAATTATATTTCTAAAAGTTTAATTTGTACGATCCTTTTTTGTTTTTACTTCTGTACTGCTAATTGTAGCGTGAAATGCGTCACATTTGAGTTATTTTCCAATTCATCCACTAATATTCCAATTTCGTTCACAGCTTGTCATGAATTTTTCAATCCCAGACAAATAAAGTGGTACAGGGAGATACAATCTCAAAGTCCTTCTGTCGAAGAAAACATACGCTAATAGAACATGGGAGACAATGCTGTTCCGCATATCTTAGCATGACTGCATTTTCGACGTCGATTACATCTCCGCTTTCTGGCGAGGTCGCCGGGCAGTAACCTTTGTTAAGCAATATGGACGGGTAGTATCTCCAAGGAATACAATTGATTCACCGAATCCTTCAGTAGGCATCGGTCTTCCCACGCATTTGCCATTTGTGGCTGCCTGTCTGTCCGTGTACCTCCGGCGAATGGGCATGTCTTATTGGGCATTGTGTTGTGGGGCCGCGGGGGCGGGGGCGGGGCGGGGCGGGCGGGGCGGGGCGCGCGAGAAGAGGCGGAGGCCGCGGGCGCACGCAGTGGCTTCGAGGGCTCGCAACGGCACCCAGCCCTCCCAGCGCCTCGCTCGCGCTCTCCGCCTCGCGGAACACCTTCCACTGCAGTGGTGAGTGCGATGGGGCGCTTCAGCGGCGAGGCGCATCCGCAAAGTAAGTTACCCTAGGTCGTCAACCAAAGGAACAAAATCGTACAAAAACTTTATTGTAGTAGGTACAGCATATATTGTTCTATTTTTTTTACATAATCGTCACCAGAGTTGAGACACTTGTCATCCCGACGGATCTACGTTTCTCTCCCAGTTTCGTAGATGTCTGCCGCCTGGACAGGAGTCAGTGTTTGAGATCCAGCAAACTGCTAATCCGCGCCACGGTGATACGCGTAGTGCCGACACCACGGTGATACGCTTATTGTGACAAAAGCTGGAAATTACTGGTGACGCGAGTCATCTATAGGGTGGACAGTCAAAAACGCCCCAGAAGTGCCGCAGGTCTGTTGTGAGCTGAGACGTGGATAGCTGAGTGTTATCGTACATGAAAAAAATCCCCACCGCTTGAACGATCCTTTCACTTGAGTTGTTTCCCCACCGCTTGAACGATCCTTCGCAAATTATGGAGTGTCGCATAGAAATGTTCAACGTTCCTTACAAACACTGGTACCAGTTATAGACTTTGATAGAGAGAAAAAAAAACCAAATCTTTAATAGATCCAAAATACTCACCAAGTCTTTGATTGAGAAATACAAATTTATCCCTCGGTATGATAAAATGTCTCGATTCTGAAGGCGATTATGAGAGAAAATAGAGCAATACGCGCTAGATTTAAAATCTTTCCATAAGATTGTTCTCCCCTTGATCACGACCTAGAAAATCTTACTTTTAGGATGCACATCGTAATAAGCATGATTACAACCTCAAACTATAGTGGTGCCCCAGAATGGAACAGACTTTCCCTTATTAGTTTCCTATTTCCTTTGGTCTCGGCTAGCTATTCTTACTTGCCACATACATTGGCCAACTGCCAGTTATTGCCGCCCAAAATACATTTCATTGACATTTTCTTAATTTTTCGGTTTCGTAATAGTAGAACGAAAATATTATTATACAAATATTAAAAACCAGAAAATTTTCGTACCAAATGGCAATTTTCTTTAAACGTTTGGAGCCGTTTTTAAGAAATGACGTTAAAGTGCCACTGTAAATTCGAAATTTGAAGCTCTTTTTCACAGAAAAGTTTTCAGTTTTCGAAAAACATCATTAGAAATCATTTAAAGCACTTTAACACACAAATAAAGTGTTGAAAAAATTCCTGGAAATATGCACATTAACGGTGAGAGATCGTTAAAAAATATTAGATTTGTGTAATTTGTGAAAAAACAAAAAAATACCACAAAATGAACTTTACATCATATTTAAGACTGCAATTAGCACTATTCGTTCAGGCTTTTACGAGAAAATGGCGTTTGAGCTTACCTGAAAATGCTCGTTTTCAGCTCGGTTTCACAGATAGCGATTGAGTTTTCGAAAATTTTCCTATGACATTATTAAAGCACATGTATTTATAAATATGATAATGTCAACAAATCGCCACTAATATAAATATTAATAACGTGTGAGAGAAGTCAAAAAATCGTTGTTGTAATTTTTGAAAAAAAACATAAAACATAGAGCAAAGTGATATTTAGGTCATCCCATACAGTACATTAGGCACTATGGCTACTGAAAATTTAAAGAAAAATTCGGAGCCTTTTTGAGAAAATGAGTTTGCCATTTTTACTTTCCCGTATACGTACGTATACACGGAGTGATATACGTAGTATAGGGAAAGTTATGTAATGCTGCGCGAAAAAATGGCCAATTTTCGGCGGAAAAAAATTAATTGCCGGGCCGTGAAAACGAATAAGTGGATAAAACCAGTTGCTAAATTAAGAAAAAAAGTCCCCTACCACGTGGTGTAGCCAGAAACCCTGTTTTCTAGGTCCTTGATACCGAAAACCCAATGGAAAGGAAAACGTCCGTCTGTCCGTCCGTCCGTCCGTCCGTCCGCCCGTCTGTCCGTCTGTGAACACTGCTAGAGCCTAAACCATACGTACGATTTCTTCCAAAATGGATATTCCCCGGTCGATCTGATTCTAGTCAAAGCTTTGAGATTTTGAAAAAGATCCTTCAAAATTTGGGGGTACTTTATATGAAGCCCCCGGGGATTTTCAACATTTTCTCAAAAACGGCTCCAAATTTTTTCTTTAAATTTCTTGTATGAATAGAGTAAAATACACTTATTAACATGGCATAGGTCCGATTTTCACGTACAGCTCTGAATTTTCGAAAATTGTGAATGTTTGAATTTTTTTCCGGCGTCTTTCTCCAACTACAAAATTGAAGATAGAGATTTTTTCTTCAAATAAAATTTGTTCTGCATATTGAGTTCTTTAAATATATTGAGAGCATATTGAGTCATGTAAATGTTTTTCAAAATTTTGGTAGTTTTCGTGCAATATGTGCAATTTTATAAAATTACAAAAACAAGATTTTCTCAAAAACGACTCCAGATTTTTTCTTTAAACTTTTGGTAGGGATAGTGGTAAATGTACTCTATCAATAACATAAAGCCATTTTGGTCTATCGGTTGTTTTTTTTCAAAAATTACAAAAATGTAACTTTTTTTACTTGTCTCTCACGTCGTTAATATTTACATTATCGGCGATTTTTTCACATTATTATATTTACGAGTATATATGCTTTAAATAATGTCAAGTAAAGTTTCTCGAAAACACTAGCGTTTTCTGTGAAAAGTAGCTCAAATTTCGGCATTTTCAGAAATGCTCAAAGGCCATTTTCTCGTATATGGCTGCAATTTTTTTCTTGAAACGTTTGTAACGGATAGTGCTAATTACACTCTTTAGTATAGCGTAAAGTTTATTTTGAATCTTTTTTTTGTTTTTTCAAAAATTATATAATTGTAAATTTTTCGAAAAATCTCTCATATCTTTAATATGCACATTACCAACAATTTGTAATGATTATTATATTTGTGAGTGTAAGTGCTTCAAATAACTTCAAATAAAGTATTTTGAAAACTCAAAAATTTTCTGTGAAAATGAGCTTCAAATTTCGCATTTTTAGTAGTGCTAAAACGCCATTTTCTCTTAAACTGCACATAATTTTTAAAAGAAAATTGCCATTTACGGCTAGGTTTCTGTGTTCTTTAATATTCTAAAATTAATGTTTCTGTTCTACCAATAGGAAACCGAAAAATTAAGAAAATGACAAAAAAAATGTACTTTTGGCGATGATAGATGGTAGCTGGCAAGAAAGAGTATGTGGCAATTCCGAGTAGCTAGCGAAGACCCAAGAAAATAGAAAACTAATACGGGAAAGTCCGTGCCATTCTGTAGCACCACTAGTTTAAAATTCTAATTATTGAACGAATACTACTAAAAGTTTCAAAAAGTGTTCCTGACCTTAATGAAAAACTTACTATACGGAACAAATGGTATTTCAAAGAAAAATCTTTATCTTCGGTTTTGTAGTTGTAGGAAGACATTGAAAAAAATTTAAAATTTTGCAATTTTTGAAAACTCAGAATTAACCGTGAAAATCGGTCCTATGCCACCTTTATCAGAGTTCTTTACCCTAACCTCACAAGACGTTTGAAGAAAAATTTTGGTGACTCTTTGAAAAAGTTTTGAAAATGTCGCGGGCTTCACGTTAAGTACCCCCAAATTTTGAAGAAAGGTTTTCAAAATCGCAGCTTCTTGAGGTGAGCCTGATCGACTGTGCAATATCCATTTTCGAAAAATCCTACCTATGTTTTAGACGGAAATCGTGTTCACAGACGGGCAGAAGGGCGGACAGACGGACAGACCGACGACCGAAAGAACGGACGTTTCAAAAACCACGCTTTTCTGTATCTGGGGCCCTAAAAAGGTGTATTTCCGTTGATATCTCAAAATCGACCTTCCGCAGCATTACATACTTTCCTTGTATTACATAGATCACTCCGTATATACGTATGTATACGGGAAAGTCGACTAATGGTGCTACAACCGCACATACTTTCTCACGCTATTACAAAAGTATCGTTATATGCATAGGCACGGCAAAATATGCTTCGTGCTTCAATATGCTTCATTAGTTTCAAATAGAAAATACGGGGAAAATATTGTTACAAAAAAATTGTAACTGACCCTTTTTAAAGAGCTAATTTTTTTCAAAAGATTTCGTCTGAGGCAAAAAACCACTATCGACAATATTTTTGTTTTCAAGTTTTTTGCAATTTTCGAAACATTGGTAATATCAACGATAATGAGTCCTGAACCATTCTCTCAAATTTCCTTCGCACTATCCATCAACAAAATTTATTTAAAAAATCGTAACAAATTTTTTTGAAAAAATTTCAAAGTGACGAAGGCATTTCATATAAAGTGCCCCCCCCCCCAAATTAAAATAACCGTTTCAAATTCCAGGGGCCACGACATCAGCCAGAACAAATATGTAATATTAATTTTCGAGAAAATCGGCCGAAAGGTTTCTGCACTTGCATTGTGCACAGACAGACGGAGGTTTTGCCGTCAATCGCTTTTTACTTTCCCGTATACATATGTATATATGGAATAATATACGTAGTATGGGAAAAGTTATGCAACGTTGCGCGAAAAAGTGGCGAATTTCGGCAGAAAAAAATCATTGCCGGGTCCTGATAACAAAAAAGTGGATACAACCATCACTGTATTGTGGGTCCTTGATACCGAAACACCAATTGTAAACAAAACTTCTGTCCGTCCGTCTGTATGTATATCCGTCAGTGACCACCATTAGTCCCTAAAACACACGTAAGATTTTTTTTCAAAAACGTATGTCGATCGGTCTGAAGTTCAAGCTTTGAGATTTTGAAAAATATTGTTCGTACTTTAAATGAAGGCCCGGACCTACATTTTCTCAAAAACGCTGCAAATGTTTTCTTTAAACTTCTTCACATATAAAGATGACAGATATCCGTTTACCACGGTTAATTCCGAATTTTACGAAGATTGAAAAAAATTGAATTTTCTTCGGCCTCTTCCTACAACTACAAAATTAAAGATAGAGATTATTCCTTCAAATAAATATGGTTATCCATAGTGTGTCCTTTAATTAAGGGAATGAATCTTTTGTTAAAAATTGTAGTAGTTTTCGTGCAACGTTGCGTGCATAATGTGCAATTTCTAAAAGATACAAAAACAAAATTTTCTAAAAACCTCTCCAAATTTTTCTTTAAACGTTTGTTAAGGATAGTGCCTAATGTACTCTGCGAGATAATATAAACGCCATATTCCTCTATTTTTTCATATATTTCAAACTTTACATAAAAGTAATTTATTTGACTTGTCTCTCATGTCGTTAATATTTACAGTAGCGGCGAGTTGATTCACATAATTATATTAATGAGTTTTCTGTGAAAAGTAGCTCAAAATTTCTCATAAATGGCTTCAATTTTTTTCTTGAAACTTTTGTAACGAATAGTGCTAATTACACTCTTTAATATGACGTAAAGTTTATTTTGAGTTATTTTCTGTTTTTTCAAAAAGTATAAAAATGTAATTTTTTTGAAAGATCTCTCACATCTTTAATATGCATATTACCAGCAATTTGTAAACATTACTATATTTGTGAGTGTAAGTACTTTAAATAACTTCAAATAAAGTATTTTGAAAACTCAAACATTTTCTGTGAAATTGAGCTTCAAATTTTGCACTTTTAGTAGCGCTAAAATGCCATTTTCTCTTAAATAGCACATAATTTTTAAAAGAAAATTGCTATTTATGACTAGGTCTGTGTTGACCAATTGTGTTCTTTAATATTCTAAAATTGATGTTTTCGTTCTACCAATAGGAAACCGAAAAATTAAGAAAATGACAAAAAAATGAACTTTTGGCGGTGATAGATTACAGCTGGCAAGAAAGAGTTTGTGGCAATTCCGAATAGCTAGCGAAGACCCAAGGAAATAGAAAACTAATACGGGAAAATCTGTGCCATTCTGTAGCACCATTCTGTAGCTAATGTAAATATTATCGACGTGAGAAACATATGAAAAAATTTACATTTTGTAATTTTTTAAAAAACCAACCTATAGAGCAATATGGCTTTTATGCCATCTAGTAGAGTACATTTACCACTATTCCTACCAAAAGTTTAAAGAAAAAATTTGGAGCCGTTTTTGAGAAAATCTTGGTTTTGTAATTTTTTTAAATTGCATATATTGCACGAAATATTACACGAAAACTACTAAAATTTTGAAAAACATTTACATGACCTTTATGAACAAAATCTATATGTAGAACAAATTTTATTTGAAGTCTATCTTCAATTTTGTAGTTGGAGAAAGACGCCGAAAAATATTCAAACTTTCACAATTTTCGAAAATTCAGATTTATCCGTGAAAATCGGAAGTGTATTTTACTCTAAAAACTACTCTTTCAAACAAGAAATTTAAAGAAAAATTTGGAGCCGTGTTTGAGAAAATTTTGAAAATCCCCGGGGGGCTTCTTCTAAAGTACCCCCACGTTTTATAGAATCTTTTGCAAAATCTCAAAACTTCGACTAGAATCAGATCGACCAGGGAATATCCATTTTGGAAGAAATCGTACGTATGGTTTAGGCGCTAGCAGTGTTCACAGACGGACATACAGACGAACGGACGGACAGACAGACAGATGGACGTTTTCCTTTCAAGTGGGTTCTCGGTATCAAGGACCTAGAAAACAGGGTTTCTGGCTACACCACGTGTTAGGGGACTTTTTTTCTTAATTTAGCAACTGGTTTTATCCACTTTTTCGTCATCACGGCCCAGCAATGAATTTTTTTCCTCCGAAAATTCGCCATTTTTTTCGCGCAGCATAACATAACTTTCCCTATACTATATATATCACTCCGTGTATACGTACGTATTTGGGAAAATAATTAAGAAAAAAATCCGCTAACACGTGGTATAATCAGACACCTTTTGTGGGTCCTTGATACCCAAAACACAATTGGAAGAAAAACGTCCGTCTATCTCTCCGTCTGTCCTTCTGTGATCACTACTAGCGCCTAGCCTGGGATTATTACATGCAATATGTCCAAATTCACAAAGTTACAAAAACAAGACGTTGTCAAAAATAGCTCTAAATTTTTTCTTTAAACGTTTTGTAAGGATAGTGCTAAGTTTTCTATATAAGATGACATAAACGCCTATTTGCTCTATTCTTTTGCGTTAAAAAAACATTTTTAAAATTTTTTTTTTCTGCAAGTCTCTTACGTTGGTAATATTTACATTGGCCGCGATTTGTTCACGTTGTAATATTTACGAGTAAATGAGCTTTAAATAATGTTAAATAAAGTATCTTGAGAACTCAACTTCTTTACGTGAAAAATAATTCAAACTTCCGCATTTTCAGAAACACTCAAACGCCATTTTTTCTTAAATAGCGCCTTATTTTTTCATCAAACTTTTGGAACGGCTATTGCTAACTGCACTCTTTAATACGACGTTGAGTTCAATTTCGAGTATATTTTTGTTTTTCCACAAATTACACTAATGTAAGTTTTTTGAAAGATCTCTCACACTTTTAATATGCACATTACCGGCAATTTATAAATTTCATTGTATTTGTGAGTGAATGTGCTTTATATGATTTTAAATTAAGTTTAACACTCAAAAATATTCTGTGAAAAAGAGCTTCAATTTTCGCGTTTTCAGTAACGCTTAAACGCCATTTTCTTAAAAACGTTTTGAAATTCTGCAAAGAAAATTGCTATTTTGGACGAGGTTTTACTGTTCTTTAATGTTCTAAAATTAATATTTCCGTTGCATCATTAAGAAACCAACAAATTAATAAAATGACAAATACATATAGTTTGGGCCGCGATAGATCGGGGCTGGCAAGAGTTTTGTCAAGTCCGAATAGATATCTAAGACCCAAGGAAATAGAAACTAATACTGGAAAGTCGGTGCCGTTATGTAGCATCACTAGTTCGTTATCTGTCCCTTGCAATGAATTTTTTTTCTGTGGAAGATTCGCCGTTTTCTCGCGCAGTATTTTATAGCTTTCCCTATGCTACGTATATTACTCCGTATATATGTATGCATACGTATTTTGAAGTATGGTCACGTATAATTTTTCAAAAATTTGAGTAGTTTTAGAGATATATATCGTGTAAGTAAGTGTCGAGAATGTACGGCTGTTTTGCACCACTAGTTACTTTTATGTGTTGACCTTCACAGGGCGCGTGTGATCGCCGCACATGTTCTGGCCCGACTTGGATGCAAAGGACTTCCACTGTTGACCAACGAGTAATGACCTTTCACGGGCCCGAATAAATGGCACCGGGGGCCGCATGCGAACTGCTGGCCACCAGTTGGACAAACCTGTTCTAAACCAGTCATTTTTATAGTTCTCAAATTTACTTATCACACCAGGAAGTATTCTCTAAAATGTGTCAAGAAATTATCAGTGTCATAAAAGTGACGACGAGTAAAAGTCTCAGTCTATTGTACATCATTCTGTGCTTTTAGAATTTTATTACTGAATTATTAGCTTCAAGTGTGTCTGAAAATCTGTAGTCGTATTATAGGAACCACTAATTGGTAGACTTATCAATTCCACACGACACTTTCCCATTTGCACCTAACTCTTCTTAATAGTAATAGTTATAATTAATAGTAAAATATCTTCAATCCAGAATAGCATATTTTGATGGTATATCAATTTCCACACTTGCTTTTACCGTAAGATTTACTGTATAAACGGCGCAAGCACAAGATTTTAACCAATGCACTCAATTCCCTTCCAGACAGTAATGCATAATAGGACAATATACAGTGTGGCCCACCTAAGATGTTCCCTTCAATTTTCTCCTGAACCGTTGCAGATACTGAGATGCGGTTTTCACTAAAACTACTATATGCAAGGGGCACATATAATCATGCATAATATTATTCTATTGCATTTTTTATTGCAGAGATATTGACCCAACTTCGTTTTTTTAAATGGAACCCTATAGATTTTTTTAGCTCATCATAACAAGCGTGAAGAGACGAGTTCATAAACATGCACATTGCCATATGTTACATAACAAAATTTTCGAGAAATTAAGCGTTTTAAAGACGCACGTCGACTGCTGGTTTTGGTAATCTGAACGAGAAATTCCGGGTGATATGCGGCGAGGCCATTCCCTTCCCTTGCGTCGACCCTGCGGTAAATGTAGTCATGCAATGTGCAAAGGAGCTCACAAAAACCCGCGATTTGCTCTTTAAGACTACATCCTCTCAGCCTTGGAGACAATGTATTCACCCATAGCCATGTTCTGAGCAAATCTGTACGCCATAAAGTACTATTTTTTAATTCATGAAATACTACAGATTTGAGAAAATATTTGAATTATTAACCTTAGTGAAAGCAAGGGAAGATTGGAGAGTGAACATGTTCTGAATTAATAAATGCGTGTGCTGTCACAAACAAAACGTTTACTCTTTGAAAGACTGAAAACCTCAGCCGGTACAAAAATATCGTGTAAATAAAAGTAAGAAACATACTTTAAAATACAGAAACAAAAGGTATGCAATTGTAGAAATTCTAGATTCAATTCTAGAAATAGCTTGGTTTATAACATGTACTCAACATGTGCACAATCAACGGATATACACATTCGAAGACACTTATAATGAGACCTTCGAACAGAATTTAGAGTTTTACGTGAAATAGCATGACAAGATGCTGTAATACGGCGCCTGAGATCTTCAAATGTTGTTGGTACTTGTGAGTAAACTTCGTTCTTTATCGTTCCCCATAGAAAATACTCCAGGGGCTTAAGATTAGGTGACCTTGCCGGCCAGTTTACTACAGCACCGCGCCCGCAGGGCCGACGCAACGAAAGGGAATGGCCTCGCCGCATATCACCCGGAATTTCTCGTTCAGATTACCGAAACCAGCAGTCGACTGCGTCTTTAAAACGCTTAATTTCTCGAAAATTTTGTTATGTAACATATGACAATGTGCATATTTATGAACTCGTCTCTTCACGCTTGTTATGATGAGCTAAAAAAATCTATAGGGTTCCATTTAAAAAAACGAAGTTGGGTCAATATCTCTGCAATAAAAAATGCAATAGAATAATATTATGCATGATTATATGTGCCCCTTGCATATAGTAGTTTTAGTGAAAACCGCATCTCAGTATCTGCAACGGTTCAGGAGAAAATTGAAGGGAACATCTTAGGTGGGCCACACGGTATTGTAACGTCTGTGTGGTGGTCTTCAAAATCCGTGAATCGATATCTTGAAATACCTCCAGAAATAAATTTTCTTCAACTTACTTGCTTCGACACTTTAATATTCGTGTCATCGACCTTTTTATTACCCAGGATGGCCTGTAAACTGAAATTCAAAATTTTAAGAGCGGGTCATTAAAAACTATTTTTGTATTTTGAAAATACAAAATATTATCAGCAAGTACTTTCGATACAGATACAAAATACATGTTGAAATATGTATTTTTCGATACAAAAATCAAATTAAAAATGTATCGAAAATACGTATTTTAAATACATGTATTTTCGATACTGCCCAACTCTGCGAATAAGTTATTGTGTTCTTTCATATTCATAGAACTTATGATGTATAAAAGATCCTCATTGTAATAAACTAATGAAGTATAGAAAGACGTTTTATCTACAACTGTTATATTAAGTGGTCCATACTTTTGAATGTTGGTGTGAAGTGTTTCCTTCCTGTTCTACTGGCTGACATTCGTAGGATGACAGGGGTGATAATCTCAGCCACAATCAGAAGGTGCAGGCCTTCATTTGTTCAGTCATAGCCCACTAGTATGCCTAACAGCCGCGGCACTTCGCCTATCCTTACGGACGCTAGCGAACGGACGAAGGTTCACATTGTGGCCTCTGGAGCGCTGGTCGCCGACCATACGCGAGGCCTTCGGGCCGCTTTAATAGATGTGGAAATGACCGTATTTGTGGCAATTTTGCTCACTTACAGTGAAATGAGGCATTGCAAACTCATGTTGGAGGTAATACTAAACGATACTGAAATTATATATCACTGTGCAGTTTGCTTAAAAGAAATTGTAGAGTGAATTCGTTAAATTTAACCCTCAAATACACAGTATGCGTGAAATCTACTTGGTTAGTGAGCCAGTAGTGATTCTTCTTGACGTATAAAATACAATATTTATTCTTAGTTATTTATGAATTGTATCAGTATATTTAGGTGTTTAAAGAGAACTGTAATGCACATAATATTTTAAGGCTGTTAAAGACTATGGATGAAAACGAAAATAATAGAAAACTATTATTTTATCAGTTTTTATACTATTTTTATATTTTCAAACTGTATTTATTCTTTAATCTACATTACACGCTCAAAAAAGTAAAAATTCAAAATAGAAGAAGTGTTCGTGAAGAAAAAAATCGCTAAATAACTGGAAGAAACTAGTTCTAAAACGGACAACGGACGTTGTTATAAATAAATATTGACGCTGCTGTAAACAAAACTCAGGAAAGTGCACTCAACAAAAAGTACTTAACATCACTATTGTCCTGGTAAAAACGTTCTCACCTAGAGATAGAATTAGAAAGTTTCTTACGACTAGCAAAATTCGTATTGGCGCTCTCATAGAGGTACAAGAAAAAACTATTAGAGATTTTCAATAAGAGCCACTGAAGTACAATGAAAAAATTATTTCTAATTATTTGCGTAGTCCACTTCCAAATTCCACAACAATGATAGAACAATAAATCAAACATCAGAAGTAAAATTCTACAATCAGACATCTCGTGATCTCCAATGAGGTTTGTGAGAAAATGTGTAACTTTTTGATTGAAAGATTGAAAAGAATTACAATACGAGAAATATCTGAAGCTGTCTCAGACGATCATTCCCAGTACTTGGAGCCAGTGTGTTCTTATTGAACGTAAACAGAAATTGTTTGTGCTATTTGTGAGTGTTTTTTTAATTGTATCGAATTCTGAGAATAAACTGAATTGTTAGGTAGCCGAGGTAAGGGTTACATATTTTATTACCGTTCAGAAACATCAAGAATGTATGTTAATATTTACTTACTATGTGAAGATAATTAGCATGGGTGGTTCTTAAATACATAAATAAATCAGTTTCATCTTTAAATAACCCTAAGGTTACAAGTGATAGAGCAATTTTTTGTGAAAGCTGTACCACAACTTCCAAGTTTTGTTGTGAAAAGAAACCTTCAAAAATATATTAAACCAGCTTTGCAAAGTAACAGTTTCCTTGCGTGGGACGAGAGTAGATTTAATAACGATTATTGAAATAATTTGCGAACATTTTTTTTTATCAGAGATCGTCAAGAAAATTGCTTCTATTACTAAAGAAGAAGCCTCTAAATCGAAAAGTTCTGTGTTTATAATGCGGATTTCCATGCATTCGCGTGCAGCAGCATATCGAGGAATGGTCGGCGAGCAGCGCGCCAGCGGTCGCTAGCGGAACTTCTAGCTATAACAATGAGAAGGTCAGAGCGCCGAGGCTTTAATGCATACTAGCAGGCTATGGTTCAGTACAGTGAGGAATTTTTATTTTGAAAGGTTAGAATTTTTTTCCACTCATCTGTTTTGCATTTTTTTGCAATTGACAAACAACTACAAGAAGAATATTCACATCAAATTAATTGTTAGTATTTCTGCTCTACAATAGTGTGTTTTATTTTTAATAAAACGTCGCGGCTTGTGAGTTTTTGGACATATAAAGGAAATATGTGGGGTGGGGTTAACTGGACCACCGGGAGGTTAGATTAAGTAGACCGGTCCCGTTACCCTCTTATTTTTTTCGAAAGTAAAATTTGTAGATTTGCACTTATTGAATCTGTAATGTGACATAATTTATTCGCCTTTCACTATTTTATTAATTGAATTCATTACCACTGTAAATTCCGAGTTTTAATTTCAGATGCCACGTTTTGGGAAACGGCTCGCGGTCCGGGGCCTGTTTTCTCATTTATGTGTGAAAAAGGTTGTGACAATGTGTAGAAAAATTATTTTGTATTAAAACCGACTATTAAACGTCAATTTTATTTTCACAACTTATTTCAATTTCCGGTCCACGTAACCTTGCCGGTTAGGTTAACTAGTCCTATTGGAAATGTATAAAATATTCCGTATTGGACAATAACTGTAAGCACAATGATGTTGTTTGTTCCCACAATATAAGAAGAAAGGCTCTCTCAAACACCATGCGAAATTCCTCGTGTATTGGTCAAGTAAATAACATTTTAGAACTACTTAAAAAAGTGAAACAGTTAACCTAACTCTGCCCTACATTTAACACTATCTCTACCAAAGGTTTAAAGCAAATTTGGAGGCGTTTTTTAGAAATTTTTGTTTCTGTTATTTTTAATATTGTTCATATTGAAAGTCTTGCTGTCAAAGATAAGGCAAAGGGAAGAGCCAGTGGAGAACTATGTATATTTTACAGGGTTGATATTTCTAAAAATGTAGAAGTTGTAGAAATTAATACAAACTTTATTGCAATGAAATGTGTAATAAGTATAACTGAATTTGTGGTAGTTAATGTTTACCTAAGACATGAGAATTTCAATGAGAGACTTAAAATACTCACTGATTTTCTGGAACTGACACTTCAAGAACACAACGGACCAGTAATGGTAAGGGAAGATTTCAATGGCCGTATTGGTTTCTCGAACCAGCTTCCCGAAAATGTCATGGAAGGAACAGAATTTTGGGGAACTCGCAACTCGCTGGATGTAACTTTAAATACTACCGGACAAAAACTGGCGGAGAATTTTAAAAGTATAGGCCTCTGTATCCTAAATGGATGAAGTAAATCTGATGAAGTAGGTGATTTCACTTATGTCGATGAAAAGGGCTCAAGTACTATCGACCATATTCGGACCAATCATAAAGGTATCTTGCGCCGGTCAAATTTTTTATTACTAAATTTTGGTTTTTCTGATCATCTCCCTATCTCTGCAGAAGTACATGCTGGAGGTAGACGTATGGCAAAGCAAGAGGTCGACACCGAGGCAGAGCGCATTCTTGAAGCGAATTGAAACTCAAATGGTGTCTGGAGAAAGAGAATGATTACTACCAGAATTTACTAGAGACACCAACACCCTACTTGGACAATATTTATCTACACGCACTGAATTCTGAAATCGTCAACACTGTAAAAAAACGGCTAAGGACTTACAAATGATGTCCCATATTACAGAACAAGACAGAACTAGAGACACGCGATGGTATGACAAAGAATGCCGCAATTTACGCAAAGAAATGAGAAATAAATTTAGAAAATGGTGTAAATCAAAAAACGTGGAACGAAGAAATGATTTCTACTACCAATCGATAGAAGTTACACAAGGCGTACTACAAGGTGATTCATTGAGCCCTACACTATTTGCTCTTTTCCTTCGAGATATTACCATTTACTTCGCGGATGAAGATTTCACTGACATAGAGTTAAACGCTGACATTCTTCTTTTTGCTGATGATTTGATTATCCTGGCAACCATTGTGATGGATCTTCAGTACAAGATAGATACGCTATTCAAATATTGTCAGAAAAAAGCCCTCGAAATTAATCAAGAAAAGCAAAGTTATGAAATTCAAAAAGTCAGGAAGAATGACGTCAGAGAGACTGGTGAAATTCAGAGGAGAAATTATAGAAGTGGTCAAGCAGTACACGTATTTAGGTATCCAATTCACAACGTCAGGGTTATTTCATTACGCTGCTGCCAGTGCCCTGACCAAACGAAACACGGCAATGAGTTCTGTGTAGAAAATATTAATATCAGGGTAAATGATAGCTGGCAGGCTGATAGGAAACTTTTCGATTCCATTGTAGCATCTACTGTGCTATAAGCTGCATGTGTATGAGGTCTTAAGATACACTAATCAACTGGATAAGATACAAATGAACTTCTACAAACGTCTTTTGGGACTATCGAGAACAACACCTGGGTACATGATTAGGAAGGAAACTGACTCAACTAAGATAGAATCAGAAGTAATTAAAAGATCATTGACTTACATGACAAAATTGCTGTCTATGGAGCCTTGTCGATACCCATGTATAATCTTCAACAAACTTTTAGAATCAATAAATGCATATCCAAATTTTGGTAAATACAAGCGGGTGTTCGTTCTGGATTGATGAATGATATGGACTTTCATTACTTAAATACGCAGCAACAAAATCCTAATGTAATCAGAAATAGTATTACCTCGATTGTTGCAACAATTTTAGGAAAAATCTTTTTGGACGCTACGCGTAGAATCATGAATTCATCATATAGTACAATATATCGAGGAATGAGGGATTTGCAATCTACATAAACTGAGAAATACTTGGCTCTTCCCACTTCCATTTCTAGAGTAGTCGCAAAAATCAGGATGCCCAGTGACAACGAAATCAACATCAATAGTAGAAATATGTGGCACAAAATACACTGAGATTCAATCTGCTCACTTTGTAATATGAATACTGATGAAAACCTGAAACATATTTTATGTGAGTGCCCAATATATAAAGGGCTTAGAAGACCATACCAAAATGATGTATTATCCTTTCCAAATTGTCTCATTAAACTAAACTCTGAAAGATCTAAAAAAATATAACGAAAGATATTTACAAAGTAATTACTTTTCTGGACATTTTTCGGCTAACATTACATCATAAATTCAAGAGTGCATCAATGTCCGTAGTTAAGCAACGCGCCACCTGAGGAAGACAACTGAGGTCTACGATTGAGTTCATTAATGTACAGAATGGCGTGTATCTGTACGATAGATGAAGACTTGATTTTACCGTCAGTTGTTTAATGCGAAATGTTTATATTTAAGAATGATTAGGCTTTTCTTCTCTCTATAAAAGTAACTTGGATATTGATTTTAATGGCATCTATATATAGTGGCGTAAATATATATAGTGAACAAGAGAGAATTATACTTAGTCGTATATGGAATGTTTAGAAAACGACATTTTGCTGCTGGATGTTTCATTTCGTACAAAGATATGAATGCACACATGAATTGTATAGGAAATAGTTATTGAATTAGTTGTAGTACGTTGAATATGATTATTACATATTTGCAAGAACAACGAGGCAAATGAAAGTTATTGTAAATGATTTACGTTTTAGGCTGAAACTGTTGACAGATATTTTATTGCAGTGTAGAAAGCTAACCCTTGACTGGTGAAAGAATTATAACCTAAATTGATGAGAGTAAGTTTGATAAGTTTGTTTCGGTTTAATTGAAGTAAAAGTGTAATGAGAAACGGAAGGAACTGAATGTGTGTCACTGTTTTTCAAGGTTGTTGAAAGTGAAACAAAGATCTTTATTTAGGTAACAGAAAAAGTTCGCTCAAGCCGGGATCCACTGTGTGTTATTGAATTTTTGTAAATATTATAATTGTCTAAGTGGTTAATGGCACATTTACGTGAGTAACAAGGACCCTAAAACGCATACTCAAGTTCAATTAAAAGCAGTTTGTTGTATTTCAATTGCCTCGGCGTGGGGTCAACGATTAATTTCAAAACTTCTTAAATGAATCTGGCGATTTTTTAGATCAGATCTTTTAGAATAGACGAAAAATTGTTTATTTCATATCCAGGTACAAAAATGGAAATCAAAAAAAGCGACGTTTCGAGGACTATTTTTTCTTCGTCTTCAGATTGTAATCAGTAAAGAAAAAAGATATACTAAACATTTACAAGAGTATGAATCAGTAGTTATAAAAAATGCATAATGAAAAAGTTAAAAACATGAAGAATACAGAATAATACTAAATAAAATATAAATATATACACATGGAGACACGAATTCAATAAGATCAAAAAATATTCAGTAAACTAATATATTGTGCACACTATGTACAAAATAGCGTGCAAAACACGGGCAGAATGGCTGTTGCAATGCAACCATCATTTAAAAACCGTTGTGAGCAAGAGGGGAGACGGAGAAGCTTCAATACACATTTTATAAGATATGATCAATCAGAAAATTTGAAATTGAGTTTCAACTAGTGGTGCTACAGAATGGCACATACTTTCCCGCATTAGTTTTTCCTTTGGTCTTCGCTAGCTATTCGGAATTGCGACATACTCTTTCTTGCCAGCTACCATCTATCTCCGCCAAAAGTACATTTTTTTGTCATTTTCTTAATTTTTCGGTTTCCTATTAGTAGAACGAAAATATTAATTTTAGAATATTAAAGAACACAAAAACCTAGCCGTAAATGGCAATTTTCTTTTAAAAATTATGTGCCGTTCAAGAGAAAATGGCATTTTAGCACTACTAAAAATGCGAAATTTGAAGCTCATTTTCACAGAGAATTTTTGAGTTTTCAAAATACTTTATTTGAAGTTATTTGATGCACTTACACTCACAAATATAATAATCTTTACAAATTGCTGGTAATGTGCATATTAAAGATGTGAGAGATCTTTCAAAAAATTACAATTTTGTAATTTTTGAAAAAAAACAACCAATAGACCAATATGGCTTTTATGTAATTGATAGAGTACATTTCCCACTATCCCTACCACAAGTTTAAAGAAAAAATTTGGAGCCGTTTTTGAGAAAATCTTGGTTATGTAATTTTTTAAAATTGCCCATATTGCTCGCAATATTGCACGAAAACTACCAAAATTTTGAAAAATATTTACCTGACGGTTATGAAAGAACTCAATATGCAGAACCAATTTTATTTGAAGAAAAAATGTCTATCTTCAATTTTGTAGTTGGAGAAAGACGCCGAAAAAAAGTCAAACTTTCGCAATTTTCGAAAATTCAGAGCTGTACGTGAAAATCGGACCTATGCCATGTTAGTGTGTGTATTTTCCTCTATTCATACAAGAAATTAAAGAAAAATTTGGAGCCGTTTTTGTGAAAATTTTGAAAATCCTCGGGGAGCTTCATATAAAGTACCCCCAAATTTTGAAGAACCTTTTTCAAAATCTCAAAGCTACGACTAGAATCAGATCGACCGGGGAATATCCATTTTGGAAGAAATCGTACGTATGGTTTAGGCGCTAGCAGTGTTCACGGACGTGCATACAGACGGACGGACGGATAGACAGACAGATGGACGTTTTCCTTTAAAGTGGGTTTTCGGTATCAAGGACCTAGAAAACAGGGTTTCTGGCTACACCACGTGTTAGGGAATTTTTTTCTTAATTTAGCAACTGGTTTTATCCACTTATTTGTTTTCACGGCCCGGCAATTAAATTTTTTCCGCTAATAATTGGCCATTTTTACTTTCCCGTATACGTACGTATACACGGAGTGATATACGTAGTATAGGGAAAGTTATGTAATGCTGCGCGAAAAAATGGCCAATTTTCGCGAAAAAAATGGCGTATTTTTAGTAGCGCTAAAACGCCATTTTCTCTTAAACGGCACATAATTTTTAAATGAGAATTGACATTTGTGACTAGGTTTTTGTGTTCTTTAATATTCTAAAATTAATGTTTTCGTTCTACCAATAGGAAACTGAAAATTAAGAAAATGGCAAAAAAAAATGTACTTTTGGCGGTGATAGATGACAGCTGGCAAGAAAGAGTTTGTGGCAATTCCGAATAGCTAGCGAAGACCCAAGGAAATAGAAAAACTAATACGGGAAAGTCTGTGCCATTCTGTAGCACCTCTAGTTTTGGCGCAAGCATTACATAACTTTCCCTATACTACTTATATCACTCCGTGTATACGTACGTATACGGGAAAGTAAAAAACATGAGTAAATATTCAAAATTAACAACAATAATAATATTCAAGAAGACTAAAATAAAGAAAAGAAAAGAAAAATCTGTCTGTTTTGCCAATCAACAATGCATTATTTAATATCCGAAAAGTTCTATAAAACAGAGTCATGCAGACACGTAAAAGAATTTGATTCTTGTGTATTAAGAGAGTTCGTAGTTTTCATATAAAGTGTCTCTAAACTAAGCTAGCAAAATCATTTGGTTCTCTCTCCAAAATTCTTACATCTGAAAAATTGATGGAATGACCACTGTCCACACGGTGTGTTGTTATCGACTTGTGCCGATCTGAAATCTCTTTTATATTGCGCATATGCTCAGACACTCGTATCTTCAACTTTCTCTTGGTTTGACCAATGTACGATTTTGAACATTGAAGTTAATTTATTCGATATACAACATTCTGAAGATCCATTTTTTCTCTCTTCTTTTAAATTAACAACAATAGGTTTCTTATTACACATTCTATTCATCAACCTAATATCAAATTTGTAATTTAGCTCATTTTTCAAACTTTTTTGAATTTGTGGGATAAAGGGCAAACTAATATATTTTTTACCTTCATCAAAGTTAATCCCACTAATTTCAGAGTTAATACCCTTATCCCGGAAGTTAATACTTTTTAATCTCAAGTTAATCAACTTATTAATAAACTTATCAGGATAATTATTCAGTCCTAACATCTCAAACATTTTTTGCAAATTATACAAATGAAATGGGGTGGATGAAACTTTGATGGACCTATCAACTAAATTCATAACTGCAGACTGTTTCATCGAACTTCGATGGACATGGGTAAAGCCGGCATATTCAAGTTTAGTATACCAGTTTGTGTTAATATCATTACTATTGCGAAGAATGCTGACGTCCAGAAAATTAATTTTTGAATCTTGTTCCAATTCCATGGTAAATTGTATATTCGGATCATACTGATTAAACTTCCCCAACAAAGAATCAATATGGTATAATAATGAGCGTATCATCAACAAAGCGCCCAAATAAATCAAAACTGAACGTGTTGTTCGAGTTTCCGCATTATACATTCAGCAAAAAGTGCTTAACGGACCACCAATAGTTGTGCACGTGTGTTGGCGGTACACTTTGTTATTGAACATAAACTCAATATTGTTGAGAATGGCTCGACCAGCTATCATAATTTACTCTCGTGGAATACAAATTTTTATACAATTGTCTGTATGTGATTTCGAACTTCATATTAAAATGACGGAAAAATCTTACTTTCTTCATTTAATTACGTCCACAATACCACATTAGCATTCATTAAAACACATCAGATTTAAGTTATTTAATGAATCTATCAACATGAAATTTAAATACATTGCAAACACTACCCACGGGACCGATTTAAACATCCCGGGAGAGGTGGCTCAAGGCATCAACTGATGTCACTGCAGTGTCTCTGACCGGGAGGTCCTACGTTCCAGTTCCGACGATGACATGAATTTAGTTTGCTAAGCCAAAGAGCTTGCTCGAGTTGTCCTAGCCAGAGAGCTAGGTCGAGTCCTGCCGCTGTCTGGAGGAGAATTCTCGCGGCTGGCTGCTCCGATCTTACATTCACTTCACTACCTCACATGCAGGGAGACCGGTGGGAACTTAGAGCGTGTCCTGGCTGATGTGGTGCCCAGCTGGTAGGAGCTACGTGGCTGGAGAAGATCCAGTTCCGACCTACGCGTAGACTTGTGAGGTTTCCCTCTACAGCTATCTCCACCAGCGGGGCGCCGCATCTACCTCTAAGATACACACTCTAAGCTCCTGAATTATCTCTCGACATACTCGTACATATGTGGTAGTTTAGTGCATGTGTGTGTAAGGGGAAAGGAAGAAATAAGGAATAAGAAGAGGACAGCGCGCGGTGCGTGGCCAATTTGTTAAGGTACTACACCAGAATTCGCCAAATATCGATCAGAGAAACCACGGGAAACTACCGAAATCTGCAACTTGGATCAGCCGGCCTCTACAATTATAGTCCAGACAGACTGAATTAGGTCTAATTATTTAGCTAGCCCCCTCGACGCCATGGTGCTGCGTTAGAAATAATTTATTATCAATATATTCAAGATGATTATGTGAATAATAAATGATTCTACAGTTGTAACGGAATATGCTTGTAAACATTACCTTTTGGATAGTGACTCAGACTTAATAAGCTCATTATAATGAACTTTTTTCTTTTAGCAATCTAAACGTTAGCATTATTGCTCCATGACTTATGCATCTTTCAAAGACCAAGGGAAAAGGTGGCACATCTCATGTTCGTACAATAATAATTGACATATAATCGTTAATTTTTTTAAAAAATATATTAAAAAATATTTTAAGAATACATATTATAATAACAAAATAATTAATTTGTCCTTATTGCGTTTTCAGGTAATTTTACAAAGGTAACTCATTTCTGGGATTGCTCCCAACATGAACTGTCTCTTGTACCTTTTGTCGCAACGGGGGCATAGGCGGGAGCGGTCAAAATAAATGAAAGTTAAGTAATGAAGATAGGTTACGTTGGTAATGTTGGACTTACATTATGGTGACAACTGAACTCCGTAGCACTCGGTCAAGGCACCGGCTGTAAGGCAGCCGGCGTCAGGGAAGGACGGCCTCAGTCGCGACCCGGGTCGCTTCGGTTCGCTGGGAGGGTGGCGCTGCGACGTGGGCCTTCCTCCAATGGCGCACCGGCTTCTGGTCGCTTCCGTTTTAGCAAAAACTGCTCGTACACGTGTGCGACTGGGCCGGTTGCATAAAGCTTTCCATACGGTTTCCATAGCAATGGGTTTCTACAAAATGTATAGGCTCCACAGGCCGTTCACCGTTTGCATAAAGCAAATGTATGGAATCTATAACTATAGGTCCTATAAGTACATCAAAATGCCACCACTAGATAGCGACACAGTCGATATTTGAATAGTGCATATTCTGTGTTTCGTTTTGCACGTTCTTAGTGTGTGCTGAGCTCTGTTGAGGTGGTTTTGGCCGAGTGTTGGTTTGTCTCTATACGTTCTCAGTAGCAATTTTGTATTATTGCATTATATTCATTCATACATATATTAGTTTACTTTTTATTTAATCCTTATTTAAGTACAGTTTATTAAATAATAAACTGTACTTAAATAAGAATTAAATAAAAAGTAAAATAATGTCTGTATGAATAATATTCACTAAAATTCAACACTCAAAAATACACCAATAACGCACCCTACACACCAAATAAAACTCTTAACAAAATATTATATCACAACACGGACGCCACAAACCACCAATAACCTCAAACACTAGTAAACAGATGCTTGCAGCAGTGCGCAGTGTCGCCATGTTGCTTATTTGTAGATTCTGTAAGCACTTGTAGACATGTCTCAGGACCTATAAGATATAGAACATTTTGTAGGTTCCATAAGTCGTATTGGTCGTTTCAGAAACTCGTTTTGCCGCTGTAGACTATTTTATAGAATCAATAAGCTTATGGATTCCATATCGAACGTTTATGCAACCGGCCCTCAGACTGCTATTCCCAGGGCTTCGGCAAACTTATATAGGCGACCGTCGACCAGCTCGGGGGTGCATGAGTTACAGCCGCCCCCCCCGCCCGGCAGACATCAACTGGCCCAGGGCAGAGCGTGAGGAAGGGGCTCCATACTCCGAGTTCTCGCACCTCCATAAGATTTGGAATTGGATCCTGGTTCACCCGTTCAGGAAATTGCTGTCCACGTTGCAAACGCGCGTAAGGCCTCATTCACAATGCAAACTTAAACGTAACGTAATGCTGTAAACTTAGCCGCAAAATTTACACGTAAAAAACAAGCATTCACAATGACGAACGTAAGTTTCGCCTGAACCAATCAGAATTCAATGTACTGAAACTTGATCGATTCGTCTCTAACATGGTGAAAAGATCTTTCCACCATGGTTTCTAGCTTTTTCTTCGAGATTCTTATCGATTTGTCTTTATATACATGCGAGTAGATGTAGTAGTAGTGCTCACATTTCCTTCATCTTATAAGCAAGGATTCTCATGAACCAAATTCATGAGTAATTCGTCGGACATAATTAGTTTATTCGCCATCTCAGGTTAAAGTCACAATAAAAATTGTCCAAATTCTTACATTGAATTCACAACACGCACCAAAAGCATTCGTAAACTAGTTCTCTACATTACAATAACAATGACATAACCACAAACTACCTGAACACAATCTGAAATTGAACTTCCATGCTGCTCTCTGATTGGTCTTCGGTAGAATTCCGACGTAAACTTAACGTAAAAGCTTGGAGCTTGCGAACTCTTAAGTTTACGGTCTTACGTCTACGGTTACGTCAAGGCATTGTGAATGGTCTCGCTTAATAACACATTTCTAGGTTTTGCGGCTACGTTACGTTTACGTTTAAGTTTGCATTGTGAATGAGGCCTAACCTAACGTTTCCTCCGCCACAAACAAAGCCTTGTTTCAATGGCATGTGTTTGCAGGGACGGCGAGTGCGGATGGCGGGCGCTGGCCCGCAAGGCGCGGTGGCGGCGGGGGCGGGGGCGACGGGGGCGGGGGGGCGGGGCCGGTGGGCGCGGGCGCGGGGCGCGGGCGAGGGCCCCGGCTCGCTGCTGCTGCGCGCCCTGGCGCTGGCGGCGGCGCTGGCGGCGGCGGCCACGCAGGAGACGGCGGCGGCGGCGGGGGGCGGCGGAGGCGGCGCGCTCCCTGCCGCCGCCCGACGCAGGGCTGCGCGCGGCCGCGGCGGCGCTGGGCGCGCTGGAGGGCCAGGGCGCGCCGCCCCAAGCCCTTGTCAGGCGCCGCTCGCCCGCGAGGAATGAAGGGTAAGTCTCCGTGGCGCATTCCGAGGCGCTCAACATCATTTTAGATTGGCCATTGTAATTTGTATTTAACAATTTTCTTACTAAGCGTTTTAGCTCTTTACAAGAGCGTTTTGGCATTAATTAAATATAGCTAACTAAGATGATAATTCTAATGTAAGTCCAATAATTTTCAGGCAGACCTCAACAGTAATATATTTTTTATTTTACAATCCTTCCAACGTTTGGAAGGTCATTGGCCCTTCCTCATCAGGGTCTAGTAAATACAATATAATATAATAAAATAATACAGAACATTATTCCATTTGATTATATGTAGATATTTTTACAAAATCTATATTTGCAAATACAAATTATAAAATATAAAATACAACTTACAAGAAACTGACTGCATCAATGAATTTATGTATAAATCATTAGCTGAATTAATTATGTTTCTTTCACTTTTTTGAAAACAACTAATAGCTAACTAAGCGTTAACTTTAATAGGAGTAAGGTCATTCTCTCTGGAATTCCCAATTTCAATTTTCGGATTATATGATTAGAGTGATTTGGAGGAATGGTAGAGGGCTAGGAATTAATACCATTAGATTAGAAAAGGAAATGAATTATTAAGGTGATCTGAATTTATCCTTGAAGAATCTGAATAGAATTCTCCTTTGTGTGTAGAATTTAACAAGTTGGAAATTACTTGTGGGTGGAGAAGACTAAGGTTTGGAAACATGAATTGGAAATTTGGAAATGAATTGGTCTGTTGTGGATAGATCATTTCTTTACGCAATTGATTATTAGAAACACGCCAAGGTTCTTTTGCTGCTTTACGATGTATTTTGTTTTGAAAAGTTTCAAGTAGTTTTACTATAGTAGGGGCAGCACCTCCGTAAATGGGGTAACCACAGGTCAAAAGTAGGCGAAGGGCAATGTAAATGAAATCTTCACCTTTAATATTCTAGAACAGGTATGTATAAAATTTTGAACTTTTGCAGTTCTACAAATTATCGAGATTTCAATCCATATCCAGACCATATTATTCAGAGAACTTTCAATCCTTGTTTTTATATGACAAGAAAAAAATTAGTCTCATTTATAAGAAAGTATTGTTTACGTAAAATGTGATTGATTACATGATTGCAAATGTTCTAAAAATTCGAAGTTAAAGAAAACTAGTTGTGATACATAATTGCACAGACCTTCCCGTATTAGTTTTCTATTTCTTTGGTCTCCACTAGCAACTCGTTCTGACACATATTCTTTTTCAACTGCCATCTATCGCAATCCAAAGTACTTTTTTTTAATATTTTCTTTATTTTCCGGTTTATTAATAGTAGAACGGAAATATTATTTTCAGAATATTAAAGAAATATGAAACCTTGTCGTAGTTGGCAATTTTCTTTGAAAAATTTAGAGCCGTTTTTAAGAAAATGGCGTGCATCGCTACTGTAAATGCGAAATTTGAAACTGTTTTTCACAGGAATCTTTTGTGTTTTCAAAAACCTTTATTTTAAGTCATTTAAAGAACTTACATTCACTAATGGAGTAGTGTTCAAACGTGCATATTAACAATGAGAGAAATCTCTTAAAAAAATACATTCGTGTAATTTTTGAAAACAAAAACAACTCAAAATGAACTTTACGTCATATTAATGAGTTAAATTAGCACTAACCCTTCGAGAAGTTTGAAGAAAAAAATGTGTGTGAGCGTTTCTGAAAATGCACAATTTTGAACTAGTTTTCATAGAAAACGGTTGAGTTTTCGAGAAACTTTACTTGACATTATTTGAAGCACAAATAAATATAATAATGTTAACACATTGCCGCTAATGTAAATATTTACGACGTGAGATACTAGTCAAAAAATTATATTTTTTGTAATTTTTGAATAAACAAAAATCCTCAAAATTAACTTTACGCTATATTATAGAGTGCAATTAGCACTATCCGTTCGAAAACTTTGAACTAAAAATTTGAAACAATTTTTTAGAAAATAGCGTTTGAGCGTTTCTGAAAATGCGCAATTTTGAGCTATTTTTCACGAAAAATATTCACTTTTCGAGAAATTTTATTTGACATTTTTGAAATTACATGTACTCATTATACAATAATGTGAACAAATCGCCGCCTAATGTAAATATTAATGTGAGAGACAAGTTAAAAAAACTACATTTTGCAATTTTAGAAAAAGGAAAGACAAGAGGAATATGGCGTTAATGTCATCTCATAGATCACATTTAACACTATCTCTACCAAACTTTTATTGCGAAAATGTGGAGCCGTTTTTGAAGAAATCTTGTTTTTGTAATTTTTTAAAATTTCAAATATTGGGTGCAATATTGCGCAAAAACTACTAAAATTTTCGAAAAAAGTATAGGATCTTAATGAATGAAGTCACTTTGAACAACAAAGTTTATTTGAAGGAAAAATCTCTATCTTCAATTTTGTAGTTCTAGGAAGACGCCGAAAACATTTCAAATTTTGAAAATTTTCAAAAATTCAGTTAACCGTGAAAATAGGAACAATGCTACCTTAATACTCTATTCTTACAAGAAATTTAAATAAATAATTTGGAGCCGTTTTTGAGAAAATTTTGAAAATGTCCGGGGGCCTTCATGCAAACTACCCTCAAATTTTGAAGAGCGTTTCTCAAAATCGAGGCACCACGTGTGGACGCAGAATCGTCCAGGGAATATCCATGTTGGAAGCAATCGCACGTTTCGTTTACCGCGCTAGTGTTGCTCACAGACGGTCAGACAGATGGACAGACAGACGGACAGACGGGCAGATGGGCAGACGGACATTTTTAAAAGACCCACTTTTTCGGTATTAGGGGATCTCAAAACGTGTATTTTGGTTGAAATCTGGAAATTGATTTTCCGCAGCATTACATAACTTTCCCTGTACTAAGTATATTACTCTTATAGAAGTATATACGTAGGTATACGGGAAAGTAAAAAATTGGAGCCCTTATTGAGAAAATAATGTTGTATTTTTTTAATTGTACACATTGCACACTCTTACGCGAGAAAACTACTGAAATTTTCAAAAATGTACACGAACTTAATGAAAGAATTCTCTTTGGAGAAACGAATTTTATTTTCAGGAAAAAAATCTCTTTCTTCAATATTCTAGTTGTAGGAAGACGCCGAAATAATTGAAACTTTAGCAATTTTTAAAAATGTATAGTTAGAAAAATGAAATGAAAAAATGAAAATCAGACCTACGGCACCTTAATAAGTGTATTTTACCTCTATTCGTACAAGAAATTGAAAGAAAAAATTTGGAGTCATTTTTGAGAAAATTTTGAAAATGTCCGGGGGGGCGTGATGTAATGTTTTATAGAAAAAAAATTATAGAATCTTTTTCAAAATCTCACAGCATTGACTCCAGTCAAATCGACAGCGGTTTATTGAATGTCGAAAAAATCTTACGTACAGCTAAATTTTTCTAGGGTGGCCGCTGGGATTCGCGAGTAGAGGGGGGAAGCTGAAAGTGGTGGGGAGAGAGCCAGAAGGCGGCGCTCGCTCGCGCTTGGCTTGCCTGTCCATACCAAAAACAATCTTCCGCACATGCTAACGAACGGTCTTGGAAATTAATTTGCGGTAGTGTCTTCGCTCGCTAATGGAGAAACACCAAATTCACAGAATGGCCTGGCTCTGTCCTCATCATCCATATTTTCCACAGTCACTGATACTCCTTTCCTCACTACCATAAGTAGTATCAACTGTCACTGTCTTTACTATCGTTCGCGTCGTTACCTGTAAAAATAACGATTTCTTGATATGGTGCATTAATCAATGTGCGGCAAATCACACTCTCATTCAAACTGTCGAGAGCAGATTCCACCTCCTTCCTCTCCTTCTCTTTATTAGGAGTAGAAAATGAATACGATTTTTCCGATTGAATAGAATTAATTTCCTTATTAATTCTGCAAATAGATATTTTTTAAACACCCGAAGCAGCAATTACTGGCATAAGAACTGCTTTTATTTCATTACCTTCTTTTGCTTCTCTTCATTAATTGATACTTTGTCGACGACTTAACGCGTCTGACTGTGAAGGACGTCCTTGTGCATGTGGCCCTGAACAGGACGCATTGCAATGATCACTACAAAATAATAATGACTTATACAGAACTTCATATAAATAGCTGTTCTGTGTAAGGGAAATGCCATTGAAAACTGGCACTTTGGGGAGACGAATAGTCAGGGTCAATGTTTACTGAACTGGAGTAGGGCTGTCAACATATACTGGGAAGGGACGCGCTCCCCTCTAAAGCGATACGTTTAAGGAATGGACTCTTCCGGCAGCTCTGGGGCCCTGACCTTGAGCGGCCACGCTAAAATAATTTCACTGTACGGTTTAGGCCCAAGTAGTGTTCACGGACAGACGGACGTTTTGCTTTCAATTGGTTTTTTGGTTTCAAGGAGTTACAAAACACGGATTCTTGCTCACCACATGATAGAGGATTTTTGTTTCTTAATTTAGGAACTGGTTTTATCCACTTTTTCGTTGTTGTCAGGGCCTGGCAATGAATTTTTTCTGTCGAAAATTCGCTGTTTTTTTCGTGCAGCATTACATAAATTTCCTTGTACTAAGTATATTACTCCGTATATGCGTATGTATACGGGAAAGTAAAAATAACGATGTCACAAATGCGACATTTTCCCCTAATTAGTAGATAACTCATCGTGCACTGGGGTTTCGAAAGAACAAGTTCTGTTGTAGTCAAAGATATTTTGCATTCCGCCAAAACACCTTTGCGAGGTGGGATGCTTACTAATCGAAGGAAAATTTGCCATTTGTAACAATTTTCGAACTATATAGCATTTATTCTGAATCACTGTGTGATTCTTACATACATATATGAATAGCCGGATTTATGGGAAAATGTAAATCGTTCTTTTAACCTTCAGGCGGGCGCCCGGCAGCAGTCCGTACTTCCTTTGTGCTTTTATTGTTCTAAAATGGAGTATGGTTATTTGACATGTCATAGGGCTTCAGTATTCTGATTTCGCAACATTCTAAACTGAAACGCGAAAATCTCCGTTCCGTTGCCTTCTCCCTATCAGTCCTAAAGAAGATTTGAAAATAAAAATAATCTTACTGTAGCACTCCGTGCTCTACCGCGTTTACCCGTGTAAGTATTTTTAGAATTCGAAACGAACATTTTACTTATTCATATTGTTTGTTTGTAAGTATTTTCGATCACTGTACGCAAAATCACGTATGTCGTATATTTTTTGTGGATTTTTTTCCTATTAATTGTAGTCTTATTTTTGATTTTCTTTGCTGAACGGCTGAAACAGACGAAGAAATCAGGCACTTTCTAGGGTTACTGGAAACGGCTTCATCAAAACCAATTGATGCTTTTCTAAAATTTAAGGACAGCAACGGTTTCATTTAATTAATTTGTCTATTTAAAAACAATTTTCTAGTTAATTTTTTCTTTGCTATATTTTGTTTTATAAGGTTTTCTGAAACAGTGTTTTTTATTATTCTATTCCTAAAAGTAGCCATATTTCTGTGATTTATAAATTGTGTAAATTCATTAAAAATGTATTGAATAGTTGTGAGATTTTATATTTCTTTCTTCAACTAAATAATAGAAGTTTTGAGGGTGCAAAAGACTGTTTTCTCGGGCCACCATAGAGTGCTTCTAGATCGCTTATGTGACTCAAATAGGCGCGCCCACCCGAAGGTTAAAAGTGAAAATAGCTTAAGAATGAAACCCAACTTCGATGTGCCAGGCCCCTAACTGTTCGAAAGTACACTAGGCCAAGTGCTGTGCGTGAGTATAGTTTCTAATATTGCTAAGTGTTTATTAATATACAAAGATGTAATTGCGATTAAACTGTACAGACCATCGAATTGCTAATTTAGTTTTTAATAGCTTTTGATATTCGTACATTTTTTACCATTTGTGCTACAAAGTAGATTTTTAGAAAAACTAAATCTCCAAAAAAGTAACGGAAGATTCAAAAATACTATATTTTGTAGATGACGATCGGAGAATTAGAACTTGCGGTCACTTTTGCGGTCCGGAAATCGGGATTTGAATGCATTGACTTCATATTATGGAAAGATGCAAAACATGTCAAACGTCTTATTAAACATTTTATTTCCAATATTTATTATTTTTTTCAGGAGAATCAGCTGAATCATCTGATTTTCTTTTACAATTTTGTGCATTGTTGCTAAAATTAAGTTTCCGTGCTACTTCAGCTTCAGTCTACTTCAACTGCCAGAGCGAGCATCAGATGTCAGAAAATATTACGTTCGATGTACACTCATTCCATTTCCTTCTGTTGATTTGAAAGAAAAATAGAAAATAATACTTACCTGTCTTCTAAGATAGACCGGACGATTTTTTTGATTCTTTGATTAGTGTTTCCGGGCACATCAGTGGCTATGGTCATTAGTCCCGTACGTGTAGTGCACGCTTTTATACGGGAAGTGGTTGTGATATTTGGACGGTGGGATTGGATGAGACGACTTGACTCTGGATGGTGAGATCCAGAACTGATCTCTATGTTAGCTTGCGGCTGGCTGAGGTACCTCCCACCAGCAGGACACTGCCCCAGCAGGGCGGGCAAGTTCCAAGATCTTGATTGATCTCCAGACATGTGTAGTATTGCAGTGACTGTAAATGTATGTGTAAGTAAGGGATGGAAGGAAGTAAAGATAGGAAAAGAAAGAGAAAGGAAAGATCACGCGCGGTCCCTGGTCCGTTTGTTAGAGTACTGCTTCGCCATTCGTCTGGTGTTCGGAGAAACAATGTTCATCGGAGAAACCATGGAAAACTACCGAACAGAGCAGCCGGTTGCTAGAATTCTCCTCTAGACAGCCGCTAAATTTGACCTAGTTAAGCCGCTCGCATTAAAAATCCTGCCACCGTTCGGACTAGAACCCTAGGACCTCCCGGCCAGAGGTGCTGCAGTGACAGCAATCGATGTCTTAAACCACTTCTGTCGGTGGACCTGTCGAATCAAGTCAATCTTCTGTGATCCAATTTCGATAACTCCTTCAAATATGCTGCTTGCTCATTAAAATCACTTTTGTTCAGTGAAGGAAAATAGCGCAACAATCCTCACAGAGCATTTACAAGAATCAAAACCCACTTACGCGATCCAAATTCTCTCATGATTAGAAATAGTTATGCTGTGCCATTTAGGCGCCGCCGGTCTAAATTCGGCAACTCCACCAAATGTGATTTTTGAAAAAAGCTTGTATCGCTAGTTACAACACTTCAGAGAAGGAATTTTCTTTCATTCTTAATTGACCCGAAAATAGTGTCGTTTGTCCAGATACAGCATTGTACTAGGCACTGTAAGAGGAATTCGTTGAGGAAGAAATGCCTCTTCAGATAACTTACTCGTTTCATTGAAACTAATCTATTTTTAGATAATATACATCTACGGTATGCCACCTTTTTGCTTGTCCAGGTACAGAACTAGAACAAAAGTACGATATTCCGATTAATCTTTCTTTTCTAAATCCCTTTCTGTGCCTGAGCGAAGGAACGTTTTGGAGCAATCGCGGCTAAAAATTAGACATTTTATTGCTATATTATTATTATTATTATTATTATTCCTCTAAATCACGACTAAAGATGTTATGTGTCGGCTGAATATAAAATCTATTCCAGGTTGCAACCAGCTACCTAAGGAGTAGATCTAGGGACTGTCGGTGCCTCTACAATACTTTGCGCAAAATGTGGGCTGTTCCAAATAAAGCGATTTCTTGCACTTCCCAATCTTTTGAATTACCAGGGAGTTTAGACAAATTCTTACACAAATTTTGCGGAACAAATCCCAGAGCTCCGATAACTATCGGGACGACCTGTGCTTTTACGCCCCACATTCGGCTGATCTCGATTTCCAAACTCTTGTATTTAAGACGTTTCTCTGCCTCCTTGGTAACGACGTTTTGATCGCAAGGTACAGCAACATTGAATTATTATTTTACATTGAATTATATTTACATTATTATTATTATTACTCCATTACATCTCGACTAAAGATGTTATGAGTCGGCTGAATATAAAATCTACTCCAAGTTGCAACCAGCTACCTAAGGAGCAGATCCGGTGACTATCAGTGCCTCTACAATACTTTACGCAAAATGTGGGCTGTTCCAAATAAAGCAATTTCTTGCACTTCCCAGTCTTTTGAATTACCAGGAAGTTTAGACAAGTTCTTATTCAAATTTTGCGGAACAAATCTCAGAGCTCCGATAACAATTGGGACGACCTGTGCTTTTACGCCCGTGCTTTAACGACGTTTTGATCGCAAGGTATAGCAATATCGATAAGTAAACACGATTTTTTCGCCAAATCCCGGATATCTATATCCGGTTTGTTCGCCGCTATCGTGCGATCAGTTTGAATTTGTTGGTCGTACAATATCGCACACAATCCAACAGACGTCACCGGTTTTGGTAAGTGTTCGTACCACTTGGGGCATGTGTTTGGAACTTCGAGGGCGGTACAGATCTGCCAGTGGAGGTAGCTACACACCCTGTCATGTCTTTTCAGGTATTCGGTCTTATTATTATTATTATTATTCTACATCACGACTAAAGATGTTATGAGTGGGCTGAACATAAAATCTACTCCAGGTTGCAATCAGCTACCTAAGGAGATCAATAGACTGTCGGTACCTCTGCAATACTTTGCACAAAATGTGCGCTGTTCCCCAATAAAGCAATTTCTTGCACTTCCCAGTCTTTTGAATTACCTCGGAGTTTAGACAAGTTCTTAACAAATTTTGCGGAACAAATCCCAGAGCTCCGATAACTATCGGAACGACCTGTGCTTTTACGCCTCACATTCGGCTGATCTCGATTTTCAAACTCATGTACTTAAGACAGTTCTCTGCCTCCTTGGAAACGACGTTTTGATTGCAAGATACAGCAACGTCGACAAGTAAACGATTTTTTTTTCTCCAAATCCCGGATAACTATATTCGGTTTGTTTCGCGCTATTGTGAGATCAGTTTGAATTTGTTGGCCGTACACGATTCAACAGACGTCACCTGTTTTGAAGAGTGTTCGTACCACTTGGGGCATTTGTTTGGAACTTCGAGGGCGGTACAGATCTGCCAGTGGAGGTAGCTACACACCCTGTCGTGTCTTTTCAAGTATTCGATCTTTGCTAGGATTGGACAACCTGAGTCAATAATGATCAAAGGTTTCTACGTGTTTCTGGCAAATGCGGCATTTATCATCTTGGGAAATTTTGAGAACCGCTTTATCATAATGTTGTGTTGTCAAGGCCTGACCTTGGGCACCGACGGTGACGGTAGTGATGTCGACGTGACGTCATCGGTGTCGGCGGCTTGGGTGAAGCCGCGCGGCGGAATACGACGTCCCATGCTTAGAGGCGCGCGGGAACAATGATTAATTAATTTCTTAATTAATTAATTATTTTTTTAAGTGGGAGGCGCGAATTTTTGAATTGGCACCCCCATAACACACTGGTGCAGCATGGAACTCCCATAATTTGGCGGGAATACCACGACGAGTGCCCAGGTGGGCGGAAGTCACAGGAATTTTGTCCGCGCCGACCGAAATGTGCTAACAATTGTCCATGGAATGATTTGTCTCTCCACGATTTCTTTAACATTTTTTGTGTCTCACATTTCATGTTTAGTTGCATCAGCAGTTTAGTGTCTCTGTCATTCTGCGTGTCTTTCTGCTATTGTTATCTTTATTATTGTCTGTCCATATTATTATTATTATTATTATTATTATTATTATTATTATTATTATTATTACAAGCATATTATTATTATTACAAGTATTATAAGCATATTATTATTCAAGTCATACTTGAAATTTGATAAGGAAAGTTTTTCAAGGAATAAATTATAATTTATTCCTTGAAATTTATTAAATTATAATTCACAAAATACACATATGATTGTGTAAGCATCACAAAACTATATGTCTCCAACCTTCACTTTAGGAATGTATACAGAGTTTTAAATAATTACAGGTATTTGAGTCAATCACAAATAAAAGTTATTTCGACTTGTTGACCCTCATAACAATATTTGAAATTACGATGATGAGAAACAAATTTAAGTCTTTGACTAAATTAATTTTATACTAATTTAATTAGACTGACTAAATTAATTAAAAATAACATATTCCATATATTTTAATGCACAATTCTTGAAAAATGTACATTTTCTGAAAAATGGCTCCAGATATTTCTTTCCAAGCTTTTCGAACAGATAGTGCTAATTGGACTATTTTAATAAAACATAATTATCATTTTGGGTTATTTTTTGTTTTTGCTCACACATTTAATATGCACATTACCAGCAATTTGTAAATACTATTCTATTTGTAAGTGAAAGGGCTTGAAATGTCTTCAACCTCAGTTTTTCGAAAACTCAAAAATTTTCTGTGAAAAAGAGCTTGAAATTTTGCCTTTTTAGTAGGGCTTAAACGCCATTTTTTTGCGGAAAAGTCTACGCCATTCTGTAACATTCAGTTGTCATTACTCAAAACATATATTACACAAAACAAGTTTATTTATACTTTATAGCAAATATTTTATTTAAAATTTAAAATTAATTTTTAAATAAAGTTCTGAATGTTAAGTTCATGAGGTGGTTTACGATTGATAGGAGTGTGTTATTGAGAAACAGAAATCTACACATTTACAGAAAAGAAATCTACACAATCTTATAAAAGTATATTACCTTCTTTGCCAATAAATTCTTCATTATCTTTTTCTTAAACTAGTGGTGCTACAGAATGGCAGATACTTTCCCGTAGTAGATTTGTATTTCCTTTGGTATCGGCTTGCTATTTCAGCGTTTTTCCAATTTTCTTAATTTTTCGATTTCCTAGTTGTAAAACGAAATACTATTTTAAGAATATTAAAGAATAGTGAAACCTCGGTCTAAATGGCAATTTTCTTTGAAAAATTTGTGGCCGTTTTTTAGAGAATGGGTTTTAGGCGCTACTGTAAATGTAGGAATCGTTTGTGTATTCGAAAATATCTAATTGAAGTCACTTCAATTTAATTTACAAATACAATAATGCATACGATGGTATGCATTGTGGTAATCGTGCATATTAACGGTTTGAGAGATCTTTCAAAAATTACATATTTTGAAAATTTGAATTGTTTTCGATGTCTTTCTCCAACTACAAAATTGAAGATAGAGATTTTTCCTTGTGTAATTTGTGTAATTTTTGAAAAAAACGAAAAAATACCCCAAAATGGGCTTTAGGTCGTATTAAAGGGTGCAATTTGCCATATCCGTTAGAAACGGTTGAAGAAAATGTTTGGTGTCATTAATGAGAAAATGGCGTTTGTGCGTTTCTGAAAAATGCGTAATTTGTAGCTACTTTTCACAGAAAACGATTGAGTTTTTGAGAGACTTAACTTGACATGATGTACTCGTAAATATAGTAATGTCAAGAAAATCGCCACTAATGTAAATACTAACGACATGAGAAAAATAAAAAAAAATATTTTTGTACTTTTTTGAAAAAACAAAGAAATAGAGAAATACGGGGTTTATGTCACCTCATAGAGTACATTTAGCACTATCCTATCAATCGTTTAAAGGAAATATTTGGAGTCGTTTTTAAAAAATAGTTTTTTGGAAATTTTTAAAATTGCAAATATCTCGCGCTATATTGCCAGAAAACTACTAACATCTTCAAAAAATGTACATATCCTTAATGAAAGAACTCACTTTGGAGAACAAATTTTATTTAGAGGACTTTATCTTTAATTTTGTAACTGGTCGAAAATCCCGAAAAATATTCAAACTTTTCCAATTTTTGAAAATTCACAGTTAACCATGAAAATTGGACCTAAGCCACCTTGATAAGTGTAATTTACTCTATTCTTACAAGAAATTTAAAGAAACAATTTGGAGTCGTTTTGGAGAAAATTTTGAAATAATCTGGAAGGCTTCATTTGAAGTATCCCCAAATTTTGAAGAAAGTTTTTGAAAATCTCAAAGCTTAGACTAGAGCCAGATGGACAGGGACTTCTTCAATTTGGAAAAAATCCTACGAGTGGTTTATGCGTTAGTGGTGTTCACAGACGGACGAACAGACGGACGTTTTGTTTCCAATTAGTTTCTCGGTATCAAGAACAGAACAGAAACAGGGATTCTGGCTACACCACCTGTTTTTTTTCTTCTTAAATTAGCAACTGGTTTTATCCACTTAATCGTTATCAGGGCCCTGAAATTATTTTTTTTTGCCGAAATTTCGTCGTTTTTTTCGTGCAGCATTACATAACTTTCCCTATACTACGTATATTACTCCGCATATACGTACGTATTATGGGAAAGTAAAAATGGAATATACCTTTAATCGCTCTTTTGATTGGAATGTTCCCTTTTCAAGGCTTTTTCGAGATGTTAATATAGAACACAACTCATTAGAAACTAAGTTTCAGTTTCGACAATGCTTCCCTTACCTTCTTGATCCTAAACGGCTTTCACTGGGTGTTTGGGAATGCATATCGACAATTTCAGGAGATTTATGGCTGTGTACGCGGCCGAGTTAATGAACCTTTGTTACGCTTTAGACACAGCGCGCAACTCCAGCCTACTCTCTCCAGGATAACTACATTTTGCATGGTGTGTTTATGTTACGTAGAAGTCCTTACTCAGTCACAATGATTCTAAAAACAAGCTTGCTGAAAATGTTCAGAATTTTCATATTCATTTTGTTTTACTCTCCCAAGTTTAATTAGTTCCCTATATTCGCTTTATCGTAGAAAAATACTATTGTACAGTATGAAACAGTGTTCACTTCAACTGGAGTGAAATTTGAATTTTATATTGAATGAACATATTTTAAAAGAACATTTCTTTTCTGACCAATTTGTATGGAATCAAATGAAACATTGAAGTACTAGTTACTCTATCAATAATATTTTTAAGACCTTTTATATTTTTTACTTTCTCGCTCAGGAATAGATGGAAATTTATATAATGCTGCGCGAAAAAACGGTGAATTTTCGGCAGAAAAACTCTTATAGCCAGGCCCGGTAAAAAAGGGTTGCTAAATTTAGAAAAAATCCTCTAACATATGTCGTAACCAGATTTCATGTTTTGTGGACCTTTGATACTGAAAAAGCGAATGACCTAAAAAGTCTGTCCATCCGTCTGTGAACAATTCTAGTGGCTAAACTGTTCAGCCGATTTTCTGGAAAAGTATATAAATAATAATAATAATAATAATAATAATAATAATAATAATAATAATAATAATAATATAAGAGTTTGGAAATCGAGATCGAACTCGAAATGTGAGGTGCAAAAGCACAGGTCACCCCGATAGTTATAGGAGCTCTGAGATTTGTTTCGCAAAATTTGTATAAGAACTTAGCTAAACTTACAGGTCATTCAAAACACTGGGAAGTGCAAGAAATTGCTTTATTGGGGAACAGCGCACATTTTGTGCAAAGTATTGCAGAGGCACCGACAGTCTATTGATCTCCTTAGGAAGCTGATTGCAACCTGGAGTAGATTTTATGTTCAGCCCATTCATAACATCTTTAGTCGTGATGTAGAGGAATAATAATAATAATAATAATAATAATAATAATAACACAATTTAGTAATGACATTAGTATGTCATTTGGTCTCAAAAAGTGCAAGTCATTGCACCTTACAAAAGGGAAAATCACCCAAACCAATGGCTTTGACACAGGGAAAGGTATCATTGAAGACCTGACAGCCGAAAACATGTATAAGTATCTGGGGTTTCAACAACTGCGTGGAATCAACCACAATCTCATTAAAGAGAAAACTTTAGTCAAAATGATTAGAGGAGTGGAGGCAGTTTTTAAAAACACATCTTCATAGGCGCAATAAGGTCAAAGCGATCAACACCTTTGCCATCCCTGTTCTGGCTTACACGTTTGGAGTGGTGAAATGGTCCATGACAGAACTGGAAAATGCTGAGAGGCAGATCAGAGTAAAGCTAACCAAGCATAGAATGCGGCATCTCAAATCAGCAATTGAGAGGGTAACTCTACCTGCATTCAAGGGAGGAATGGGAATCATGAGCATCGCCAATTACATTGGAAACAGATTCAAGACCTTAGGGAACACTTCCATTCCAAGCAGGATAATCACATATATGAAATATTGTGCACCGCAGATGCAAATCTAACACCATTGAAGCTCAAAAACCAAGAACTGGAAACTACCTCTCAGTCTATGGAAGAAAAACTACTATCATGGAAGCAAAAATCTTTGCACGGTTCTTATCCTCATCAACCCGAGGATACAAATGTTGACAGTATTTCTACGCATATCTGGTTAACTTCAGAGAACATATATGGAGAAACCGCTGGATTCATGATGGCCATACAGGATAGAGTCACAGTTTTCTGTAATTAGCACACACAATTACAGAAAATATATTTTGAAAGAAACATTGGACGACAAATGCAGGTTGTGCACAACGGAAACTGAAACAATAGTGCACATAACACGGGTATGTAAAATTCTTGCTGGCACGGAATACCTACGACAACATAACAACTTTGCAAAGATTGTTCACAGTGCCCTGGCCGTTAAAGAACATCTTAACGTAGAAAGCGTGCCGTACTATCAATACCAACCTCCTCCAGTCTTGGAAAATGAATGGATCTCCAGTCTTGGAAAATGTACTGGGATAGGGAGATTAGAACAGACAAGACCATCACTGCAAACAGGCCATATATTACAGTGCTACATAAAATCAGAAAGGAAGTCACCATCATCGACATCACAGTTCCATTAGCACATAATCTCCACTCGGCATATTCCAATAAGATATCAAAATACCGAGAACTTGCGGAAGAGATCAAGAACATTTGGAAGGTTGAAAAAGTGCATTTCCGTCCCCAGACAATTTCTACCACCGGGATAGTAACAAAATCGCTCATTAAACAGCTACAGGAACTAAATATAAAGCATGTACTGGCAGCTACTCAAAAAGCTATCATTCTGGACACATGTCGCATTGTGAGGAAAACTATTACTGATAAGTCTGACATGTAATACGGACGGACCTAAGAGAAAATGCACAGATCTCCCTCGATTCTTGCTCATCGGAGCCGTACGAGTGAGCCTAGCCACAGCAACACTAGTGGCAGGTGAATGTTTCCCCCCCGCGTGGGAGAAGTGCAAAAGTCATAATAATAATAATAATAATAATAATAATAATAATAATAATGGAATGCAATTCGGTGTTGAAAAATGTAAACTAAATGCAATGAGGAAAGAAAAGTGGCAACATCAAATGGATTACATCCTTAAAGAAGGAAACGATAAACAAGAACGAATTCATGCCATAAATCCTGAGGAATATTATAAATATCTTGGATATTTACAACGATCTAATGTTGACCAAAAAATTACTAAATCCAACATATCCCAGGAATTTAATATACGCCTGAGTAAAATTCTGAAAACGAAACTCAGTGCTGGCAGGAAAATTAAAGCTATAAATACATATGTAATTCCAGTGCTGACCTACAGCTTTGGTATTGTCAGATGGACACAAACCGAACTGGATGCATTCAATATGAAATGCAGAGTACTGTATACCAAATTTAGATCTCGCCACCCTAAAAGCGCAGTTGAGAGATTCCATCTACCTAGGTCTCTGGGAAGACGGGGTGTCATAGATATTGTGAATCTCCACAACCAACAACTGGAGAGACTGCGCCAGTACTTTCAAGAAAAGGCTAACAGAAGTAAGATACATCAGATTGTAACATACATTGACCGGAAAATCACACCATTAAACCTGAATGATGAAAAAATGAATCTACAAGAACGAATACAGACCAATGAAATGAAAATCAACAACTGGAAAGAGAAGCAACTTCATGGACGCTACCTGTACCAGATAGAGGGAGAACTGATGGATCGTAAGGCATCAATAAAATGGTTGTACATGGGAGAGCTTTTTGCTGAGACAGAGGGCTTTATAACAGCTATTCAGGATCAAGATCAGGTCAAGGATCAACTAAAAACTACCGTAAATTTATCCTGAAAGACACAAACGTTCGTGAAGACAAATGTTGGCTATGTGGAGAACAAAGAGAAAATATATGCCATATTGTCAGTGGATGCAGTTCTCTAGCATCTTCAGAATATACAAAACGACATGACGACGTTTGTAAAGTGGTTTATCAGTAACTATGCCATAATAATAACCTTTTGATGGGTAACAGAACACCATATTACAAATACACTCCTGAACCAGTCATTAACACAAATGATCACAAAATGTACTGGAACAGGTCCATCTTAGCAGATAGAGCTGTATTATCTAATAAACCGAACATTGTATGGCATGACAAGAAAAAGAAGAAAGTGTATCTGATCGATGTCCCTGTCCCGCTAGCTCACAATATCTCAAATAAAAGGAGTAAAAAAATTCTAAAATATCAACCATTGGCAAATGAGATAAAGGAAATTTGGAGCGACGTAGAAATGGTGACTATTGTACCAATTATTCTAGGTGCCACTGGTGAAATTCCGAAGTTCCTTCATGGATACCTGGCTGAACTACAACTGAAGAAGGGGCTATACATCCAAGTGCAGAAGATTGTCATACTAGACACATGCAACATCGTGAGGAAGTTTCTAAACCTTGATGGTTGATCCAGTGCTGATTACAACAGATGAATCGTGTATCTCTTACTCATGGTAACCGAGATGCATGTGTGGAAAGAAGTGAAAAGCAAAGAAACAATAATAATAAAAATAATAAAAATAATAATAATAATAATAATAATAATAATAATAATGATAAAGCCGTTGATCCCAATGTTGGACAAAACCTCCCACTTAAAATAGTGGGGTGGCTCAAAATTGTAAACGCTTTCTGGTGACCTAATCCTGGAGAGCGTTTATTCAAAGCGAATTACACACTGCCTATATTATTGACCCCTGTTCACTTTATTCACTGACCACATTGGTGTTGACCACAGTCCATGTAATTGTCCACTGGCCATATTATTGTTTACTCATTATTCACTGACTACTGATTATACTACCATAACTACCCACTGTTCACTTATTGATCACTGTCTATCGTGTTTGCTTCTATTCATGGTTGACCATACTCCTGACCATTATTGATTGTTGAACTTGCTGTAATTGTCGCTCCAATTATCTTCACTATGTGTGAGAAGTTTCTATCTTTCTCTTTTCTTGGCCTTAGCTGGCTGTAGCTCGGATTTCATCGCAGCAAATTAATATTCCCCAATCGATCTGGCTGATGTCGCGGCCCCTTGAATTTTAAACCTGGGGAGAATTTGTGGGGAGTATTTTAACTGTGGGGAGAACTTTATATGCAGCCCCTGGAAAATTTGCAAAAAATAGCTCCATCGTTTGATTAAATGTTTGGTTAGTTAGTGTGAAAGATGTTTAAGAGAATGATGTAGGTTTCATGATAGTTGAAAACCCTGATTTTTCGAAAATTGCAATAGTACAAATGTTTTTCGGAATCTTCTTACTGTTAAAATATTAAAGATTGAGGATTTTTCCCTTTAATGAAATCTTTTCCTTAAAAATAGATTTTTAAGTAAGATCATGTACAATTTTTCGAAATTTTGAGAACATTGAGCAAACTTTTGAGTGAAAGTACAGGCGAGAATATTCGTGCTATTTTAGCAACACAAGTTCTTAATTTATTTTTGGATCTAGTACATTAAAACAAAATTTGGTAAAACTGTCACTCTCTTGAATTTAAAATTATTTGAACAAAACAACATGCGCTAAACATCACGTCCACAGCTTCAAACTGATAGTAACTACCTTAATAATTAATTCGAAATATTTTTTAATTATTAAGTTTTTCTTAAATTAAGGTATCAACACAATTTTGATTTTTAAATAGAACTCCACAGATTAACTTATTTCATGATAACGATCATGAATAGACGAGATCATACATATGCACATTATTCCATGTTGCAAAAGAATATTTTTGAGAAATGTAATGTCTCTTACAACATCGTCGACTGTTAATATTTTGTCATTATCGCGGTCAAAGGCGCTTCAAGCCTATTCTGTTCGGTTGTGCACCTCCCGTAAATTCGTTTGAGTGAAAACCGAACTTCAATATCTCCTTTCAGGAGATATTCAAAGGGAACCCCTTAGTAATCTACCTACCTTAGCCTGTACTATGAGCTAATGACGGATTATTCCATTTTGTAAGAAATCATGGACACAAAATCCCGTAAGCGTTTTACTGTTGAATAGATTATTCCCGAGGTGCATCAAGGAGATTTAAGACAAAATACACAGGCGTTAGAAAATTACGGCGTATTTGGATTATCAAACGTCCAAGCAACCCGCAAAATACATTACGCCGCATCTCAATGCGTAAAACTCCGAGACGGTGCGCTCACGAAATTTAAAACAAAAATTTACCTATGCAAATAGATTTCTGTGCCGTAATCGACAAATTAGGGTCCTTTCTGGACATTCTAATCATTATTTATGGTTCCGTCACTCCGTAGCAGGAATAGCCAGAAACGCTGAAAGTTGGGATCAAGGGTGAAGCTAATTCTACTTTAAAAAGAATGATCTTAATGGATCTCCTTTTTAAAGATTTCGACTTTTGCAAAAAATAATCGGGGCTTTTCTATTTGTATATTTTTGGGGGTTTTCGCTTTTCTGGGTAGTTTAGCAGAACTTCTCATTTCACCAAGCAGGTCAATCACATCTCTACACACCGCCGTGCTGTTCATAAAATTTCGTAATAAAGAACAGGTTTACTAGTTCGAGAACATTTGTGAGGAAATTTTCGGAAAAAAATTGTGGGAAGATTTGGAGCAACTTTTGGAGCAATGTATGCACAGTAGGAGGGCACTGAGGAAAACATTTTGGAGAACATTCAGGAGAGCATGTAGGGTTCATGTGATGAAACATGTGAGTGAACATGAGGGATTGTTTGAAGGAACATTAGAGTACACATGTGGGGAATCTCATTGGGAACGTACGGAATTACATGGGAGGGTACAGATCGTCAATTTGTGGTAACTTGCGAGGGAACATTTGGACATGCAAGAGACCATGTGAACATACGGCAGACCATGTGGTGAATATCCTATATAACATGCAGAAAACATGCCGGCGGAATTAACAGCGGTACCTAGGAATCTAGTGGTGCTACAACAGCGTATACTTTCTCGTATTATTGAAAAAACTACGTAGAAGCCATTTCTGCCCTACTACATCTTAGCTAGTATTTGAAAACGACCAATTCAACCAAGAAGCAAACAACTTACTGTTTCCATCGCGGTGTTGTCAAAATCATGTGAAATCCACAACTGCATAAAAATATAATACAAAAGTTTTGTAAACTTGTATTGGAAAAATAAGCCTGATACCATACAGCTAATCAAGTCACAACAGTGACACGTAATTCACAGAACTTCGCGACAGTGGAACAGAATTCCATTGTTGCATTCCCTGCATTGTCGATATTACCTTAAAGAGCTAGCTATTTTTATTTCCAATGTTTAAAAATAAATAATTTCTAAAAGATTAAAGTGTAAATGTATAACAAAAGGTCGAATGTAAAAACGAACAAAAAAAATAATATACAAAAATTGCAATTTTAAATTAACGACGCATGCGGCTGTCTAAAGCGCAGTAAATTTGCATCGGGATAATGTTTGTCACGAAATTACAGTAAAACTACTCGTATTTTCAAAAAGTTAAGCATGACCTTATTTGAAGACGTATTTTTAATAAATACCAGGGGAAAACCAGCTGCCACCTATCGCCGCCGCTCAAAGTACATATTTTTGACATTTTGTTAATTTGATTCTAATGGTAGAACGGAAATATTAATTTTAGAATATTCAAGAATACTAAATGGGAAAATGTACTAAATGGGAAAATTCTTTTAAAATTTTGTAGCCGTTTTTAAGAAAATGGCGTTTAAGCGCTACTAAAAAAATCCTTCGTAGGCCTTCCTTCGGAGGGGAAGTAAATCCGGCTGTTTCATGTAGTAGATTCACTGCATGTAAAATATCCTCAAGCCTAAATGAAGCTGCTGAGATAAATTCAAATCACCAGTTTCGTCGCTCAGATAATAGCTTCTTTCTCCTCTAGATGGTGAAAGGAGCGTAGCAAAATTTGCGTGGTCAGACGGAAGAGCGGGTCTGAAGGCCCAAGTCTCGCCCCCTAAAATAAGGGATTAACTTACAACAAATGCGAAATTTAAAGCTCTTTTGCTTTTAATGCTCTGAAAATGCGTAAATTTGAGCTCGTTTTCACAGAAAACGACTGAGTTCTCGAGAAATTTTACTTGAAATTATTTATTTCACAAAAATACTCATTAATATAATCATGGCAATAAATCGCCGTTAATGTAAATATTAACCACGTGAGAGGCAAGTCTAAAAAATTACATTTTTGCAATTTTTGAAAAAACAAAAGAATACAGCAATATGGCGTTTATGTCATCTTATAGAGTATATATATCACTATCCCTACCAAACGTTTAAAGAAAAATTTTGGAGCTATTTTGGAGAAAATCTTTTTTTGTATTTTTTTAAATTGCACATGTTGCACACAATATTGCGTGATGACTAAAATTTTCAAAAAACTGCACTTGACCTTAATGAAAGAACTCACTTTGAAGAACACATTTTATTTGAAGGAAATATTTATATCTGTAATTTTGTAGTTGAAGTTGGAGGCCGAAAAAATTTAACTTTTGCAATTTTCGAAAAATCAGGGTTATCTGTGAACATCGGACCTATGCCAACTTAATAAGTGTATTTTACTCTATTCTTACAAGAAGTTTAAAGTTGAGTTGTTTTTGAGAAAATTTCGAAAATGTCCGAGGTTTTCATGTAAATTACCTCCCAAAATTGAAATCGGTTTCAAATTCAAGGGGTCAAGAGATCAGACAGATCGATCGGAGAGTATCGATTACGGAGAAAATCGGCTGAGCGGTTTGGTGGCTAGCGTCGTTCGCACACAAGCGGACGGACTGACGGACAGTCGTTTTGCTTTCAATTGGTTTTTCGGTATCAAGGACCCACAAAACCGAGATTCATGGCTGCATCACGTGTTAGGAGATTTCTTTTTCTTAATATAGCAACTGGATTTATCCAAATGCTGAATTGGATTGTCATAAAAGAGCAGAAATTATCAATCTATATAAAACAGAATTGACACAATAATTAATTTTCTAGTTGAGGTTTCAGCTTGAAGTTGGAATCTAGTGTGAAATAAATTTCATTTTTAAATCAATGATTTACAAAGTGCGGAAGGTTCGCATGGACCCAACTAGAATATACTTACAAGGAAATCGAATAGTGGTTTGAAATAGGTACTTTGATATTTTGATTTATTGATTAGTGATTCCGAGTGCGTCAACTTCTCAGGGCATTAACCCCGTAAGTGTAGTGCATGTTTTGCTAGGGAGGTGGCGGTGATCTTCACCCCGCTGGATGGTGAGACCAACCGTCGGCTAGCAGGGATTTCCTCCACCAAGTATCTCCCACTACCGAAGCACCGCCCGAGACGGAACAAGCTCTAAGCTCCCGGCATGTGTGTTAGTGTAGAGGCTGTAAATGTGAGTGTAGTAAGGGATACGGTAAAACCAGAAACGGAAGGAAACATCGTGTGAAGTCCGTGGCCCCTTATATTAGGGTACTGCTCCGGCATTCGTCTAGTATGGATCATAGAAATCACGAAAAACTGCCAATCAGAGCAATCGGCCGGCACTCAGATTTTAAATGATTATCACACGTGTTTTATGCCTTTTTTACATTATTAAGGATCTTAACGGAAAAGTACTACCTGTAAATGTGTTTAGAAACAACTCACAGAGGGACGATAACAAAAAATGCAGTATTTAAGAAGCCCTGGGAGAGCACAATACACTCTTCTCTAACTCCCCCTGCCACCGCCTTCGTGGAATGGTCCTCCAAACGTGGTGCCCCAGCTCATGCATTATTCTTCTTTCCTTCTCCAGTCCCGGGAACCATCTCGAATCATTGCGATTTGGCCACACCTGCCGTGGAGTATAATATTGAAATGTATCAAAATAAGCAATTTAAGTCGTAACAATAACAACAGTTTATTTGGGATGTGTTTCAATGCTTCCAAAATCTATACTTGTACCAAAAACTATGCCAAAGTAGTCAAAACGCCAGGAGAGAAAAAACAAGTTGTAATTCCAAAAAACCTCTACCAGTAGAAGTACAAAATTTCGCGTTAACCAGAGACAGAATGAGCGCAGAACAGTGGACGTGAACATGGTCGGCGTAACAGGCGCTGATTCTCAAGGCGCACTGCAACTCGTAATCAACTCCGAAAACTAGTCTGTTCTCTGAGGCATCGGCTAGATCGTTATATACAGCCGCCGGTCCTAACTCGTTCCACGATTTGGTGATTTTAGAACGTTTACAGCACCTTCGACTTCTGTCGCTATAATATACTCGCCCGCGCGAGCTCAAACTTTCGCCAGGCACACGGCAAATTTAGAATTTGTATTAAATTATGTTGTTGAAGCATGAATTTGTCGTAGATTGATGCAAACAATTTCTGACCAGATACGTGTAAGAGCTGTTATGTATACGTAGAAAAATACCATAATAGCCGTGGTATGTTATCACAAACTATTTGCGGGCATTCATTGAGAATGTAAAAATAAGTTTCAATCATTTCGTTTCCTGTGCTCTCCAATACATTTAGAGGTAATGATATTATTTTGAAGAAGTTTGAAATTGAAGATTGAAAAGTATGCATGTTCAATAGTTTAGGCTGACTTAGGAATCACGGAAATCTTCAATGTAGAATACATTTCACTAAACATTTTAATATACAGAATTTAGAATCATAAAGTTTAGTAAAGGAGGTTTTAGATAATGACTTAGGGTAAGACTGAGATTTATCTACATATAGTCTAATATTTCCGAACTGCCTAAGCTAAAACCCCAGCGTCTTTCCCTTTTCTCTTCTGATATTAAAAGACCAAACTAAGTAGAAGAATACATATGTATCTTTCTTCTGACACCCCTAACTAGTAGAGGTTCAGTGTACTTGAAAATCAGCATTGCCTCTGCCTCTGTAGCGCCTGCGTGCGGGGTGTGAGTCGCGACGATGGTGAATTTTCGACACTTACTATATATCTAGATGAATTCAGCCGCTGTCTGAAGCAGAATTCTTGTGGCTGGCTACTCTGATTGGTAGTTTTTCATGTTCTTTTTAATAAATACCAGACTAATGCCGGAGTCATGGCCATATCAAACGGGCCAATGAACGTCCTCTTCCTTGTCCTAACATCTCCATTTACAAACGAAATTTTGCTTACATTACTGCACTGCCACTCATGTCGGGAGACCAGACAGGGGCGGTGCCCCGATGACAGAGATATTTAAAGGAAACACTGCAAACCGATATGTAGATTGGCGACAGATCTTACCATCCAGCACCCTTCGGTAACAAAATATTCACTACACTAACGGGACGAATGACCATATCAGTGGACGTGCTCGGAAACAACAACCAACCAAAAATAGTATTTTGAATAACCTTAAAGTAGAGACTCGCTAATCTACTTCTTAACAGGTACATTTAATAACAACTTAAATTGTAATGTTTTAATGGCGATGGAAGGAAAAGGGTAGTCACTTATAGTTCCAGGTCTCAGAGGCTTTGATTTTCTGTCGATGGCAGAAGGACTGCGCGTAGAATTATCGCGCAAGAATTGATTTTAGAAGCGTTTAGCACAGTTGGCGAGCAGTGAATGCCTTGTGCCGCAGGTCGCTGCTGGAGCCGCCGGCGGTGCAGGCGCGCGCCTTCCTGCCCGCGGAGGGCGAGGCGCCGGCGCCAGTGGCGCCGCCCGCGGCGGCGCGCAGCGCGCACACCTTGGCCGAGACGATCGCCGCGCGCGCGGCGGAGCTGGCGGCGGCGACGGCGGCGGCGGCCAACCGAGCGGCGGCGGCGGCGGCGGTGGCGGCGGTCACGGCCCCGCCGGCTGTGGCGGCGCGCAGCCTCGACGATCCGGACGCCTCGGACGGAAGTCACGCTGCCGTCCACGCTGTAGGCGCTCGGACGCTCGACGACGGAGCGCTGGAAGCAGCCATCGGGAGCCATCAAGGACCGGCGCGCGCCTTGCTTAACGCTGGAGAAGTAGGCGTTGGTGGAACGGCGCGCGATTCGACAATGAAAGAGATAGTTGCTCGCACCTCGGTTTCAGATCGGGAAGCTAACTTACAAGAAACGAGTGATACGATTGCTCCCAGATTTTTAGACGACCCAGTGAGTGGCATCGACAAAGAATCAGTACCCGCAGAGACTCCTACTCTGCGTCTTTTTGACGACAAATCTATACAAACTACCTTCAGTGCGGTAAATGCTCCGAGGTCAGGTTCTGTTATGTTTACGTCCGCATCTTCTCGCATGTTTAACAATGCACCTATAACAGAGGCATCTGTAAGATACCTAAACGCTGATACGTTGGCGACTGAGCCAGGGCCCGTGACAACTGGGATGCACTCGCATATGGAAACGGTCAACGCAGCCGCCAACGTGCCGAGCACGCGACCCCCTGAAGTGATTGCTACTCGACTCCTAGACTATCCTGAGACGGAGTCAGCCAACAGGTACCTTCAGCCTGCCGAATCCTCCGGCGCCAGCGAAGTGTCTTTGAGGATATTCGACATGGACAAACCTGTAAAAATCGAACCGAAAACTGAGAAAATTATGCCTCGTTTGTTAGATATCGCAAATGAAAGTTCCCGGCAATCACCAGTTGCGAGGGCTGAAAGTCCGCCGGTAACATCCCAAGCAAAGGCGACTCGGTATCTAAGCGACACAGAAACAGCAACGCCACGCGCTACGTCCTCGAAAGCAAATCCTGTGGAGAGGTTGGATGCTTTAGAGGAAGTAGTTGCTCGTATATTGGACAGCGGGTCACCTGCGGCTACTCCTGCCAGTAACGCAACGAATTCAGAAGGAAAATCTATTATTTCACCACTTGTGGCTGAGAGCGCGACTTCTGTGGCCCTCAGGTCTCCAGACTCGGTCGAAGAGGTTGGCACACAGAGGCAAGGCGTCACTTCCGACAAATTCCTTAATCCTGACGTTCCGCCCGTCATTTCCGCGCGACCGGGGGGTAGTGAGGCCAACTCCGCTGCCCAAGACATCGCTCCACGCATCCTGGCGGGGGTGGCACAAACGCCCCAGGCAATAGGCGAAAGGGCCCTGCCCATTGCCACGGAGGCGGCTGTTCCTTCCTTGGATGGCAGTGCGAGCGCTCCGAGGGTCCGACCATACAACACAGAAGCCCCCAATCCAACCGCAGAAGCGATCAATCGCGCGTTTGACGAAAAGGTCACAAAGGAAATGGACACTGGAAGATATATTGATTCAATGAGAGGACGGCAAATGGAAGCCCATCGAGTAGAGCAGATAGCATCGATGTCGACTTCACCAAACAGCAATGTTGATCATGTGGTCATGCGCATGTTGGACCCACGTGTCGGCGCATATACTAGCGATGCGGACGTGCGGCGAATGCTAGAAGTAGCTCCTAGATTCCTTAATGCAGACATGGCAACTTCGAGAGGTGAAATGGTAGCTCATCCTGTCCAAGACGAATGTTTTTATCCAGCGGTGAGACCAGAAGGGATAGCAAGATCTTTGGAAACGGGTCATGATCAATATGGTCATTATTATATTGATCCCAAAATATCTACTCTCCGAAGCTACGGACGTACAGAAAGCATGAGAAATTATGGAGAGCCAGTAGGCACTGCAGTACGGTATTGGGGCCACCCTATGGACACTGGATACCCCAAGGGCATAGTAGGCATGGCTTCACAAAGATCTTCTGGCATGGAACCGGGCCCTCGAGTTCAATTTATGAACCCAGTACACGATTCCAGCGGCCAACCAATGCGCATGCCCGGAATAGTGGATCTCCAATACCCGGGTCAGTTACCGGTGACTACTCTTCGACCCACGGTCAAAGCAGATGTTCGGTTCCTGCATCAGGACCACACAGTTTCTCCCACAGAAGGGAAAGGATACAGCGGTCCCAGAACCATCGAAATGGAAAAGCAGGCTGAAATGTTCTGCGATGGAGACCAACTCTCAGCCAGATCCTGGGGAGAGGGTGCTAGCAGCGAGATGCAGGTTGGGCGCCAACAGGTCATCCCTGCAGCAAGAGCTGAGAATATCCAACCGCTGGCCTATACAGCAAGGGCTGAGAACGACCAACCGCTGCCCTATGCAGCAAAGACTGAGAACGGCCAACCGGTGGCCTATGTGGCAAGGGCTGAGAACGGCCAACCGATAGCCTATACAGCAAGGGCTGAGGACGGCCAACCGATGGCCTATGTGGGAAGGGCAGAGAACGGCCAACCGATGCCCTATGTGGGAAGGGCAGAGAACGGCCAACCGATGGCCTATGCAGCAAGGACCGAAAACGGCCAACCGCAGGCCTATGCAGCAAAGGCTGAGAACGGCCAACCGCTGTCCTATTCAGCAAGGGCTGAGAACGGCCAACCGGTGGCCTATGCCGCAAGGGCTGAGAATGCTCAAACGCTAGCCTATGAAGCAAGGGCTGTGAACATTCAACCGGTAACGTACGTAGGAAGAGCTGAAAGCCGACAAGTGCTGGTCTCAACAGCAAGGGATGAGAGTGACCAACCTCCGCCCCCTGTAGCATGGGCTCAAAACGGCCAATCGCTTTCTACTGTAGCAAGAGCTGAGAGCGGCCAAACATTGCCCCCTGCAGCAAGGGCTGAGAGCGGCCAACCGCTGGCTTATGAAGCAAGGGGTGAGAGCGTCCAACCTCCGCCCCTTGCAGCAAGGGCCGAGAGCGGCCAGGCGCTGGTCCCTGCAGCCAGGGCCGAGAGCGGCTCCGATCCAGAGCCTCCGCCGAGCGCTGGCGTCGCGCCGCGCAGGGCCTCGGAGGAGATGCCGGAGTCGCCAGCGCCGCGCTCCTCCGACGCCTCGAGCAGTCGGCAGGCGAACGCCTCCGGCGCCGCGGCGGCGACGGCGGCGCGCGCGCTGAGCGAGGCCCCGCCCGGCGCCCAGCCCGAGGACCCCGAGGGCCTCGCGCGGCGCGCCTCCTTCGTCAACGTCGATGTCAACGTCCGCGACAGGTGCGCCTTCAATCCCTTACCACCACCACAGGGGACGCAGAAGGAATGGTACAAACTCCTACGGCACGAAGGAGATCGAAACTCATCATTTTTCCCAACGAACATACAGTGGGAAATTTCAAATTGAAGAGTTACACATATGTATTTCATTTTTACGTTACCCCTTATGCATAAATGTTCGGCGGGTAAGGTTCTGACGCAGTCAAGAATATTTCATTTGCCTACCGAACGAGATTGCTTAACAATCAGGGGGAAAGGACTCATGAGTAAGCCCTTTAAATGAAACATCTCACTACATGTTCATTGGCAAAAAGTGATCATTTTCTATCCCTGTACTTGTCTTAAAAGTTTGTAACATTTATTTTGAAACACCCGTATGCAAATCATGGGTCAGACAGAAAGTGAAAAAATTGCGTCACGCTTTTCCCATCACTAATGATTGTAACGTTATACTTGTACTCACTTTCAAAAAAAAGATGCATCAGCAAATACGTGAATATGGTGATTTCGGAAACCATTGTAAAGCTTAGGAATATTCTCGGAAAATTACCGTGTTTGCCCTCTTACTTTAACTTGAACAGTTCTTAAGTAACACATTCATAACAAGGTTGGGTATCGTAGTTGCTAATTCGTCGTCTTTCAAATGCGAATGAACGACAAATACAGCTTTTTAACCCACATTTTTCCCGACGATTACGCCGCTCAGCATACATTCACATTTTTTAAATTTAAGGTCGCATCAACTACTCGGTCATTAGCGACCACTATTGGAGTAACGTTACGACATGAAGATGACACGAAATGGTGATGATAGGGGATGAAGAGACAGACACATACAACTACGCCCGAAGCGGGACTCGAACCCGCGACCCCACGGTCCAAGACCACTACGGCACTACTGCTTTAGCGATCTCAGCCCCGGGGCCGGCATACACTCACTTCTGGTTGCCCCTTTCCTCATTCGTCGTTCTCCCGCGTTACTCTCTTCTCACCCCCCCCCCAGCCGCTCACAGGTATCTTACCTATCGCTAACCTTCCGTTTACCCACAGCCTGCCTGCCGCTCACTCTATAATCTGCCACGTCTTCCCCTCTCCTCCGCCGCTTCCCTCCGCCATTCCCCGTTCACTCCCCGCTCTTCAGGCGGCGGTCACAATGAAGTCCATTTCAATCGCCTGACGTCGGACAAATCCAAACGAAACAGATCCTTGACCGACAGCCGATATTTTCAGTCGCCGATCAGGTTCAATACAACTATTTCTCTTTAACATCACGTGTTTGAACGAACGGAACCTGAGACAAAAACGGCCGGCCGAAACTTTCGGTTGAAATCGGCTCCACCGTGGCCGCCGCCGTCCGCCACTTGACTCCCGAACGCTACCACTCTCCATTCGCTCTTCTGCCACTAAACCGTCGCACATTCGTCGATCCCTCGCTGTTGACTATTCGCACCCCGCACCTCACGCTTAACGTTTTTCCAATCGCTGCTCACCAACCCTCACTTGCCTAGCTCTTAAAGAAACATTATTTTTTCCTCTAAGGGAAAAGTTTAGTAGTGTTTGTGGCAATCAGTTCTTAAATTTGAAAAATCATTCAATATTGTTAGCAAGCATTTATTAATAATACTTTGGATGTGTCCTTCTCTACTAGTGTTTATCTCTAAAGTAATTCTAAGTTACATTCACCATAAGCATTAAGAAACCACAATGATTTTATTTTTGTATTAAGAAATTCAAATGATTAATGTACTGTAAATTCATTTTCACCCGTATCTGCCTGGCGTACCTGAATCTGAAGATAGTTCAAACTTTCACCTTAAACTTTTGGGGCAATGCAATTAGAACTTCATATTGATTTCTATGACATCTAAAAGAGTGTCGCCATGTGCTTTTCAAAATTTTGAGAAAATGTTTTAAATTATTTTTTTGAAATTATACAATGATGTAATGAAAATTGTAAAATAAATAATTCATTCAGATGAGGATTAAATAGTTTGAAAATCTGTGGCAACAAAGGTGCATTGTTTTCTTGTGGCTAGTTCCCATAGGTTTTTAATTCATAGTGTTGAAGTGGATCAATGTTGGAACGTCAAATAGCATGTTGTATGGTATTTTCGTTCCAAGCCATCAGTTGATATCCTTCCAGTTGCACGTCTTTGGCATGAGCTCTGATTGGGCGAGTGGAGGCGAGCGCGCTGTGGCTGAGAGCGCTGGCGCGCATGCGCAGGTCCGGGCACGTGCACGGCGCCGCCTCCGCGCGCAAGGCGGCCGGCCGGCGGCGCCACCACCACCACCACCACCACGAGCGGCGCCTCGCGGGCGGGGGCGGGGCCCCGCCGCCCGTCCCGCCCGCCCCGCCCGTCCCGCCCGCTGCCTTCGCCCCGCACGCGCCCATCCGTCGCACCGCCGTCTTCGGCGCTGCCTACAGCCCCGCAGGCGCGTTCGGCGAAACGGCAGCCTTCCCCTACTACGGCGACACCCTCGCCTCCGCCTTCATGCCCTACGGAGACTTCTACGTACGATAAGCAACTGTAAGTCCTCCACTCAGCGAGCGTGCAGTGTCTTCACTTGTGTAGTTAGGAGAACACCAAAGCTACAAGGACTCTTACAATACCCTTCCGGCTAAACTCCTTATAAACATAATGCCTTGACTACCATTTATACTGTACGAAATGTAGTATAACGTGATACGATACAAATGAAACACACATTCAACTGACACAAGAAAGGTGGAATATGTCGTTACGCATGTTGGTATATTCTTCTTCTGTCTTTCCGTGTAATGTAAATACTGTAATAGCCATGTTTGTTTCATTTGTAAAAAGTAAGACATAACTATTATTCCTGACAATCGAAATAAACGCAGAAATGCACCAAAGGCGCTTAGTTTGAATTGGTTAAATTGGACTTTCAATTTATAGCTGAGTTGTTAGTAGGGCAGAAATTACAATATTTCAATATGATGAAACTATTTCCAATAATGCGAGAAAGTATGTGATATAGCTCATATAGTTTTTATAAAATATTGTGTGGCTGCTTTCTTAAGAAAGAAAATACGAAGGCTATTTTTGCAACCCCAGATGTTCCATTAAAAAAGACAAAGGGAAAAAATGAATTTATTACCAAAAGTTACGTAATGTAACTATGTTACTTAATCTACATAATCATTTTGCATGATCAAGTTGCGTTGCCATTAATAAAGACGTCTCGAGAACCCAGCAACTTTTTTTTAAAGTTTACAAACGGATCGTTCATTGGTGAATTTTTAGTCCGCTATTCCGTTCTCGATGAAAGCAATTGACACCACGCAACTCCCATTTGACGGGCGGGCGTGCCAATCGCAGCAGCCATCACCAGGGGCCTACAGCTCGGCTCAAAATGGCGTCATGGGGTCGAATATAGCAGACATTATGAAGAGATAGATGCACAATCGTAGAATGCTCATCCCCAAATCCTGCTTAGCTAGCGGTTTAGCAGGTTCAATTCGATGTCAAAAAAAGGGATTCACTGATTGATGATTCCAAGCACAGCTCAACAGCTATGGTCGTTAGTCCCGTTAGTGTAATAAAGGTTTTAACCCTGGAAGTGACAGTGTTCTTCCTTCACTGGATGGACAGATCAGGCACCGACGTACACTCACGACGTCACGTCACGCCGTGACACGTCACGACGCGTCGACTTGTCGAGGATTCCCTCCTTTAGGTATCATCCACAACAGAGCGTCGCCGCAAATCGGGGCAAGCTCTAAGCTACCGACTGGTGTCCTGATATGTGTGGTAGTGGAGTGCATGTAAGTGATGTGATCACAGGCGGTACGTGACCCATTGGTTTGGGTACTCTTGAGCTATTCCACGTCAAATCTCACAAAACTTGACAATACTTTTTTTTTAATGTACAACGTTGTTTTCTTAAATCTGGTCATCAAAAAAGAGGCACGTGCTTTTTTTATTTGCCTGAAAATTGATTATTGATTTAATATGGGCATATTCAAAAGAAATGAATCTATTTGTTCAGAAAGGAAAATTAAGCGAGAAATAAAAAAGCACCCAGTTTACACAATTCGACTGCTTTTTTATTTCTCGCTTCATTTTTCTGTCTGAGCAAATATATCCATTTCTTTTGTAAATAAACAATTTACATGTTACTGGAGTGTTACAATGCTTCCATAATGTAAATTTTTGCCTAGAAATATTTTTTTCAAACCCAATTTGAGTGCTCATTTCGGCCCAACCATTCGGAATATCTACGTAGTTTATTTGACAAAATATGCTTAGAATTGTCTTAAGAGCTTATTTTCGAAGTTTCGACTTTTCCTCCCCGGACACTCTGTATAGCTGTGTCAACTAGCCGCCTTTGGGACAAATTTTCTGAAGCCAGTTGGAGGCTAGTTCCTCGTTTATCCGTGCGATCGGTTGGGGTCGCGGTGTAAGATATACATCTTAAGACATCATCTGAAACTGCTGTTATAATACCCGCAAGTTTTCTTGAGCCCTCAACCCGCTTGTTGCGGGCAGAGTGAGTGAATTAGTTACGACCGTGGTCACCAGAGTATTTTAAGTACTACCAACTCCTGTACAAGCTCACATCATCGCTTAGATCGTATTGTTATAGTACATATTCAATATGAGCACATTTTCTCCCCACTGAAATCGATTTACGACCACTCTCACGTAAATATTCTATGAATTTATATATTGCACTCATTGTTAGGCCTACTCACATGCTCTGCTCCTTATTCGCATTTATGTGTTCTTCCAATAAACAGAAAACCTCGTAACAACACAAGTCAAATTATTAATATATGATCACACGTGATATACAATAATAGTAATAATAATAAGAAGAAGAAGAAGAATACGAACAGTGAAATTGCTTTTATTTCAAATTATCAGTTTTGTCTCCAAGTTACGCCCACGATTAGAACTATGTTTCTGTAACAATAATTCCATAACTACATAGACATCAGAAATCATTGCGTGGGACGAATACATTTTAAAACATACACTTCCAATCATCGTAAACACCACGAACCAAAACAATTCACTGCCTGATACCGCCAAAGCACACTGCAAACATTCTAATTTTCCCGCACTTTATATTTGTAATATTGTCAACAGTGGCAGCTGCGGTTCACGCTATTCGACTATTTCTGGTGGCAGAGAGAGGGGCCAGGGCTGGAGAAGAGGGACCAGGGCTGAAGAAAAAGTGCGGATATAATACACATTACACGACCAATCACGACCTTGCACAAATGAGACCCAAAGATCGCAGCACTTATATGAGAGAACTGTGAGAACTAGCCTCACATTAGCTTCAGTTTTAGACTAGGAGTAAACACACCTAAATATCTTACACAGTGCGAAGAACTCTCTATTTCCATCGCAGTGTTGTCAAAACTGTGAAATCCACAACTGCATAAAAATATAATAAAAAGGTTTTGTAAACTTGTATTGGAAAAAGAAGTCCGATACCGTACATCTCTATAAAGTCACAACAATGACACTAAATTATATAATTTAATAATTTATATGAATTTAAATATATAATTCACAAAAATACTCATTAATATAATAATGTCAACAAATTGCCGCTAATGTACATATTAATCACGTGAGAGGCAAGTCAAACAAATTACATTTTTGCAATTTTTGAAAAAACAAAAGAAAAGAGCAATACAGCGTGTATGTTATCTCATAGAATACATTTAGTACCATCCCTACCAAAAGTTTAAAGAAAAATGTTTGAGCCGTTTTTGAGAAAATTATGCTTTTGTAATTTTTTAAAATTGCACGCATTGCACGCAATATTGTGCAAAAACTACTAAAATTTTCAAAAAAATGTACATGGCCTTAATGGAATAACTCACTTTGGAGAAGAAATTTCATTTGGAGGAAAAATCTCTATCTGCAATTTTATTGTTGGAGGAAGACGCCGACAAAAATTCAAACGTTTGCAATTTTCGAAAATCCAGAGTTCTCAAGCGACATGAGACTTACGGCATACTCTTAAACGATCTTCAGACTATCCAACAACAAAATTTAGTCAAAATTGTTGACGCCATATTTTTGAAAATTTTGAAAATGTCCCAGGGGCTTCATATGAAGTACTCTCCAAAATTAAAATATCGGTTTCAAATTCAAGAAGCCACGAGATAATTCAGATCGACCGGGGAGTATCAATTTTGGAGAAAATCGGCTCAAGGGTTTAATCGCTAGCGTTGTTCACAGACAGACGGACGGATGGACAGACGTTTCGCTTCGAATTGGTTTTTCGGTATCGAGGACTGTAAAAATTGGGATTCTGGATGCACCACGTGTTAGAAGATTTTTTGTCTTAATTTAGCAACTGGATTTATCCACTTATTCGTTTCCAAGGCTCTGTAATAAGAGTTTTTCTGCCGAAAATTCGCCGTTTTTTCCCGCAGCATTACATAACTTTCCCTATACTATACGTACGTACGTACATATAGTATACGGGAAAGTAAAAGACACTGAAAAATAAGAGAGATGGATATACATTTATAAACGAAAGAATGATGAAATTAAGATGCAAAATAAAAAGTGGGGTCACCTATTTATCATTGGTTCTATTCACCTGAAGAAGGAAGAAAAGACATTGAGAAGTTTTATGAAGAACGTCACGATGTTGTTGACAAGAGTGCCCAGCAATGATTACCTGATTGTTGCTGGGGATATGAATGCAAGAGAATGAATGGAGAAGAAACCTGGAATATCAACGGGCAAACACTTAGGAAATTTTCATCAGTAAATTCATTGAAGATCACTAACACATTCTTTCTCCATAAAGATATCCACAAAACAACTTGGAGAGCACGGGGAATACGGTCAATTATTGATTACGTGCTGGTAAATATGAAACTGGGCTCTTTAGTACAACAAGAGTATAAAAGACTATCCGCAATAGTTAAAGAAGTGCGGCGTATGAATCTCCAGAGCTGGGAAATATTTCTAAGTGAAATGAAACACAATCTGCATGGACGACTGACAGAAGCCTACAAAATATTAAAACAATTTAATAAGAATGAGAAAGACAACATAAAACTTAATTTAATTCCAGATGACAAGTGGCTTCATTACCTTGTAAATCTGTGGACAAGTGAGGACCAGAAAGATGGGGAAATAGTTTTCAAGGAAAAAATAGATGACCCGATAACAATAGACGAGTTGAAGTGCGTTCTTAAACACATTAAAAATAGAAAAGCTCCTGGTTCAGACAATATCAACAAAAAAACTCTTCAAATATTCATGTGAAAGATTTTCCCTAGAGCTGCTGGACTTTATTAATACTTATTGGATATATGTTCACATCCCAGAAGAATGGGGGACTGCTTTGGTCGTCCCTTTATATGAAAAGGGTAGTAGGAAGAACTGCTCTAATTACAGAGGGATAAGTTTTTTGAATTCCAGACACAAAATATACGCCAGAATTTTAAATCAGAGGCTAGCGCCTATTTCAGAGGCGCTCTTATTTGACGAGCAAAATGGGTTTAGAAAAGGCAGATCTTGTATTGACTGCATATCTGCAGTCTCACAGACAATAGAAGCATAAAGATTACAATGTTCCCACGTTCTTAGCATTTGTAGATTTATAAAAGACATTTGACACTGTTAATCGAACAAAATTGTGGGAGGTGTTGCTAAGAAGAGGGATTCTACAACACCTCGTAAGAGCCATTCCTAGTATGTATTATGACGTACTAGACAAGAATAACACAGACGACTGATTCTGTTTGATATTTACAATATATTTACAATTTTAATACAAAGATTATGATACAAAATTTAACCCCTTGGCAACCTTTCAATTCCCTTAGCCGCGAAACCCTGCGACCGTCCCTAGGCCTAGCCCAGTACCTCTGCTCGAGAACAGGAAAAAGCAACGCGAAGTGCGAAGCTGTCGGACATAGAGTCCCCGTAACTAGAGAAGTTACATGGCCTGACGCCAAAACCGATCTTCCACCTGAAGATCATGTGCAAGATAACACTGGAGATACCACCCGTCTTTCGACACTCTTGCGTATCCCGCGAGGCGCGTGTCGGCGCCGCCTTAAGCAATCCACAAAACTTTATTGAAATTTGCACAGCAATGCCGCAAGGAATATTTGAAAACTACAATGTTGGTGAAATACGAGATGGTGGCAGTGATAAGATAAAGATGTTTCATTTAGTAGAACTTGTGTTTACAAATGAGAATTTTAGAAATTATTTAAAACCTATTCGATAATCATTATTTTTGTCCGTGCTGCGAGGAAGAGAACATACATATATTCACAATTTGACACCATGAAACTGAATGTATGTAAATGATTGTGTAATTAAATGTTATGAAATTGCATCTTACATTTAAGTAGCTCATTCAATGATTATGCACAGAAATTATATTGACTATGTAAATGTTAAATTCATTTTAATGAAATCTTTTAAATAAAAGTATTTGCATTGCTAATACATGTGTCTTGCAAACAATACACTAGTTCAAGGGAATAAGTTTTTATTGAAAAAATTAACATTTATTCCCGAAGATTAGTAAATAGTATGCTATGTTTATAGTTCTTTTCATCAATTAATTAGTTAACGTAAAAAAATAAAGCTTTGTGAGTTAAAGTGCTCAAAATGACTTCTAATAAAGGTTTTCGCAAACTCAAAAAGTATTCCGTGAAAAAGAGCTTCGAATTTCAAATTTACAGTTGTACTTGAACGCCATTTTCTTAAAACGGCTATTTATTTATTTACATCAAAAACAGAAACTGTGTGTGACGAGATAGGGGGAAGTTAATTTCCGTGCTCGTTTTCATAATTCTGTGATCTCTATCGTAAGCCATATTCTAGTCGAATTTTGAATACAGAAAAAAAGAGCGTTTTTTTTCAAGTTTTGCTCACTAAATATACGCTCCTATGTGATAAAATCTATTTTCAAAGATAAATTACCTATAAATTTGTGCCTTTAACCCTCATCATGTTCTTCATTAAGGAATAATACTTTTTGCCGCGACAATATGGAGAACGGTAATTTGAATAACTACATTTTCCACTGAAATTTAGCAGACATGCACAAATAAAGAAGTTACATTTATGCCCAGAAGCAAAACAAGGGATCATCTCAGAATTTGCTCCAAGAATCAGGGAAACTGAACGAAAAACCTAATCGAGATGGGGGCCATCAACCCAGAAGCTGTGGTACAATACTTTTTACAAGTTCTTTAGAATTATACAGTCCAGCTTTTTCAGAAAATTCTACATAACCTTTTTTAAAGAGCTAGTTTTGTACAAGGGACTTTGTCGGAGTTAAAATCGCTATCTACAATTTTGTAGTTTTAAAATTTTTCTTTGTAATTTTCAAAAAACCACGTTTTTCCCAGAAGCAGAAATAAGACAATATTTTTTATCGTCGCTCAATACATAAGGGAAGAAAATTTAAAGAAACAATTTGGAGCGGTTTTTGTGAATTTTTGTTGTAAATCTGAAGCGCAATTTACGCAAAAACTACTCGTTTTTCCAAAAAATGGCACATGACCTTATTTAAAGTGCTACTTTTGTACAACCGACTTTATCTGAGGCAAAAATCTCTATCTTCAATTTTGCAGTTTTAAAATAGTCTTTCGCTATTTTCGAAAAATTGGGGATGTCAACGAAAATGATATCTACATCATTCCCTTAAACGTTCTTTGCACAATTCAACAACAAAATTTAATCAAAAGTTTGGAGCCATTTTCTTTTAACTTTGAAAATCTCCGACGAGCTTCATGTAAAGTACCCCCAAAAATTAAAATATCGGTTTCAAACTCCAAGAGCCTTGACACTAACTTAAACAATTAGGGAATATCAAGTTTGAAGAAAACCGGCTGAACGGTTTAGGTGCTAGCTGAACGCTTTAGGACGTTTTGCCGTCAGTCGATTTTACAGAATCAAGAAGCAAGAAAACATGGATTTTGACTACATCAGGAGATAGAGGATCAAAGTTTAGCAACAGGTTTTATCTACTTTTTCGTTACCAGACCACAGCTATAAGAGTTTTTCTTGCAAAAATTCTCCGTTTTCTGGGGAACGATTATATAACTTTCTCTTCTTGCGAAGTATTTGTTAGGCGAGAAAGTAAAAAGAATGTGTGACATGGGACACTCCTGTCTTACGCCTTGATTTATTATTCTTTGTTCATTGCTTGATCCATTTCCTGTATTTTATAGTAGTATCCACATACTGTAGCGTCGCGAGGTAGCGCACCGCTGCGGCGGCCGTTTCGGCGGGTCGCTCGGGAAGCCCAGTCTTAAGCCGGATGGGGGATGGGGGTGGAACGCGGCGGCGACTTGCCGGCACGCGCCGGGCAGGGAAATCCCGGCCCCAAAATAACTTGGACAACAGGGCGCGCGCGGGCGCGAGTCTAGGTGATGTCGGTTGCGCCGTGGAGAGGGCTGGCCAGCTAGCCGTATGACGCCCGCCGCTTGTAGAGTGGGGGCGAGCCGTCGGATATTTAATAGAAATACATCATACATTGAGAATACAAATTGAAAATTGTAAATTTAACAAACATTTTTTATAAATTATTATAAAATACTATTTTCGTTCCATGCATTAATCTCGTCGAATCCTATTTCCTTTATAATCGTGGTAAATATAAAAGATAACATTGGGCGACTAATTCTGACGCCCAATTACTCCACAAATACGCATATTTCGGAAAAATTCAACATAACCTTATGTGAAGATTGGTTTTTAATGAGAATATTTCATCAGGAAAACAAGGTACATACCTTTTTTTATGGTGGTGATTCTGATATTCAAAATCACTCTTCTCGAATCTATACCAATGCACTACGCAAATTTGAATATAGCTAACTTTCGCAGTCCTAAAGTTTTCAAATCGAATAACTCTAGAACACAAATACTAGCGAATGGAATTTGACGTGATTAATATATTAAATAAATATAGTAATTTATAAAAAATATGTTAAATTTTCTTCATTATTTCATTTTTGGGGCAGGGGGATTATATCTTATTTGCGGAATACCAATATTCCAACTTATCAACATCAAAACAAAAACCAATTACATTGAAATCCTTGGTTTTATCATTAATTATTTATCACCACCACATTATAAATTACTATTTTTGTTCAATACTGCACGGTTTGCTTCCACAATTAATTAATAAACCAGCTTCCATCTATCACCAAAGAAATGTTTTTTTACATTTTCTTAATTTTTCGTTTTCCTAATGGTAGAACGAAAAAAATATTTTAAGAATATTAAGGAACAGTAAAACTTCCACCTGAATGGCAATTTTCTTTGAAAAATTTGTAGTCGTTTTCAAGAATATGGCGTTTAAGCGCTATATGTATATGCAAAGTTTGTAGCTCCTTTTCACGAAAAATGTTTGAGTTTTCAACAAACGTCATTAGGAGTCATTTGAAGTTCATCAACTCACAAATACAATAGTGTTTACAACTTGCTGGAGAAATTTGCGTATTAACGGTGTGTCAGATCTTTCAAAAAATTACATTTGTAGTTTTTGAAAAAACGAAAAATACCCCAATGAACTTTACGTCACATTAAAGAGTGCAAATAGCAACTCTTTAACTCATCAATTCGAAAATTTTGAAGAAAACATTTGGAGCCATTTATGAGAAAATGGCGTTTTTGAGTTTCTGAAAACGCGGAATTTTCAGCTAATTTTCACAGGAAACGGATAAATTTTCGAGAAACTTTACTTAACGCTATTTGAAGCACATGTACTCATTAATATAATAATGGAAACAAATCGCCGCTAATGTGAATAGTAATAACGCGAGAGATATGCCAAAAAAGTACATTTTTGTAATTTTTGAAAAAGAATAGTTGAGAAAGTGTGTGCCGTTCTTGTACTCAAAATGTACTCTATCAATGACATAAAAGCCATTTTGGTCTATCGGTTGGTTTTTTCAAAAAGTACAAAATGTATTTTTTTTTACTTGTCTCTCACGTCGTTAATATTTACATTATCTGCGATTTTTTCACATTATTATATTTACGAGTATATATGCTTTAAATAATGTCAAGTAAAGTTTCTCGAAAACACAACCTTTTTCTGTGAAAAGTAGCTCAAATTTCAATTTTCAAAAATGCTCAAACGCCATTATCTCGTATATGGCTGCAATTTTTTTCTTTAAACTTTTGTAACGGATAGTGTTGTAGTTACACACTTTAGTATAGCGTAAAGTTTATTTTTAGTTATTTTTTTGTTTTTTCAAAAATTACATAATTGTAATTTTTTTGAAAGATCTCTCACATCTTTAATATGCAGATTACCAGCAATTTGTAAATATTATTATATTTGTGGGTGTAAGTGTTTCAAATAACTTCAAATAAAGTATTTTGAAAACTCAAAAATATTCAGTGAAATTGAGCTTCAAATTTCGAATTTTTAGTAGCGCTAAAACGCCATTTTCTCTTAAACGGCACATAATTTTTAAAAGAAGATTGTCATTTACGACTAGGTGTTGGTGTTCTTTAATATTCTAAAATTAATATTTTCGTTCTACAAATAGGAAACCGAAAAATTAAGAAAATGACAAAAAAATGTACTTTTGGCGGTGATAGATGTCAGCTGGCAAGAAAGAGTATGTGGCAATTCCGAATACCTAGCGAAAACCCAAGGAAATAGAAAACTAATACGGGAAAGTCTGTGCCATTCTGTAGCACCACTAGTTCCTATTACAAGACTTGTCACCTTAGTTAATATTACCAACACCAAGACCTGCGCACTGGAGTTTTTCAAGGCGACTAGAGAAGGCAGACTTGTTCGAGTTGAGGCAATCCAGTTTTGTACGTTGAGTAGTATGTGTAGCTTTCGAGTTTTGTTATGCAGATGGATAATGTTGATAATAGTGGAAATCATGGTGAGTATGGGCTATGTCTCCAGGTGAAGGAGTTATGTTAAAATGTTAAAACTGTAAGTTGCTAGGTTCAGTGTTTACTTTCAGCTTTTTGAAGTGCATTTGCGGAAGTGGAAAATTGAAAATAAGTTGGTGTTCCACTGTGATAATGATAATCAGTCTTCCTTTAAAACATACACGACTGTCTCGTAGAGCTAGGCTTTTTTTGTTGCCTAATTTTCCTGCTAACTTGAATTGCCCAAGCAGTTCCTACGAGAAAGTCCTCAAGAAAAGAAATTGCGTTTAGAAAGGAGTATCTGCTTGCTGCTACTAAAGAAAATGAACAAGAAACTTTGGAAGATTAATAATAATAATAATAATAATAATAATAATAATAATAATAATAATAATAATAATTTATTGCTCCAAAAAATGTACAACGGCGAGTCTAATTGAATTACTGCTCTTCAGACGAACCACAAGAAAAATACACATGATCATAAACATAACATCAAAAAAGAATAAGCATAAGTAGAAAAAACATAAATGTAAGTACACGAGGGTTAGAAATTGAAATAAGTTACATAAGTACAATACAACTGTAAGTGTATAGCAGATAGTATGAGGCAATATAACAAAGGAAACACTGAAGCTAAACATGTACATCAAGAAGGTTACAAAATATAATATACTACATCAAGAAAACATGGAAGAAAGATTAAAAGTTAACTTAAATAAATTTACAAAGTTTTTCACATAATGATTTGTAGGGAAGTATTTTAAGCTAATGAGGGATTAAATTATAGAAGTGTCGACCAAGATAGCTAAAGGATGCCTCGAACTTGGTAGATTGGCAAATCGGGTAGTGAAGCAGACTCATTAGATTGTGAAAAAAGTTTAAGTCGATCGCGAAGATAACTGGGAGAATTAGAGGAGAGTACATAATGTACTAGTAAACATAGGTGAAATATCCATCTGTCTCATGGTCAACCAGCCTGACTTATACATGAATGGTGATATATGCTCATATTTTCAAACATTGAAACAGAACCTCAAACACGCACTCTGAATAAATTGAACTCTAGCAAAATTTCTTTGAGATAGTGCAGGGCTGTAAAAATATCACTGTAATTAAATAACGACAGTGTGAGAGTATTTCACATTACCTTAGTTGTTTGTGTTAATTGGTTGCGATATTGATATAGGGACCTTAATCTCAAATATGCTGCTCTACATTTGATTAACAAACGATGATCAAAATTTCATCCACTATCCATCCATAAACCAAGATTTTTAGCAAGATCAACACGACCAATAGAATGACTATCGATTAACAGCTGAAAATTATCCGTATTTGCATGTCTTAGGCGATTTGTAGGGTCTAAAAAGAGATACACAGATTTATTAGGATTTAAAATTAATTCATTCTCCATAGACCGTTTCTAAATATTAACAAGATCCACATTTAAGCAATCAATAGCCAATCGAAGATTAGATGGGTGAAAGGAATAAATTGAGTATCGTCTGCATACATCTGAATCACGGAGTTGAAGGATAGATACATTCAATCTGCTATATAGATGTTTAACAGAAGGCGACTTAGAATGGAGCATTGAGGAATCCTTCGAGATAAACGTACAGATGACGTTTTTGTAGCATTCAGAGTGCGTACGACCGTTGACTGAGAGCGAGCTGACAAGTAAGAACTGAACCATCCAATTGCAGGTCCTGAGAAATTAAGCAAGCGCAGTTTAGATAATAGACTGTCATGACTTAACTATCAAATGCCTTGGAGAAGTCCAATAGACAAACAACAGATACCAAATTTTGATCGAATGCTGTCAAACATATATCAGACAGTAGAGTTAGTGAGGAAGCAGTGCTGTAACCGCGTCTGAATCCAGATTGATTGTGACGTAAAAGAGAATGTGTTTCCAGAAATCTCTGAATTTGTGTCTCAACACACTTCTCAAGAACCTTTGACAGAAAAGGAACTAATGTTATTCCCCGAAAATCAGAGTAACTAGAAGGGTTACTAACTTTAGGTATTGGAATCACGAGACCGTGTTTCCACGCAGACGGAAACTCAGACTTTTCTAATGAATAGTTGACTATACGGGTAAGATGAACAAAGCAAAATGGCAGGCACAGTAAAACCATGTTTTCAGAAATGCCATCCGAAGCAGCACGTGTCAGTTTAAGTGAGCGTACAATATTATATAGATCTTCTTCAGAGATTGGCTTGAATGTAAAAGAGGGAAGTAAATTCACAACGTGGTCGCTTGGAGAGGAGAAGACTTGAGTTGAACAACGAGCATCAGGGATGAAATCAATAAAGTGGTTATTTATGGAATCAGGATCAGAAAGCAAAGGAGTCGTGGGAACCAAATTGTCAATCGATGGACACTAGCTAGCTTCAGTTTCTTCCATAGAATATCTGATTTCAAGAATGACAATGAGTAAAAGTATGGTTTTTCTTCAGAACGTAAATAAATGCAATGTTTCATGTCGAAGCATTTGATATTTAGCCTTATAATATTCTCTTTCACGAGTTGACTAAGATTTTTTCACCTTTTTTCTGCATCAGATTGCGTTTGCCTATCATATATCGAACATTCTTTGTTACTCATGGCGCCATAGAGCGTCTAAAAGAAAGTTTTAATAGGGGCAAAAATATCAATAAGCTGTACAATAAGAGAAGCTAGGATAGATACCTTCTCATCTATAGATTGACCGCCAAAAATATCATCCCAGATAACATAGGTAGCCACAGCATTAAAATTATCAATCGGTATAGCTCGTAGATCTCTGAACATTACAGTATGTCGCAACTTTTGTTTAGGAAAACATTTAATTTTACAGGAAATTAGTTGATGGTCACTAATGCCCGCTGAGCCCGTTACATCCACATCAGTCACTTCCAGAGAATCAGATACAAATAACAAGTCAATAATTCTCGATGACGTAGCAGTCACATGAGTGGGTTCTGTTATAATTTGTGAAAAATTAAATAATTTTTGAAAATAAGCGACAAAGCCATTAGCAGAAGATAATTGCGACGATGTGATACCTATAACAACATTAAAATCGCCTACGCAAACTATGGAAGATGTCATCATCACAATATTGGATATTATATACTAACGTTGAAAAAAAGACTGAGGGCATGTAGCCAGGTGGCCTATAGGAGTGACATTGCATATATAGGCGTTCCATGCAAAATTTCAGGTTTTCTGACAGAGTCTCAGATTTGTTTCATATTTTATTACATTAATCTGCTAATGATGAACAGTTAAATGACAATTTATGGAATTAATATCTTTAGCAGTTTAGCAACAATTACGGGTTAAACATGGACGATGACACAATATACTAAATAATGAAAATAATTATGACATTCATAAAATAAATAAAACTTTAAAAACGGGCACACTATTTTGAAGATAAATGATCATATTTTAAGCAGTTGATAATATATTAAGGATTGAAGTATTTGTTTATAATAAAATATGCTAATAAATTAAACAAATACATTATTCTTCAAAAGTAATATTTTATTTTCTTTCATATTTTACACACTGCAAGAAGAAACAATAAATAACCATTCTGCTAACTGTCGCAATGGAATCTTAAGAAATGCGTAAGTTATTAAATAAAAAGTATACGCGCATTTTGCTCTTAAGGTTGAAAGTCGCGTGCCATTGCCCAGCGAGGGGTGAGGTAAGGTCGTAGGCAGGCACCGCCAAGTTCATTCCTTAGAGATATCCATCGATGCCTTCGAAGGGATTCTGACACCAGTTTACAGGCTTAGTTTTCGCGTGTTACTGTTCAAGAAAGAAAGAAAAATGCCAAAGATTGTTAATACGTTTAACAGGTTTTGGTGCTGCAATCCATTCGGACTTGAGAAGCACAAAAGTCGGGTGGGTAAGAGAAAGATAACAGAGGCGATCCGGAAGCAAATATCAAATTTATTGGTAGAAGAAGCAATGTGCATCTGTGTCATCACAAAATATCCAAAATGCCCAATGCAGATCTTAGTGACTCAACTGAAACAGTGAAGTGAAAACGTCAAGTGAAGAGGAGCACGAAGCCCCAGGAGTTGCAGAGGAAGCCACTATCAGTAATGTAAACATTTTGAATCCTCTGGGTCAATCATCATTGTCAAACAAACCCGAGAGTAATCGTACGCGAGGAGAAAGGTGAGTGCCGTAAATAAAGCAGTTTCTGAATTATTTCATGTGAGTATAGATAGCAATGAAGAAGAAGAAGAAACGTTGACACAATTCAAAGAAAAAAATTTTCAAATGTGAAAACAGCTAATGAGAAATACATGATTTTAACGTGTTTACCAAAAAGTTGGAGTAAACAAAAAATAATGGTCGAATTTGGCGTATCTCTGCATACGTACGGGAAAATTAACACCTCGAGAAGTAGTTTTGCGAAATCCACCATCGCGCCGCGGAGGAGAAAAGTAACGCAGAGTGCTGACGAAGAGGGCTGGGCGCGGCGGCTCTAGCAGCTGAGATGAGTTCGTTTACGGAGCGCCAATAAGATACTTTTATTCATAACTTTAAAACCATTCAAGATTCCATGATGAAATTTACAGAGTAGCTTGAAAGTAGTTTCAGCAATTTTTCTTCCAAAATTCAAGAATTTAAAAATATTACATTTCCATTTATTGCATTTTTTAGAATTTGTTTACTTCCTAATTGTTAAAGACTTCACGGTAAAAAAATATCTTTAGCGTAAAATTATCCTTTACATTTCTTCTACAAATAGTGTCACTTTCATCTTTTTTGCTTGTTTGCGTATTATCGGAAAAAAATCATAACGGAATGTCTACAGACTGCTAACCTAATACTTCGAGTGCCCATTGTTGCTAAACAATGGCTGATGAGACAAAAATATTGTACATGGTTCATGCAGGTATCATGATAAGTAAGGTGGCAAAATATTTTAAATTTTGAGATGTAGTGTCAGATTTCCTACGTTTTTGCATAGAATGACCCAGGCATTTGTAATTATCAGTTGTAAATGATGGCTGTCGTATGTTTTATTTTGTTTTTTTATTTTATTTGTAAATTTGTGATGATTAGTGATGCTGTTAAATTGAGTGGTTTTGAAGAGTTGTTATGTGTAGTTTATTGTGGTGAGATTTGCTTTTGCTGGTGTGTGTGTGTGTGTGTGTGTAATGTTTGTGCAGTGGTTGATTGCCTAATAAATATTTTATCTTGTTTGGAACAGTGTAGTTTTAACTCAATTTTTGTAAATTTTTCATCAGTGTGTTTTGAAGTTTCAGTACTAAGCAAATCTTAATAAATAAATTGCTGTTAAGATGAAGGGTTTCAAAGAAATAATCATGCTTTAAGAATGCTTATTTTATGAAACAACATTATTTTTTTCAGAGTTTGACAAAATTAAAGAAAAACCTTTGGAGAATAACGAAACTTCTAGGTTTTAACAATATAATGTTATAACTTGCTATAAGATCAGCTTTATAAAGAATTAATGCACAGTAACCTAATATTTTTAGCACCAAATCCCAAGGTATTTTGTTCACACTTAAAAAATTGTATATAGGAACTAAATATTGAGATTTAGATACATAAAAAAACAGAACACATAAAGAATCAAGCACGGTAACAACAACGGAGATATAATACTTTCGAGTGGCCTTCCAAATTACTTACAGATGACGTCATGCGCTGTGATTGGTGTTCCATTGAGACGACAAAGAGTAAATATATTTTAGATTATATTTGTTGCTTTAAAAATTTAAATAACTAGTATTTCACAGAAATATTCTATGTGTAATCGTTTTAATTTATGAATATTCATTCTAACTAGATTTTTTTTTTCTGATTACTGTCCGATTGCCTATTGGGACAGTTTCTCTTAATCAGTATCAGAAGTAATTCAGAAGTAATCCATTTATCACGAATAATAGTTGAGATAAATTTCACACTAATTGAGTTACCTTTTGACTTTGAGCGGTGAATCGGGTGAACATCGTGAGAACTGAACGTTAAGCCCAGAACACAACCAATCAAGACAAGAATACTCAGATCAGCAACAGTTTCACGTGTTTCAAGCATCCTACCCAGAATAACCAATTGGGAATTGCGCTCAGCACGACCCATGCCCTCAGTGTTCACAGACGTCGTAGTAGAATGCAATGTCAAAGCTTCAACCCAACTCTTTAAGACCTCTAGATCGCACTGTATAACATCACAACGTTTCTCAAAACTCGCCTTACTGTCAGGAAGTTTCTTCACTTCAGACTTTACCGTATCTATATTAGTTGGTAATAATTCTAGCTTTTGAACTCTAGATGGCAATGCTTCTAGTTTTTGAATTTTATCAGACAGCGAATTAATGCTCAATACTGTCTTCTCATTAGAACTAATAAGCTCTTCCATCTTATTCACCATCAAACTCATGAAGTTATATACTTTTTATTTTTCCGTATACGTACGTATACACGGAGTGATATACGTAGTATAGTTATGTAATGCTGCGCGAAAAAATGGCCAATTTTCGGCGGAAAAAAATCATTGCCGGGCCGTGATAACGAAAAAGTGGATAAAACCAGTTGCTAAATTAAGAGAAAAAATCCCCTAACACGCGGTATAGCCAGAAAACCCTCTTTTGTGGGCCTTGATATCGAAAAACCAATTGAAAGGAAAACGTCGGTCCGTCGGTCCGTCGCTCCGTCTGTCCGTCTGTCCGTCTCTCCGTCTGTGAACTCTGCTAGCGCCTACACCATACGTACGATTTCTTCCAAAATGGATATTCCCCGGTCGATCTGGTTCTAGTCGAAGCTTTGAGATTTTGAAAAAGATTCTTCAAAATTTGGGGGTGCTTTACATGAAGCCCCCCCCCCCCGACATTTTCAAACTTTTCTCAAAAACGGCTCCAAATTATTTCTTTGAATTTCTTGTATGAATAGAGTAAAATACACTTACCAACAAGGCATAGGTCCGATATTCACAGATAACTGAATTTTCGAAAATTTTGAAAATTTGAATTGTTTTCGATGTCTTTCTCCAACTACAAAATTGAAGATAGAGATTTTTCCTTCAAATAAAGTTTTTCTTCATAGTGAGTACTTTCTTTAAGGTCATGTACATTGTTTTGAAAAATGTAGTAGTTTTCGTGCAATATTGCGTGCAATATGTGCAATTTTAAAAAATACAAAAACTAGTTTTTCTCAAAAACAGCCCCAAGTGTTTTCTTTAAACTTTTAGTAGGGATAGTGCTAAATGTACCCTATGAGATGACATAAACGCCATAATGCTGTATTCTTTTATTCTTTCAAAAATTGTAAAAATGTAATTTTTTTGACTTGTCTCTCACGTCGTTAATATTTACACTAGCGGTGAATTGTTCACATTATTATATTTATGAGTACATGTGCTTTAAATAATGTCAAGTAAAGTATCTGGAAAACACAACCGTTTTCTGTGAAAAGTAGCTCAAAATTTCGCATTTTCAGAAACTCTCAAACGCCATTTTCTCATATATGGCTGCAATTTTTTCTTCAAACTTTTGTAACGCATAGTGCTAATTACACTCTTTAGTATAGCGTAAAGTTTATTTTCAGTTATTTTTTTGTTTTTTCAAAAATTACATAATTGTAATGTTTTTGAAAGATCTCTCACATCTTCAATATGCACATTACGAGCAATTTGTAATCATTATTATATTTGTGAGTGTAAGTGCTTTAAATAACTTCAAATAAATTATTTTGAAAACAAAAAAAGTTTCTGTAAAAACGAGCTTCAAATTTTGCATTTTTAGTAGCGCTAAAACCCAATTTTCTTTAAAACGGCACATACTTTTTGGAAGAAAATTGCCATTTACGCCTAGGTTTTTGTGTTCTTTAATATTGTAAAATTAATATTTCCGTGTAACCAATAAGAAACCGAAAAATTAAGAAAATGACAAAAAATGTGCTTTTGGCGGTGATAGATGGCAGCTGGCAAGAAAGAGTATGTGGCAATTGTGAATAGCTAGCGAAGTCCCAAGGAGATTGAAAACTAATACGGGAAAATCTGTGCCATTCTGTAGCACCACTAGTTGAAAATTCAACGATAGCTCAGATGTTGCAAAATTAGATGCATGTGGACTACAAGGATTTCGAATAACAAAGTTGCTCATGACTCCGGTGAGGAAGAAGAGGGGGTATCGGCCAGGCTTTGTGTTTCCTTTTGGCAGGATGAACAGTATTTATACCTCTTGTTTTGCCATGTCGTTTGCCATTTTGCCATGCCATTTTTAAGCAACATGCATTATTGGGATGGAAGAGTTTCAAACATTTGTTACAGAAATGGACGAGGTGACAATCTGCCCACACTCACTACAAGTCAATGTAACAGACGACTGTGATAGTGTATTGTTACTTACAGAAGGTTCATGCATGTTGAATGCGCAGATAGAGAACCAATACTAGAGAACTACAAAAGTTACGATTAAATTGAAGGATCTTTGTAATTTAACGCTATTTCTTTCAGGTGTTAAAATATATGAAGCTCGACTATATGACAAATGCTTTTCTAAGCTAATATATCATGAATAAACAAGTAATGCAGCTGTAGAAGGAGGCAACAAGTATTGTCTGTTTATGCCGAGAAGTACAATTTTAACTTCTACTAAGTTTAAGAAAGATCCTTCGTTAAGTATCAATATCAAAACCATCAGTATATGAAGCTAAAGCATACAATTTTTAACATAAACATATATACAAGGGGCGTAGCGTGGATTTTTTAAGGGGGGAAGCGGAATAATTTGTATTCAACCTACGTCGTTCACGGATGGTTCGAGGAACTATTTAATTAAAAGTACCTTGTTAATGGAACTTTTCATGGGACATTTCTTGATAAAAGTATTTTTATTCTCAGTATTGTTATCAGAAAATAAATATCTTTCTTTCAGTACTTGGAAATGTTTTAGTTAGTTTTACTCGTCGATAAGCGACACAAGAAATACACAGAAACATTTATCTATTAAGAGAATAGAACGAGATTACATTCTGGAGAGATGTTTCATACGGAATCTATAATGATCTGTTTTGGTAAAAAAATGTTTATCAGATGAACATAGATCTTCCCTCGTGTGTTGCACTAGAAAAATTCGACCGGTACATAGCCATCACACTGCAGTCAGTCCTACTAACAGGATAATCTGGAAACCTCAATGCTAATTTTCTCACTAAAGAGTAGGTGCTTTACTATTCCTTATTACTTGATACACTTTCCCACAAGAACGTCTTTACATTAGGTGAGAAATTCCAAGCATACTGTATAAATCTCAAATTTAATCAACTCAACAAACAAAATATCCCTGAATAATGACGCAGGAGCATTTTGCTTCCTTATATACCTTTTTTCACGTTTCTAAATATAAAGGAGTCATATTGGAAGGTTTCATAAGGAAAAATCAAAGTGATACTATAATATATTAACTTTTATTTTGAAACAATTACATTTTAAAATTAAGTGTAATTCTTCTTGGTTTACGGACATATACATCAATGACATCATAAAAAAACGATGGCTTTGTCATCATCGTGTCTAAAAGCTGACTCGATATTCAGTAAAAACAAACGAGAAAGCCTTTCATTACTCTGTGAATTTCTAAGATAGTTTTTTTACTCTCCGGAGAGCGGAAAATGACCTCTCCGCCGACGCACTTGTAGCAGGTACAGTGAGAATCAAAGCAGTCAGTATGTAGGTTTGGGCAAAGACATCTGCGAGTTCATGGTGCTTGATATAATCATTTAATTTACTGACACTCTTGTGGAACTCATTATCAAAATAAATGGCCGTGAGCTCACTTTTCAATCGCGCAGAGTCAAAATGCCTTCCATAATCATCCATTAGACACTGGTGAATGACGACTGATAACTTAAATAGAGATCTGGGTTAAGAAGGCTTAGGAATTTCAGTTTAGAAGTATCAGAAAACCTATCAGATGCATGACATATTAAGTTGTCTATAACTTCTATAAACAATCTCTTGTACACATTCCTTTCATTCTCTGTACTTTCTTCTCTGGCTCGCTTGATGCACTGAAATTCGCTTCTTTCTCTGTTGCAACCTTCCCAAAAGCATTCGAAAGTGTCTCAAAACTGCTTCAGATATGTCCCAAAATCTTCTATTTTTTCATGCAGTACAAAATATCATTGGACTTATTTTGTAAAATTTTAAATAATGAATCAGAATGAGGAAAAATACATGAAAACAAAGTTAAGAAAAAGTTAAAGCCAAAGTCTTTCAAAAGATTAAAATGACCACGAGCAGAGCACAGAGTTTTTGCGTCCCAGTCACTTGAATTTTCTGTTACTGAAGCAAATAATTCCTGCAGATCACTGGTATGATTTTTCACAGTCAGTACAAGCCTGCTGGTGAAATTCCAACGTGTTGGTGCAGATGATGGCAATCGCTTTTTAGAACAGTGTCTAAAGCTTTAATCCACCTAGTAGATTTAGAAAAGAATGACCCTAATCCTGATAAAGAGGCGAAAATTATTCGCACTTCTTTAATACAGCTAGCAGATTGTCCTAATTTGTGGGCATAACAATGCACAAATATTGCTTCTTTACAAATCATCTTTAAATTGGCCTGAAGTTCAGCATGTTCCCCTGCCATAACTGCTGCGCCGTCATACGTTTGTGCTATTACTTTTGTGTCGCACTTGTATGTGCTAATAACGCCTCTTGCGTGTTCTAATAATCTAGACGCGGATCTGTCTTTGCTGCAGTCAGTGAAATGCAAGAATCTTTTTTGAACGCCATTCTTTGAAACAAACCGCAACACGCTTGTGAGTTGCGATTTCATGTGTAACAGTACATCGATTCCCATCATATAAAACGTGTATACGTGATTGAGCCCGTGGAAGAGCCGCCCTTTGCCGCTACCGCCACCGGCGCCCGCGACCGCGCCCGCGCCGTCCCTGCGCCCGCGCCCACTAAAGATTTCTTTGTCACCGTCTAAGACCTTTCACTAGTTTCAAAAGGGTAGCGCCCATCGACGGATTACGCCTCTTAGCGCAGCTGGGGCCGGACGTTGCAGATTTGCGCTTCCCAGAAATACATCACGGGAAACTTATTCTTGAAATTATCACACCCCATTTGTTATTTCCAACAGGGCATGCGCCGATTGGCCAAAGCGAGGTCTCACTCCCACACCTTTCGTTTAAAATAACGCATCAGAGAATAACCTCACAGGGGGATGGTGGGAGACAGAAGTTTGGTGGTGAGCGTATCTGTAGGCAAGAAACAGATTCCGAGATTTTACTGACGAGTTAACGTCAAAACGGCATCTCCGGCTCTTGAAGGGGAGCGCGGCATCTGCCGCATATCGCGAAGTAGACTTGCGCTTGATTTTATCATCTCTTGTAGTGGAGCAAGCAATAATGTTACGCTCTCCACACTTCAAGTCTGGCGGAGTTATATGGTAACGGATGGTCGCGTGGATGCCACTCGCCAGCAGTGCCCGAACTTAGCAGATTCACATAAGAAGCTGTTGGCGGTCACATTCGCCCGCGTCAACGTGGCTGAGGTATCCCTGCCGCCGGGGTACCCCGCGCTGCCGTAGCCGCCGCCGCCGCCGCCACAGCCGCCGCCAAAGCCGCCGCCACAGCCGCCGCCGCCGCCCCCTTTGTGCGGCCACCAACACCACAGGCCAGGGCGAAAGGGCGTTCGCTTACCTGCCACCTGAGGACGGTCTCAAAAAAAAGGGTGTGATGAACTCTGTCTTCCTAAATGGCAATTTTCTTGGAAAAACTTTTAGCCGTTTTTAAGAAAATGGTGTTTAAGCGCTACTAAAAATGCGAAACATGAAGCTCTTTTTCACAGAACATGTTTGAGCCTTCGGAACACTTCATTTGAAGAACATTAATTTATAACAATAGCAATAAAACCAAATAATACCCCAAATTTAATTTTACGTCATATTAAAGAGTGCAATGAGTACCATCCGTTCAAAAAGTTTGAAGAAAAAATTTGGAACAATTTTTAGCTAGTTGGAGCTAGTTTTTACAGGAAAGTGAGTTCTCGGGGAAATTTACTAGACATAATTTAAAGCAAATGTACTCGTAAATACAATAGTGTGAACAAGTCGCCTCTAATGTAAATATTACCACAAATTAACATTACTTAAAATACTTTGAAACAGGGAAAGCAATACCATGACTGAACAAAATATTTTAACTACAAGCGATTAAAAAAATATAAATGCAAATTATAGTTTTATCATTCATTGTCAAATTTTACGTAAAATTGCCACATAATTACGAAATTGTTAGTGATCTTTCAGCACAAACAGCAAGTGAAGGATTTCAGTAATAAAATTATTCGAAAAATACACATGAAATAAACTTACAACATAAGTAATACCCTACGATGACCCTAAATCCACAACACTTATATGTATTTTGAATGATACACCCACATATACTTAATATTCATTCTAAATTTCAGTGATAAATCTTCTATCGTGTTCATTTTTTGAATCGAGAAATAAACACACATTGTTTAATAACAACTTTCTTGTCATGGTAACCAATTCAAATTCAAATTCACTGTCCCTCTTTGATCGAATACAACAGGCGGAAAAAATCTTTTGCGGGAATCCTTACAATAATTCGAGAAAAAGTTATAGAACAAAATATTTAGAAAACTTTTCAATTGACGCGATGGTTTACTTTTCGTTTCAGTGCAATGCATACTTTTCATTATGTGTGTGATTAAACAACACCTACATTTTTCAGCATTATTTTGATTTTCGGGCCCCAAATATCGCGGCCGAAATCAAGCTTCTGGAATCTGGGAGAAAATTCAACTCTTTGCCATTGTTGAGAATTTCGGCGAAAAATTTTCAATAGTGTTTGAGAAAATTTTGTTCGAACATTTCAGAAAATCTGTCAATTTTGTTCCTTTATTATGGACCAATTATGGATATTTCAAAAACTGTCATGGGAGATACTTTGAAGCTTATGTGTAAAGAAACGTATTAAAAATCAAACACATCTATAATGTAGATTTTGACGGCGAGAGAGACAAATAAAACAAATTACATTTTTGTACTCTTTCAAAAAACCAACGTGTAGACTAGTATGACGTTTTTGTTATCTGATAGAATATATTTAGCATTATCTTCACCAAAGGTTTAAAGAAAAAATTAGAGCCATTTTTGAGACAATCATGTTTTTTTATTTTTTTTAAATTGCACATATTCCACGCAATATTGCGCGAAAACTACTAAAATTTTCGAAACAATGTATATGACCTTAAACAAAGATCTTACTTTAGGGAATACATTTTATTTGAAGGAAAAATCTCTATCTTCAATTTTGTAGTTGGAGAAAGACACCGAAAAAAATTCAAATTTTCAAAATTTTCGAAAATTCAGAGTAATCCGTGAATATCGGACCTATGCCATGTTGATAAGTGTATTTTACTCTATTCATACAAGAAATTCAAAAAAAATTTGGAGCCGTTTTTGACAAAAGTTTGAAAATATCGGGGAGGGGGTCATGTAAAGTACCCCCAAATTTTGAAGAATCTTTTTCAAAATCTCAAAACTTGGAGGCATTACAATATCAGATGATGTAATACATATGAAATTAGTGATGTTTTAGAAAAGGTTAAGTTAAAGTTTTATTTTAATACAAGCAGTAGTAACAATCTTTACAATGGTTTTCTTTCATTTCAGATCTCTTACTTCAAATCGATACCATAAATTCATAATTTGACTAACCTGTTGCTCTTATGCTAGAACAAAAAACTCCCTACTAAGAAAACAGAGAGAAGGAGAGAGAGACGGGGAGGTGGAGAGAGAGAGATAAAGGGCAGAACAATGTCTGCCGGGTTCCGCTAGTTATAAATATTTCAATGTTTTAGGTTTCATAATATTTCATCTTGGTGCAATATTAAGAGATTGTGTTCATTAACTTTAGAACTTAAAATGAAACAAAGTGAAAACAATTGATTAAGTATACAAGAAACAAATCTAATATATAACTTGTGGTGCTAAAAAAATACAAAAACAAGATTTTCTCTAAAATGGCACTAAGTTTTTTATTTAAACTATTGGTAGTAATGTATTTTAGGAGATGATAAAAACGCCTTATTGCTCTATTCTTTGTTTTTTTTTTTCAAAAATTGCAAAAACGTATTATTTTACTTGTCTCTCACGTCGTTAATATTTACATTAGCGGCGATTTTTCACATTATTATATTTACGAGTACATATGCTTTAAATAATGTTAAGTAACGTTTCTCGAAAACACAACCGTTTTCCGTCAAAAGTAACTCAATATTCCGTATTTTCAGAAACGCTCAAACGCCATTTTCTCATATATGGCTGCAATATTTTTTTTGAAACTTTTGTAACGGATAGTGTTAATTACAGTCTTTAATATGACGTAAAGTTTATTTTGAGTTTTTTTTTGTTTTTTCAAATATTTTATAAATGTAATTTTTTTGAAAGATCTCTCGCATCTTTTATATACACATTACCAATTTGTAATGATTATTATATTTGTGAGTGTAAGTGTTTGAAATACCTTCCAATAAAGTATTATAAAAACTCAAACATTTTCTGTGAAAACGAGCTTCAAATTTCTCATTTTTAGTAGCGCTAAAACGTTATTTTCTTTAAAAGAGGACATACTTTTTAAAAGAAAATTGCCATTTAGTACTAGGTTTTTGTGTTCTTTAATATTCTAAAATTAATATTTCCATTCTACCAACAGGAAACTGAAAAATTAAGAAAATGACAAAAAATGTACTTTTGGCGGTGATAAATGGCAGGTAGCAAGAAAGAGTATCTGGCAATTCCGAATAGCTAGCGGAGACCCAAGGAAATAGAACACAAATACGGAAAGTCTGTGCCATTCTGTAGCACCACCAGATAAGATTAAAATTGACTGTGCAGAGCGGTACAGTCAAAATTAGGCTTACGTAAAATCTTTCGAAGTGAATGGCCCAATGCAAATAAAAGCATTGGTGCTACAGAATGTACGTCCGTCTGTGAACACTGCTAGCGCTTATACCATATGTACAATTTGTTCCAAAATGGATATTCTCCGGTCGCACTGATTCTAGTCGAAGCTGTAACATTTTGAAAAAAATCTGTAAAATTTGGGAGTACTTTACATAAAGCCCCCCGGATATTTTCAAAATGTTTGTCAAAAACGGCTCCACTTTTTACTTTCTTGCCTTACGAATACTTCGTAAGAAGAGAAAGTTATGTAATCGTGCGCTGGAAAACGGGGAATTTTCGCCAGAAAAACTCTTATAACAAGGGTCTGGTCACGAACAAGTGGATAAAACCTATTGCTAAATTTAGAAAAAAAAATCCTCTATTTCGTGGTGTAGTCAAAATCCATCTTTTGTTGCTTCTTGATACTGCAAAATCGATTGACAGCAAAACGTCCATCTGTCAGTCTGTTCGTCTGTGGTCAACGCTAGCGCCTAAACCGTTCAGCCGATTTTCTTCAAAATTGATATTCCCCGATCGTTTTCACTCGTCTCAAGGCCTCTTGAATTTGAAACCGATATTTTAGTATTCGAGGGTACGTTACATGAAGCCCATTTTGAGATTTTCAAAGTTAAAAGAAAATGGCTCCAAATTTTTGATTATATTTTGTTGTTGAATAGAGCGAACAACGATTAATGGAATGATGTAGGTATCATTTTCGTTAATACGCCCAATTTTCCGAAAATTGCAAAAAAGTATTTAAAATCTGCAAACATGAAGATTGAGATTTTTGCGTCAGACGAAGTCGGTTGTACAAAATCATCACTTTAAATAATGTCATGTACTATTTTTTGGTTGCTGGTTAAAGCGCCTTGGGTTGGAGATGTTCAGTAAGAAAGATGCCGAGTTCGAACCCCAGAGGGGAATTTTAATTTGATGAATGTGATGTTGCGGGAAAAAACATTGAAGAGTGCAGATATGTTATTGAAAATCATTTGAAGTACTTCTACTCACGAATAGAATGAATGCAGATAAATAGACAGGAATTGTCTGTGTTTTCCCAATCTGCATCTTTTAAACAATTTTTCAGCTCTGTTATTCGATTTCTGAAGCGTATGACATGTCAAATCAACCGTTGTCTAGTATATATCTGTATGAACCAATTTAAGTAAAATTATGAGTATATTAACGTTAAATTCTAATACAATATAACCAGAACGCATGCGATCAACTTACATATCTTTAACGGTTCCGAAATTACTATTACTTTCTCGTCTTACGAAAACTTCGTAAGAAGAGAAAGTTTTGTAATCATGCGCCGGAAAACACGGAATTTTCGCCAGAAAAACTCTTATAGCATGGTTTTGGTAACGAAAAAGTGGATAAAACCTGTTGCTAAAGTTAAAAAAAAATAGTGGTGCTATAGAATATCAAAGACTTTATCGGAGATCTTAGTTATCTAATCTCTAAAGTGAACTTGTTTTTCTGTTATGAATGATGATGTTCCGAGATACCTTCCCTGAGCGCGTAAAGGACATTTTTTATACACTTTGGATATTTTCGTTTTCGAATGCGAGAAATGAGACCACCATACTCTATTACTGTTTAATAAGTGTATTTCATGCCCATCCATTGTGGTCGCAGCGGTTAATCAGCGAGGATTGGTACAGGTCTCCCGAGGGAAGCTTCGGCGGTTCGTGTCCTGGTCGCGGAATATTATTTGTCAGAATTCTCTGTTGTCCTAGGAAATAATTGACAATTCTATAAACTTTATTTAAAACCATGTGAAACCATTTGAATAACAAATATTGATAATTACGATAAATGTACTGGAAATGTCTGTATATCTTTGTTGAAATTTTTTAATTTTAACAATTTTTTACGTCTCTTCTTGGATTCGTAAAGCGTATGTACCATCGTATCAATTGTTTCTTTATCATGCATTTACCATTTTATAGGTCGGTTCGATTCTGTGATGGCTCTGTTCGCTCCATGTTTGCTAGTGTGGCGTAGTGGTATAAGTGCCGGTTCGTTAACTTTGAATATCGGATTTGGGTCTCGGTACGGAAAACGTTTGCTGATAGAATACACTTTCGCTGGTTTATGCAGTAGTGGAAGAGCATTAAGGACCATATAGAAGCAGAGTGAGAAAGAATGTGCTTTGGAAGCACCACTAGTTATTTTAAATTTCTTGTAAGAATAGAGTAAATTACACTTATTAATGGGACATAGGTCCGATTTTCGCGGATAACTGAATTTTCGAAGATTGCAAAAGTTTAGAATTTTTTCTGCCTAATTCTGGAACTACAAAATTGTAGAAAGAGATTTTTCTTTCAAATAAAATTTGTTGTCCAAAGTGAGTTCTTTCATCAAGGTCATGTGCATTGTTTTGAACATTTTAGAAGTTTTTACACAATATTGCGTGCAATATGTGCAATTTAAATAAATTACAAAAACAAGATTTTCTCGAAAACGGCTCGATATTTTTTCTTTAAACTTTTCATAGGGATAGCGACTAATGTATTTTATGAGAGGACGAAACGCCATATTGTTCTATACTTTTGTTTTTTCAAAACTCGGAAAAATGCACTTTTTTGGCTTGTCTCTCACGTCGTTAATATTTACATTAGCATGGATTTTTTTACATTATTATGTTTACAAGTACATGTGCTTTAAATAATGCCAAGTAAAGTAAAACACAACTGTTTTCTGTGAAAAGTAGCTCACAATTGTATATTTTCAGAAACGCTGAAAGACCATTTTCTCTTATATGGCTGCAAATTTCTTCTTAGAACTTTTGTAATAGATAGTGCTAATTACACTCTTTAATAATACGTGAAGTTTATTTTGAGTTATTTCTTTGTTTTTTAAAAAATTACATAAATGTAATTTTTTTGAACGATCTCTCACATCTTTCATATGCATATTACCAGGAACTTGTAAAGATTATTATATTGGTTAGTGTAAGTGCTTTAAATAACTTCAAATAAAGTATTTTGAAAACTCAAAATTTCTTTGAAAATGAGCTTTAAATTTCGCCTTTTTAGTAGTGCTTAAACGCAATTTTATATAATAAAAATATTTTTTTCTTTTTTTACACACTTTTACATATTTCACTCATATAAATTCGTTTCTTCACAAATTGTTTCATATTGCATCAAATGTAAGTTATTTTTGCTAACTTGGAAGTTATTGTCGATAACTTCACAAATTTGCGTTTTTTAAATGTATCGAATAAAATTGACATATTTTTGTTTGCAGAATCCTAATCTGCAACAAAAATTAGGGGTTACAATTTAAAATTCCAAAGTTCATCAATCTGATATACCTATAACATACTACGTCAAATATATGTTATTTCATTCTTTACCCTCCCCCCTTTCCGATAAAATGCGCTTGAGTCTTAACCTCACCCCTCCCAAAACTGAAGTCTGGATTGCGACCTCCGCCGTCTTTGGATAAGGGAGAGGGATTTGTAGTAATCTCCCTTGGATGGTTGGGTAGCTCAGTCGGATGACGGTGGGCCACATAAAAAAAATGAAAATGATGGGATCAGGGACGTGTATTCTATACACTACGGTCTCGCAAATCATTCAGATTAAAACACAGATTTCTTACAAACCTTACTATAATCTTGAGATGAAAATTTGTGGCATATAAATCTCATACACTTAACACTCATAAATGCATAGAAAACATAAAAAATACACTGTCACTTGCTGTAAATAGAATACACACAAAAAAAACTTTCTTATATCTATACGTCCTTCTCTTTGCTACTTTACAAATTTACAGTGTCTTTTCAACAAATCAAAAGAAAGTTTACTATGCCTTTACCCACTTTTTAGTACCGATTATGTTCTCTTTTATGTGACATAAAAATCAAGTTTTACTGTTTCTCTTTTTTTTTTTCAGAGAATAAGGACAAAGAAAGATTGATTCTATCAGTTTCACAAAATTTCTCTCTCCTCTAACTAACTGACTGAATATTACATCATCTCCTCGATTTGCACAGAATTACTTTATCTGCTCCACTAAACAAGTTCTGGGCACTAGAATGTTTGTAAAAGGAACTCTCTTACTTTGAAATCCTTTTCAATAAGCCGTCTTCTGAAAACCTTGAGCAGTGGCGACAACGGTGACCTTGCTACTGTGCGCCTCCCCTCCGCTGCTCACTCCACTGAATCGAGTACCGTTACCAAAGCTCCCCTCGCCGTAGAACTTCCTCTGGGCCAACGGTGTGGTCAAATACCCGTCTTTTGCTGACGTAAATGTTTTAATCATATGCCGCTATTATTCTCCAATTATGTCCAGTAGAATTCAAGAGCATATAATAAGAATCAAGATTAAAAGGAAAACGAGAAATTTGAGCTGGAAAAGAAGGATATAAAAACCACGTGTTAGATTCTAATCACTTATAAATAACAGAGCTCCTTCTCCTCTTCCCACTGTTCTTAAACCTCTTGTTAATTAATTCTTAAATAGTAATTCTTTTCATACTAATTCAAAGAATTAATTACCTCTTCCTTTTGTCTTTGAAGAGCTCTGATGCCTTTTCTTTGTCCGCATTGATGGCGTCCACGTTGTAACGTTAAGTCCGTACAACCTCACAGCTAGACGACTCGTTACGAAAAGGAAAGGGATATGCCTTCTGCATTGCTATACTGCGATTTTTGTAGGAAGAGCTCTCAAGATAACTCAAATCCCATCTTCGCGATGGAATATGTCACGGCATTTCGTATCATTCACAGTCGTTCCGCTAGATTTCGCACGATCGCGACCGTATGAAGCAGTGCTTGCGATCATGCGACTTCTACCGGCAAGACCGAGAAAAGACGCGAAATGGCGTGACATATTCCATCGCGAAGATGGGATTTGAGTTATCTTGAGAGCTCTTCCTAGAAAAATCGCAGTATACTACCCTAGCCAAGCGATTCAAGTGAACCCTGGTGATACTTATAAGAACTTATTAGCAGCTCTCTTCTGTTTGCGCGGCGCGCGCTACGAGTAATGAAGCTCTTCGTGCGGGCGATAAATGTGCCACGTTTTCCTGAGCTTTCGGAAGGAAAACGGATGGTCACAGGATCCGCGCCTGTACGGGAAAGTAAACTAGTGGTGCTACAGAATGGCACAGACGTTCCCGTATTAGTTTTCTATTTCCTTTAGTCTTCGCTAGCTATTCGGAATTGTCACAAACTCTTTCTTGCCAGCTGTCATGTCACCGCCAAAAGTACATTGTTTTGTCATTTTCTTAATTTTTCGGTTTCCTATTGGTAAAACGGAAACATTAATTTTAGAATATTAAAGAACACAAAAAACTTGTCATAAATGGCAATTTTCTTTTAAAAATTATGTGCCTTTAAGAGAAAATGGCGTTTTAGCGCTACTAAAAATGCGAAATTTAAAGCTCATTTTCACAGAAATTTTTTTGTTTTCAAAATACTTTATTTGAAGTTATTTAAAGCACTTACACTCAAAAATATAATAATGTTTACAAATTGCTGGTAATACGCATATTAAAGATGTGAGAAATCTTTCAAAAAATTTACATTTATGTAAATTTTGAAAAAGCAAAAAAAAAAAAAATTAACTTTACGCTATACTAAAGAGTGAAATTAGCACTATCCGTTACAAACGTTTGAAGAAAATATTTGCAGCCATATACGAGAAAATGGCGTTTGAGCGTTTCTGAAAATGCGACATTTTGAGCTACTTTTCACAGAAAACGGTTGTGTTTTCGAGAAACTTTACTTGACTTTATTTAAAGCACATATACTCGTAAATATAATAATGTGAAAAAATCGCCGATAATGTAAATATTATCGGCCTGAGAAACATGTGAAAAAATTTACATTTTTGTAATTTAAAAAAAAAACAACCTATAGGGCAATATGGATTTTATGTCATCTGATAGAGTATATTTACTACTATCCCTTTCTAAAGTTTAAAGAAAAAATTTGGAGCCGTTTCTGAGAAAATCTTGTTTTTGTAATTTTTTAAAATTGCACATAGTGCACGCAATATTGCGCGAAAAATACTGAAATTTTCAAGAAAATGTAGATGACCTTAATGACAGAACTCACTTTGGAGAACAAATTTTATTTGAAGAAAAAATCTCTATCCTCAATTTTGTAGTTGGAGAAAGACGCCGAAAAAAATTCAAACTTTCACAATTTTCAAAAATTCAGAATTATCCGAGAACATCGGACCTATACCATGTTAATAATTGTATTTTACTCTATTCATACAAGAATTTAAAGAAAAAATTTGGAGCCGTTTTTGAGAAAATTTTGTAAATCCCCGGGGACTTCATATAAAGTACCCCCAAATTTTGAAGAATCTTTTTCGAAATCTCAAAGCTTTGACTAGAATCAGATCTATTTTGGAAGAAATCGTACGTATGGTTTAGGCGCTAGCAGTGTTCACAGACTGACAGACGGACGGACAGACGGACGTTTTCCTTTCAATTGGTTTTTCGATATCAAAGACACACAAAAGAGGGTGTCTGGCTACACCACGTGTTAGGGGATTTTTTCCTCTAATTTAGCAACTTGTTTTATCCACTTTTTCGGTATCACGGCCCGGCAATGAATTTTTTTCCGCCGAAAATTGGCCATTTTTTCGCGCAGCATCACGTAACTTTCCCTATGCAACGTATATCACTCCGTGTATACGTACGTATACGGGAAAGTAAAAACGAAGAAGAAAACAAGTAAAAAGCACGCGAAAGAAATGCCAACGACAGTAGTGGGTGAGACGGTCGTCTCACGAAGCAATGGGGCGAGTCGGATTGTTCTGGTTAGGAGGGAATTTTTGCACGCCATAGCGGACACTATGATCGATCTTCTGCGAATGCGCAGTTCAAGTTTCGCATCAGTTTTGTGTATCTGCGCATGCGTAGAAGATCGATAGCGCCATCCGATGTGAAGTGCAAAAAAGGGAGTTTTTGCACCCTGTAACCTGAAGTACTATCGATCTTCTGCGCATGCGCGGATGTACTAAAGTGATGCAAAACTGGAAGTACGCATGAATAGAAGGTCAATAGAACTTAACGTTCGAGGACGCAAAAACTCTCTAAACTCTCTAGGAGGTCGTCGAGATAGCGGAGTCGACGGCATCGCAGATCGCAACACGTTGTTCATTTTTAATGAAATGTGTGCTCGCCTAGCATATTGGATATCTCAGATACCCTACCTGGAAAATAAACAGTAGTGTACTTTTGTGCTATTATTGCTTCACACTTTGTTTGAAGATGAGTTAAGATTCTTCGGACAGCTTGGCTTTGTCAGTGCACGACACCCCCATTAAGAAATTTAAGTAGGAAAACGTCGATTAACAAAATCGTCTCCTGTATTATTTCAGTAGTATACCTTTGCGTTCCGGCTCTCACACGCAACCAGTCTTTATAAATGAGGGCTCTAATGAAAGATAATTTTACGGAGACGACGAAAGATAACTTGACTTTAAAAATATAGATGATTTCTTAAAAACATCGCACCGAAACTTTCATGTAAACTGTAACCCGCATCACATGCCAATCTATATCGGCAAATAACTCATAAACAAAGCATTTTACAGCCGTAAAAAGTAAATTTTTGAGACCATTGGCCTCAAAGAAACGTTTTTCACACCATAATCTACAAGATGAAATATTCCCCGATCCATTCAATTAACTTTTCGGTTCTACGCTTCAATACTATCAAGGCCACCTTGTTAGCACATTTTGGTCGGCGCGGACAAGTTCCTGCGACTTCCGCCCACCTGGGCACTCTTTGTGGTACTCCCGCCAAATTATGGGAGTTCCATGCTACACCAGTGTGTTATGGGGGCGCCAACTCCAAAGTTCGCGCGTCCCACTTACAAAAAATTCATTAATTAATTAATTAATTAAGACATTAATTAATCATTGTTCCCCCGCGCCTCTACGCATTGGGGCGCTGTCTTTCGGCGCACGGCTTCGCCCTCGCTGCCGACAACGCTGACGTCACGTCGACGTCACCCCCGTCACCGCCGCCGCCGCTGCCACCACCACCGCCATCGTCGCCGCCGCCCGCATCTCCCCCCCCCTCCGTCCGTCCGCCCCTCCCCCCCCCCCGGCAGGCCGGCTAACCGCCCTCTGGCATTTTCGCCCGGTGTTCATTTTCGGGGCGGTGTCAGAGCCAGGCTGGTTAGCGGGGGAGAGTGCCGGGAGGTAGTGGTGGTGGATTTCGGGCTGGACGGAACGGGCGGCTGGTCGCTCCACAAGGGAGTGCGCTGGACTTGTGCGCGAAGCATCCCGTCGGCGAAAGACATTTTTTTCCTATCTGCATTGAGACCCTCTACTAGACAGCTGTGTAAATAGGAGGTGCTGTGGTACTAGGAGAGTAGTCTGGTTTAAAAAACCTAAACATGTGTGCCTCGTAACCTTCAATTCTGCAATGTTTACATTAATTTAACTTTTCTTATTGTATTAGTCAGGTAGCATCGCTTAGTCAGTGTGTACCTTTCATTTTGTGTTTTCATAGCATTGCAAGAGTTTTGTGAAATTGTTAAAGTTTTTTTTTGTATTCTTTGACAACCTCAATATTTCAGCCCTATTTTTGTAGCGACACTCTTAGAAGGCTTAGATTCGACAATATTTACGCTTTCTGTTAACACCGTAGTTTGTGCAGTCTGACGAGGTTTATTTGCATAATCATTCATTCAAGATTTGCTCTCCAGCAACAACTAGAAGAACTATTATAGTTGCTTGATACCTATGAAGATTGTTTCTTTGCGTGTAGTGAAACCAATCAATTAACGTTTTACCGGTGTCGGTAAGTGCTGTGTACCTAATTGAGGAGAAATGTGGGCGCACAGAGAAGAGTGAAGTCTGTGTTTTACCTGTACCAGTATTTTCGTTATCGTTCGATGAAATTTTAAAGTCAGCGAGTTCAGACTCGTAGCTTTCTGAAAAGTAAATCTTTTCTAATATTTTTGTGACTCACGAGAAGCTAAAAGCTAGCTTTCAAAGAATATTGAATAATTACTACAAATGTTGCCTTTAAGGAAGTGCTGTGTATTTTTCCAAAAAACTCTCCATGATACTGAATAAATATTTATTGAAAATTTATTTTAAACATCAATTGCATTGTTTTTTATTTTATTTGATATTGTGTTAGTACATTGCAAGTTACATGTGAGAGTTCTCGCACGGGTACGCGGAGGTAGTAGGGGAAAACTTGTATATGGCACAACACAAGGAACAAACGTTTTAAATTAGATAAAAGAAAATAGCTTGAAATAAATTAAAAACAAAAATGAAATCGCGCTGGCCTACAATACTACGTGAATTAATTAAAAAAAGCAAGTAAATTTAAAATTATAGAAAGAATAGGAGAAGTCACTCGGCAACTGCCAACATTCGTAGTCCACAGGCACGATTTAAATGTTGGTGGTGTCTGAAAGTATGTACATCAACGCGCAGCTGCAAACTCATATTGTAAATAATACACCGTTTGATATTAAACTTAAGGTGTTGGTTCTTTAAGATATTCAATATGCAAACATCGTTTGAGTAACATTCCCTTGTACCGAAGTGAAGTCTAAGCCTACTAAATTGTTTCCAAAAGTAACAAATTGTATTTAGTACTTAAAGGTGGAAATATTAATTTATTTTTTGGCTCGGGATTGCTTTTCTTGAGGTACGTAAGAACGCTGAAAATAATCCACTAATTTCTAATACACAAATAATTTTTCAATTTTCGCACCCCAGCAAGCTGGCACCCTGAACTCTCCAAAACTCCCTCTGTTTCTCATAACAAATCAAGGAAATTCAAATAATATTGCAAAGAGTAGGGTTGTACTTGCTCGATCGGTATTTAAGCATTACTTGACTTTGCTTTGCTTTCTGAAGGGTGAAATCCTTTTCTATTATTTTTGTGACTATCAAGGAAAGTGAAAAGTTAACTCTGAAAGAGGAATGAATAATTTGTTCGAAGTTGTTTTTAAAGAAGTATGAATTGTTCCGCGAAAATCTCTGTATAATGCTGAATAAACTTTTATTGAAAATTTGTTTCCAACATCAATTGTATTGTTATTTTTGTTTGATATTCTGCAAGTACATTAGAAGTTACATTTATACATTAAAAAATAAACATGTTTCATTAACAACTTTCCTTCTTAATTGAAAGGATAGACAAATAGATAGGGAAAGGGTGGGTTTTAGCATGCGAAAGTTCTCGCACGGGTACGCTAGTACAACATTAAATGGAAACGTGATTATAATTGGCTATACGAGTTAATGTTAAATGAGTATAAAACATGTTTACTGTGTAAGAAAGAGTGGAGCGTTTTTTATGGTGGACTAAATTATATCGCAAAGCACTCGAAAACACGTCCTTGTGTGAAGATCACAAAAAATTTAACAGACTTTTTCGCATGCCAGGTACATCTTCTTCTGATTACGAAAATACCTATTGAAATTTGATAACCTACTGACTACGTTATTTCTGATTAAAATCTGTTTACATATATTTTTCAATACTTACTACTAAAATATTACTTGTTATTGATTTTTTTAATTTTTACCTCTTTTTCCAAACAAATCACTTTTTTTCATTAGGATTTGTTAAAAATCACTACTTAGACGAAAAATAATCTAGCAACGCTTGTACTACATATAATGACCTATTACTTGCATCAAGTGCTCCTACATTCATGACATCAACCTTAACTTTCAGATCTTAAAGAGATAGAATACATAATACCTGTAAATAAAATGTGTGGACAGATTTTGCAAAATATTTTGAAAATTAAATGTTGGGATTAGAACAGGTAGGATTTCATGTACTGTGCGTTGTTAGTGTTAATGAAAGTGCATGTTTTTTGACCTGAAAATGACTAAAATTTATGAACAATCCTTCAGCTGAAGAAAGTAGACCACTTTTCGTCTTAGATGATAGTGCAATCTATTATGTATTTTTTCTATTAACTACAATTTTACATCGTATTTCAGTTTGTATGGCCTTTGTAGGCGGCCATCTTGAATTTTAAGGCTTTGTATATCTAGGTGGTTTTGCTGTTACACTTATTTGCATTTTTATAGATAATTGCATAAGAATGTAAAACAATACATGCAAAATATAAGTTTTTGAAACAAAGCTATTTCCTTAGACAAACATTTCTCTTAATGCAGCAATATGTTGATGTTTTGTGTATTTGTTTGCAGGATATCTCATAAGGAACTGGGCATCACTGCTTTTCATGACCAACTCTCGCCCTTCATGTATCAAAGAAGCCAGTTCGTATAAAAAAGGATTGATGTACACATGAAAGAAAAGTGTGTGAACGAAGAAGATATTTTAGCCAAATGTGATGTTTATAAAGAAGAAAATTATAACTCAGTTGTAGGAGAGTGTAGTATTACGTTTTTTAATACTTTGATTTTGTTCATTTTTCATTTATCATAAAAATGTGTACTGTTTGATCTATACTTATAATACTAAGCAAATAACGAGGTTAATGAAAAATTAATTTAATAATGGTTTAATACTTCAATTCATAATGACAAATTCCACATAAATGAGTAGTGCATTTATTAAACTATGAAAAATGTATCTTTAAGATATTGTAATATTTTCGAGACGTCAAATCTTGCAAATGATATAAATATTTTCAGAAGTCATAATATATTGATTATTTCTAATAATATAGTATAATGACTTTTCTTTTGTACATACGTGGGTAAAACATTGATATTATTGGCAAAATACAGAATATTTTCAGTTTAAGTTGTTAAATTTCTCAAATGACTGACCTAAAATATAACTTTAAATTAAAAACAAATAGTTTCCTAAAATACATTAAAACCAAGTCTTGACTTGAAAAATGTTTTGTTTTGCTCTGAGAAATTAAAATATTACTAATTGAAATTCCAAAGAATTCATTTGTCAAGTAATATTAAAATTCAGCAAGAAAATCTGGGAATAATTCCAAAACTCAATCAAACAAAACGGCTTTAATGGTATAGTAGTTATCATGCCGGGCTACTGATCTCTTGTTGGCTGGTTCAATAGGTCAAAGTCTGAGGTGCCAAAAATGGACGGCATGAATGCGGACACTTGTCGGCATGTTAAATAGATCCCAGTGAAGGCACTTGACCGATCCTGACAAAATAAATCCTCTAGGAATTTATCACCAATCAGAGTTTTGATTTGAATACTGGATAATATTGCGGATATTGTGTCTTGGTCTGCCCTATATGGTATTCAAATCAAACGTCAAAAATTGGTCACTAGCGCTCCTAGGTAAGCACCCTAGGTGTACTTGCTCAGGATAAGTCTCACAAGAAGGCGCTAGGGGCTTCTGGAGACTAACCTGCACACTAATCAGTATATAGCACTAAAAGAAGAAAGAATCGAAACAATCAGGAATTTTCAAGCAAGAAATTAAATAAATTATTCAAGAAATCTGAGTTTAGAGGCTTTTATCTTCGATAATTTATAAATAATTATTTTTAATTATTATTTTATTGTTATTAGTAATATGCGTATCCAATAAAACTATTCAAAATGCTGATTTTTATCATGTGATATGACAGAAAATATGAATTATATTTAAAAAAACAATCAAAAAGTACAAGTGATAATTCTATTTATACATCCTTTATATAAAGTAATTATATATTAAAGGAACACGTGAACGAACGTGTCTAGGGATATGTACAGCCAAAAGGTAGAGTCAAGTGAAAAAACCTGAAGGGGGAAAACCTACTCTCAGAAGAGGAGTGCATGCTAGTCTACCAAACTTCTTCTGAACTATTTATTTCCTGGCTTGGACATGCATTCTCCTTCCAGTCTTCGGCCTCCTCAGCACCTGAAACCAAACGGCGCCTTAGAAGGTAGCCTGCACCCTCGCCTCTGCGCTTACTTTTCGGACAGCCATTGTCATTTGCCCCCTAAAGTGCTCAGTTAATTATTTGATGGTTTACTAATTTGTTTATTGTTGTACTTAATTATTTATATAATTACTTCTTTATGACTTATTTACTTCTAAACTTGCAAATCTGATTACTGACTAACGTATTCTTTGTGTACTCATTAACTAATTTATTTCTTCTCCAGTCTAGGCTTCGCTAATAGTACTAAACAGTGCTGTTTTCACACTTCCTAATTACTGTTCCCGTAAAACTCCAAACCTTTCCTAAAAATGTTCCCAATTCTTTCATGAAGTGATATCTATAATCACCTAATATGTTTTGGTCGAGCGTTACGTTTGTATTTTGGAAGTAATAGTTCCCCATTCCCTTCCATTTTCTCTCCATATTTCAATGACACAACAGTTTAAAAGGTCCAATCCTATCCAATCTTTACTGCAAAACAAAGTAATCACCGCACAGTACCATTCCTATTCGAGTCTTTCGGTCAATCCTAAAGCAATACGCCCAATCCTAAAGCAAGAGTAACCCTCTTTGGCCTCCCTTCTATGTGCGTGAACGTTCGCTAACCGTTACCGGACTCGTTTACACGAGTGCCACTAGGGAGCATTTGCCGGCCGTTGCTGCCAGGATATCTTGCCATTTTATATCCGAAAGTGTTTCAGTAATAAACCGTTCTGTCTCACGTGTTCCCCTGTCTCCACCAACCTCGGGAGAAACGTCTCACACACCTGAGCGTTCGAGTAACAGTTTCACTTTGCACGACCAGTAGCGCTGATCGCTTTCCTGCTATTGCTTTCTACATCACCTATAGGTGGGTTAAACATGGATGTTTAAGCGTGTCAGCCTGTTCACCTGTTAATCTAATCCAAAGTTTAATTAATTTCATTTTAAAATCTTTCCAAATTCCTACACTGCCGACCTCTCTTAAGACGTCGAAATTTGTTGCGACTCTAGAATTTAACAGGCTTTCGGATATGAAATGGCAAGTTATCCTGACAGCAACTGCCGGCAAATGCTCCCTAGTGCACTCGTGTAAATGACTGTGATCAAAGTTGGATCATTTGTAGGTGACAGCAAAACTTCCGACAGTAGTTTTCACAGAATAAAAGTTTCAATGTGAAAATTTCAAACTTCCCTTTTCGTTTTCTAGTGAGCTTACCCAACTCTCACATTGCAAATTGATAACATAAGAAGATTGCATCGTGTTCTGTAGAGGAAATATTCTGTACTCTTTACTTTCCAGTATACGCACGTTTATATGGAGTAATATGCGTAGTATAGGGGAAGTTATGTAATGATGAGGAAAATCGATTTCGAGATTTTCACGGAAATACACGTTTAGGGTCCCCTGATACTGAAAAAGTGTTGTTTTTTTCAAAACGTCCGTCCGTCTGTCTGTCCGATGTATGTAAACAACACTAGCGCCTAAACCATGCGTATGAGTTTTTCCAAATTGAAGAAACCCTTGTCCATCTGGCCTCACTCGAAGCTCTGCGATTTTGAAAAACTTTCATTAATTTTTGAGGGTATTTTACATGGAGGCCTCCGGACATTTTCAAAGTTCTCTCAAAAGTGGTTTCTAATTCTACGGCTCCATTTTCTTTAAATTTCCTGTAATAATAGAGTAAAATACACATATAAAGTTGCAAAGATCAGATTTTCACGACTAACTCTGAATTTTGGAAAATTTACAAAGTTTGACGACGGAGATTTTTTCTTCAAATGAAATTTCTTCTCCGTCATCAGTGCTTTCATTAACGTATTGAACGTCTTTGAAAACTTTAGTTCTTGTCGCGCAGTATTGTGTGTAGTATGTGCAATTTTAAATTATTACAAAAACAAGATTTTCTCCCAAACGGCTCCAATTTTGTTTTACACTTAGGGAGTGCTAAATGTTCTCTATGATTATATAAACGCCATATTGCACTATCCTATCGTTTTTTTTTAAATTACCAAAATTTAATTTTTTTGACTTGTTTCTCGCGTTATTTATATTTAGATTAGCGACGATTTGTTCACGTTACTTTATTAATGAGTATATGTGCTTTAAATAAGACCGCATAAAGTTTTTCAAAACCTCAGCCGTTTTCTGTGAAAACAAGCTCAAAATTCCGCATTCTCAGACCCAAACTCAAACCAGACCCATGACTCCAACTTTTTCTTCAAACGTTTCGAAAGAATAGTACTAATTGCACTCTTTAATATTACGTAAAGTTCGTTGTGAGGTAAATTTTTGTTTTTTTTAAAAAATTACCCTAATGTGATTTTCTTGAAAGATCTCTCACATCGTTAATATGCACATTTCCAGCAATTTGTAAACACTATTGTGCTTTGTGAGCTAACGTACTTGAAATGACTTCTAATGAAGTTTTTCGAAAACTTAAAAATTTTCTTAAGAATGGCTTCAAATTTTTCAATGAAAATTGCCTTTGAGACGAGGTTTTACAGTTGTTTAGTAATCTTTAAATAATATTTCGTTCTACAATTAATAAACCGAAAAACTAACCGAAAATTTCTAAAAAAACCGAAAATTTCTAAAAAAATGATATTTCGGCGGCGATTGATAGCAGCTATGTAGAGTATCTGACAATTCCAAATAGCTGGACGAGATCAAAGGAAATAGAAAACTAATACTGGAAACTCTGTGCCATTCTGTATAACCACTAGTTTTTAATAACTTTTGTTTGGTTTCAGGTTTTCAGCCTTTTCTGCAAGAGATTTGAAGACATCCGATACAAAGTTATTGGGTTGAGTTTCATTTAGAAGTTATCGTCTCCTGTATTATTTCAGTAGTATGCCTTTCTGTTGCGGCTCTCACATTCATCCAATCTTCATAAATAAGGTATCTTAAGAAAGAGAATTTCGCGGATTCGCGTGACGAATTGCACTTTGACTTTAAAAAATAAGAAGGATTTGTTTAAAAAAACACATCTAAATATTCAAGTCAAATTCAACCCGCAACACTTGCCAAAGTTTTCGTCAAATAACTCCTAAACAAAGGGTTCTAGGGACTTAAAATTTAAAATTTTGAGGCCAAAGACCTCTAAGAAACGTTTTTCACACCATAATCCGCAGGGTGAGATATTCCTCGACATTCAATTAAATTTTCGATTCCGCGCTTCAACACTATCAAGGCAACCTCAATATTTCAGCCCTTGTTGCTGTTAGCCACTTTTGTGACGACATGCTTAGGAGGCTTAGATTCCTCAGTCTTATATTTATGCTTTCTGTATACACTGTGATTTGTGCAGTCTCACTAGGTTTATTCGCACAATCATTAATTCAAGATTTGCTCTCCAGCAACAACTAGAAGTATTATTATAAGGGCATGATACATATGAAGATATGTCTTGTGTGAAACCATTAAATAATTTTTTTGCCATGTTTTGTAAGTGCTGTGTACTTAATTGTGGAGGGATGTGGTTGTACAGTGGAGAGTAAAGACTGTGTTTGTGTTTTACCTGTACCAATATTTTCGTTATCATTCGATGAAATTTTCATTTCAGCGGGTTCAGACACGTAGCTTTCTCAAAAGTAAAATGCTAATATTTTTGTGACTATCATGAAAAGCTAAAAGCTGTCAAAAAATATGGAATAATCAGTTCAAATGTTGTCTTTAAGGAAGTGTTCCAAGAAAACTCACCATAACACTGAATAAATTTGAAAATTTCTTTTGAACGTAAATTGCATTGTTTTTGTATGTGATATTGTGTTAGTACATTGCAAGTTACCTTTATACAGTTTAAACAAATAATCACGTTTTGTTTCGTTTGGAAAAATGGAAAAAGAAGGATAAGGATAAGTGGGGGGTTTGACATGCGAGAGTTCTCGCACGGGTACGCGGAGATAGTAGGGTAAAACTTGTGCTATGGCACAACACAAAGAACTATCTTTTTAAATTAGCTAAAGTAAAGTAGCTTGAAATAAATGAAAACTAAAAATGAAAACGCGCTAGCTTACAATACTACGTGAATTAATTTAAAAAACACGTGAATTTTAAATTATAGAAAGAATAGCGCAAGTCACACGACAACTACCAACAATCGCAGTCTAAACGCACGATTTAAATGTTGGTGGTATCTGGATTTAAATGTTGGTGGTATGTACATCAACGCCCAGCTGCAAACCTCGTATTGTAAATAAAACAACGTTTGATATGAAACTCAAGGTGTCGGTTCATTAGGATATTCAATACGCAAACAGCGTTTGAGCAACATTCCCATGTACCGAAGTGAAGTCGAAGACTACTAAACTGTTTCTAACAGTAACCAAAGGTATTTATTAAAATAGTGCTCAAAAATGAAAATATTAGTTTAAATATTTTTTGGCTTGCAATTGCTTTTCTTGAGGTACGTAAGAACGAAGAAAATAATCCAATACTTTTTAGTGTCCAGATAATTTTTCAATTTTCGCACCCCAGCAAGCTGGCGCCCTGACTCTCCAAAACTCCTTTTATTCCTCAAAACAAATAAAGGAAAATCAAATAATATTGCAAAGAGTAGGGTTGTAACTGGCCGATCCGGTATTTGTGCACTACTTTACTTGGCTTTCTCAAGTGTAAAAACCTTTTCTAATATTTTTATGACTATCAAGGAAAGCGAAAAGCTAACTCTCAAGGAAGATTGAATAATTATTTCGAATCTTATTTTTAAAGAAGTATGAATTTTTCTAAGAACATCTCTCTATTATCCTGAATAAACCTTTATTGAAAATTTGTTGTATTACTATTTTTGATTGATATTCTGTAAATTCATTAGAAGTTACATTTATACATTTTTAAACAAAGAAACACGTTTCATTAACAACGGTCCTTCTTAATAGAAAGGATAGATAAAGGGATGGGGTTCTCGCACGGATACGCTAGTTACGTATTATTTAGATAAGTTGTATGTGCGAGTGGTTTTGAGCGGGTCAAAAAAGTATCTGACTAGTTTTCTGCGCATGCGTACTCTGTTTAGGGTGTGTTTCCCTAAATAGGAAGAGGATGGCTTGTGAGATTGACTGAATTTTGTGGGAAAACTTAAGAGCGGATTGTCTGATGTTAATGATAATGGGGGTTAGCCTAGCTCGTGATGAAAATCATTGGACATGAACCAATGCTTGGTTAGGACCCTTAGAAACGATTTTGGAAGGCTTGGCGCCCATGGATTTAAGATTTGGCTGCTGATCTCCAGATAGGACTTGCGTATGTTAGCATTGCTGAGTACGTATCGATTATTTGTAAAGATGGGTACCATAATGGATTTGGAGGGGAGAAGATCCACGTAGTATTGGGAAGAGCTGATGAGTTCTTTGTGTGGATGAGTCGATGGTGGATGTGAGTTTTCCCTTTAATTTCAGTTGGTGTAAGCTTTTAGGACCGAGAGAATACATTTTTCAACGATTTTGCTAATGGATGGAAGGAGGCTAATGGGTCCATAACTAGATTGAATAGAAGGTTTTTTCGAGCTTAAGGATGGGTATAACATGTGCATATTTCCAGGCGTAGGGAAACAAGCTATTCTTACAGAGGAGTTGAAGATGAAGGCAATACGGCTTTGAAAGGAAATTGTTTCTGGATAAAGGTGTTGAATGAATCTGGGCGAAAGGATTTTAAGAGCATTTTTTGCAAGTATGGAATATTATTATTGGACTTGGTGGAGATTTCGGCTTTATTTGATTTGTTCTTTCACATACTTCGAGCTTTTACGAACATAGGGACAAATTAATTGTCCACGTATCAAATCCAATCACAATTGCTTATAACAATTTTCCAAATAATCGCTGGACCGAATCCCACACGCTCTCAGTCTTATACTGCGCCTCACTCATTAAGGCATCTTTCTTTCCTAGGAACATCTCTACTGACGACATTTTCTTGATTTCTCCAATTTGATAAACGAGCGCTACCAGTTCCTCAAGGTCAAACAGCGTATTGGGTGCATTGCACGTAGATTTACATTGGCCCGAAAGCTTTTGTTCGCTTCCTCCCCTTCTTCTTCTTAATAATTATTCCTAATAATAGTTACGTAAAACCAAAAGCTAATACTTGTAGTACACTACACATGCTATTCATTAGTATCACATCGCATTTGTACAATATAAATATGACAAAAAATATATCTTTACAATTGCCGATCACTTAAAGTGCTCCACATAAATATTGGGACACCCGTAAATTTTCCAATGTTATGCCGAAACACGAATAAGAGGAAAATACTTATTTCATGTAAACTATAATTTGAATATAGTCGAGTGTGAAGAGAGGGAATACCTGTAAAATAATTTATTTTAACAATATATTACATCAAAATGAGTAATTTTAATATGAAAGAACCAAGTTCGACTTCAACAAAAGTATTGGGACACTGAATATATGGATAATTTGAGTGCAAAATATGGAGTTGAGTGAGCGTGGGAAAAACGGTACAACTTCCCAAAACCTTGAAAAGGGCTCAGTTACTTTCGTGGTTGCGTGGGAACTAGAAGGAAGGACAATGGTACACAGAGGAAAAAATGCTAGCTTTAATACGCGTCAGTTGGTGAGATTCCAGCATGAAAAAGGAAACAGCATCAGAAAAATTGCGAGCATGTTTCGAATGAAAAGAACGACAGTGTATAATATTATTAAACGTACAAAAAAGATGACAGGATTGAATATAAATGTCAAACGGGGCGTCCTAGAACATTTTCTTCCAGAGAAGAAAATTACATTTTAAGAAAAATTAAGAAAAAACCTTTTATTGCAGCGACACAGATTACTGCTGAAGTGGAAACTGAAATTAGAAAACGTGTGCATCCCAAAACAGTTTGGCCTGTTTTGCATAGAGCCAATTTACACAGCAGAATCGCCAGACGAAAACCGCACATCAATGCAGTTAATATCAAGAAAAGAATAGCGATCGCGAATGATCACATTCTGAAGGACGAAGACTCGTGGAAACGGATGATCTTTGCAGACGAGAGCAAATATAACTTGTCTGTGTCGGATGGACGAAATATTGTATGGCAGAGGCCCCATGAGGAGCTCCGAAAGATTAATGATAAACCGACAGTAAAACACGGCGATGCAAGTGTAATGGTTTGGGGGTATATGGCAGCGAATGGAGTGGGGGAATTAGTGTTTTCGGACAACATTATGGACCAACATGTATACTTAAACATATTAAAGGACAATCACAAGAAGAGTGCAGAAAATTTAGGACTAGCACACTGCCCATCTGTGAAGCTGTGGCTTCTTTATAATTGTCCCAAAGTGTTCCATCCTTCTCCACAAAGTCCAGACATAAATCTCATTGAACATCTGTGGGCAAAATTAGAAACTAAAAATACGCCAGAGCCCTATTATTAACAAAGAACATCTGAAACAACGAATACAGGAGGAGTGGGGGAAGATTTCCTCGGATTATACCCGAAAGTTTGTAGAAAGTATGCCAAAAAGGTTCAAAGATGTCATTAAAGCTAAAGGTGGGCCCACAAGATATTAGTACGTATTTTATTCAAATTTTAGTTGTAAAAATTACCAGTGTCCCAATAATTTTGTTGAATTGCCAAAGGAGCAAATAGTTTTGTGGTATGTAAATACAGACTTTATTTTTTTAGATTTGCTTAGTTTTCTTAATACTATCATTTATGTGATTATTCTTCGTTATTTGGTTTCATCATTAAAGTGTTTTATAACATTAATACAATTTTTATTGAAGGATATATTACAAAATTGACCCTGTCCCAATATTTTTGTGGGCCGCTGTACATTGATATTAAATTTTATTCTTTAGGAAAATGTCAAAAATATACAAGGTGAGGCGCCTAAGATGCCCACAGCAAGTATCTTCGAAACGGTTTGAGGTATTGGAATGAGTTTTACGCCAAGTTGTTGCAAGTAATGGGGGAAATAACATATTCAATTTTCTTGTTTGTGAGTTTTGTAATTTTGGAAATATCAACAAAACTTCGATTTTTTAAATGGAAGTATATATATTTTTTCACTATCATTCTAAAGTTCTCAAAGAGACGAATACAATGATATAAGTATTCATATTATTCGGAGAGAAAATGCAGAAGAAAACGCGTTCTACTTTTCCTCAGAAACCACGTGATCCACGCCCTTCCTTAACAGGTTTCTGGCAGGCGAAAATATTGTCAGTCGTACTTGGCTCTCATAGCGTTCCGTTCTCTCGAGAAAATTTGTAATGTTTGACCTTCGCCTATGAAAGTATTTACGATCTGTAGTTCATAATTGTAACAAACTTTTACACTCTTTAAAAAACCTTCATTGCAGCGTAGGCATACATGATGAAATTTACGAATGAAGAAAATTTCGATATTCTTCTTCTTTACGGTGAATGTGGAAGGAACGCAAAGCGAACTGTGAAAATTTACACTGAAAGGTACCCTAATCGGAAACCTGTATCACTGAGACCTTTGGTAAGAATATGCCAACGTTTGTTATCTAGCGGTGACTGAAATTCTAAATCACGAAAGAGAAATAAGCGTACTACTGAAGAGAACAAGGAAGTAAATGTTATTGCATATGTGGCTACAAACCACCATGTGAGTTCGCAAGATATTGTCCGAAACTCAGGAATAAGCTCACTCATAAAATGTAAATTTCGTCTTTGATTATTTTAAATTATTAAATTTTCGCATTGGTAAGTTCCTCTTCCTAGGATATAATTCTTAATGTCTTTACTACTGAAATAGATCAGAAGATAGTATAAGAATTCATTGTCCTATTCATCCCATTTTATACCCCTTAAAATTACAAAAGAACGCTGTTTTTCACTTGCTTCGCCGTTTATACTGGAATAGAAAAATGCGCCGGTATCACACGACACATTAAATTGAATTTGTTAAATTAATTTAATTAATAAAATTTTCACCTGCCCGGCTTCCGCCGACTCCACGTTGGGATCACTTAACGTAGGTAAAATGAGTCTGTTGACCTGCGAAAGCGAGTTCAGACACAGAAAGCTACAAAGGTGAAATACATCAGCAACATGCAAGGTCAAACGCTCTTTCCACCAAAAAGGAACATTTCTTCGGAACGTGAAATTCCGTGTCCATGACGTGCTTCCTGACAAAACCAATTTGTTTTTGCAAAAGTATTTCTTCAAATATTATGAATACTTATATCATTGTATTCGTCTCTTTGAGAACTTTAGAATGATAGTGAAAAAAAATATATACTTCCATTTAAAAAACCTAAGTTGTGTCGATATCTCCAAAATTACAAAAGACACAAACAAGAAAATTAAATATGTTATTTCCCCCATTACTTGCAACAGTTTGGTGTAAACCTCATCCCAATACTTCAAACCGTTTCGAAGATACTTGCTGTGGGCATCTTAGGCGCCTCATCCTGTAAAGAGGACAATGTAGATACGTGGAACAAGGTTGGAAAAGGAGTCACTGGCTACACCGCTATATCGCTTTCGCTATGTGTTGGCAGTTTTTCCATACTATTTCTAAGCATCGTAGGATCGTAGTTGCTTCGCCTCAGCATGTCCCGTCATTGTTTCGGTGAAAAAATTTTGCAACACCAGCGTTCGAATTAAATTTATCAATAATTTGCTAATATTTAATTTCTCGCTTGTTGCAGTGTATTACTCAGTAGCAGATGGTAAATAATTTTAATTTTCCACGATTCGCTTCCATTTTGCAAATTCATATAGAAAAGTTTTAAAAATTTATTATGTTAAGCTAATGATGCCATATTCACAGGTGTGTCGTATATTACTATCTCAAAATTTTTAAGCACAAATTTGTAGGTGACAGTTTTTAGAAGAGATGCCTAGGAAGAAATTTAGCTTCCATTTTCGGAAAAAGATATTTTAAAAATTAAAAACATTTTTAAATGCGAATTTTATGTTCATTATTATAAATGAATGATAATTAATCTCCTAAGACTTAATATACAGAGTGTCCGAGGGGGAAACGTCGAAACTTCGACAATAGGCTCTTAAGACAATTTTAAGCATATTTTGTTTAATAAACCACATACATATTTCGAATAACTGAGCCGCAATAAGCACTCAAAAGTTTGTTTGAAAAATTTATTTCTAGGCAAAAATTTGCATAATAGAAGTACAGAAATACTGCAAAAATATGTAAATTGTTTATTATTAACAAAAGAAATATATATTTGACCGCAAATAAAAATTATCCCACAAATAAAAAAAAAGCACCCTATTTACACAATTCGACTGCTTTTTTATTCTCGGTTAATTTTTCTTTTTGAACAAATGTATTCATTTCTTTTGTAAATAATAAACAATGTACATGTTTCTGGAGAGCTTATATGCTTCTACAATGCACATTTTTGCCTAGAAAGCATACTCTCAAACCAATTTTTGAGTGCTAATTGCGGCTCAGCCATTCGGAGTATCCATGTAGTTTATTAGACAAAATATGCTTAAAATTATCTTAAGAGCTTATTTTCGAAGTTTCGATGTTTACTCCCCGAACACCCTGTATAATTGTAATTTTTCAATTTGAATCATTATTAACTTATTGTATCTGTAATTTTCCGCATTTTACCATTTTACGTCTGTTTCTGGGATCCTATACTTTGCAGTGTTTACTTCTTCAAACACAACAGTCACAAATGTATACTCCACATCTCATTTTCACTTGCCACCACTTGTTATTTCATAGATCTAAAATTAAAACATTTTTGGATTGTTTCATGCCGATAACAGGTAGCTTTCAAAAAAGAGGGTGAAAAAAGTGTAATGTAAAACAATAAAAGTAATTGCTACATGACCTAGTAGTTAAAAAGCGACCTTAAAAATTGTCTCCTTAATATTCTTCTGGTCTACCTTTCTACTACTACTATTATGAGTACTACACTAATGCTACTACTATTACTACTATTACTAATACTATTACTAGTGCTACGAGTACTACAAGATATTACTAGTAGAAATAATAGAATATTGCGTTTATGGAACCTGAGTTTATGGTTGATAAGACTACATGTTTACATTCATATTATTTTATTTAATTTTCTCTAAATATTCCTTATAATGTCCCCGTTAACTTTAGAAGTTGCTTCACCATCCCATTCTGCTGCGTCACATTGGAACCAACTCAAGGTTGAATTTCATGCATGCTATTTATCATAAGCCCAAAGAAGCGCTCCTCTCTGTCTCCTTCCAAGGTAGTCGGGATGAGCAGTGGGAAGAGGAGACGCAGGTGCGAAAACGTATTCCTCATCTCCTCTGAGGAAGCCCCTTTCACTCGGCCCTCTCGTCCTGCGCCTGCGCCTGCGCCGCCCCGCGCGCCGCTATAAAGGCGCCCGCCACGCGACGCCGCGCACGCGCACTGCTGCCCCGGAGCGCCATGGTAAGTCACCATTACTCTAAGCAATAATCGCCACTCTCTTCAGTTAATAACACTGACAGTCCTAAACCTTCTTATCTTCTCATTAATCTTTGCGTATTAGGGGTCTTTTACCAATTAAAATGTCCGTCTTACTAAATCGAATGTACAAGTTTCACATCGATTTAATTCAGTACTCTGAATTGTAGCAAAAATTAATTTGTTTAACTCAAAGCCATTTAAAAACAAAATCTTCTTTGGCTGAAAAAGCAACTATGTAAAAGCAGTTAACGTCATAACAATAATAATAATAAAATAGATAATTCCAACCAATAAATATGCAAAACCTTTATTTAGGCATTATGAAATTATAAAGTGATATGCACGTAGATTATTAAATCGAGAAAACGTATTTATTGATCACATTAATATTTACCTCACACACGTTTCAACATATAGCAAAGATTCAAACGCAACGGAGCTACTTATTTCTGACGTCTGATTTTGATGTTGATGACGATGACGTACATTGTGACGTTGATATTGATGACGTAGTCTCGCAATCACAGGTGCAGGATGAGCAATTTTCAGCTTAGCAGCGCAATGTTTAAGATTGCATAAAATTACTTATATGAGATTTTCAGCAGCATATTCATTGGCAAAAAGTTATACTTTTAGTACCACCGAGCAGTTTTTATCATTTTTATTAGGCATTCTATAGAGAGACAAATGCTCTAAATATCATGTAGGTATTAAAATATTACAGACGACACTCAACACTGACTACTTCGTACATTGATATAAATGGAAGGATCCGAATCTAATTTTCCACTTAGCGCGCTGAAGCCCGATATTTTCCATTATAATTAGTCTGAACATTTGATCCATTATTTTAGAAAATAGTAAACGTACTGCTGTAAAACTTTATGGTGTTTTTGATGAACATGTTTTAAGTATTTACATTATATTTATATTTTTAGATAATATTTGTAATTTACAGAGAACGTAAAATAATGACCAGAATTTTTTAACTCTCTGTTTTGTATACTACTTCTCAGTTATAACCTAAAAATACGTTTTTCTCAATATCTCCGGCTACATTTACATTATTACAAACCTTACTATTACATACGTCACTACTAACACGGGATTTTATTTCCTACTAAATCAAGTTATCATTTCTCGGATCGAACACAATGGGGAAAGTAATATTTTACCCCATCAAAAATACTTTCCTTACTAAAATTACTTTATCACTCTAAAATAAATATGATTTTAAATACATCAATAAATAAGCGAAATGAGAAGACACCACTTTCTTTGACTAAAAAATAATTATATGATGAAATTTAAAACTAGTGGTGCTACAACAGCATATACTTTCCAACACCAGCATACATTTTCATTATTGAAAAGAGATACGTACGTAGAATTGAAATATGGCACTTTCAACGCTACTAACATTTTGGCTATCATTTCAAAACATGCAATTCAACCAAGAAGCGAGCAACTCACTGTTTCCATCGCAGTGTTGTCAAAACTATGTGAATTCTACAACAACATAAAAATACAATACAAAGGTTTTGTAAAATTGTATTGGAAAAAGAAGTCTGATAACCTGGACAATATAAAAATGCATTTCATAGGGCCACAATTAGAGAAGAGTATTCTAAAACCATGCAACAAATATTTAACTCATTGCAAATGGTGCAGCATTTGCTGCGAAAACTAAATATTTTCCTGCAAAACTTCACGAATAACTTCATTTGAAGTCATTTGAAGCACTTACGCTCACATATACAATAGTGTTTCCAAAATGTTCTGTGAAAAACAGCTTCAAATTTTGCATTTTTAATAGCGCTGAAACTCTTTTTTTAAATGTGGCTACAACTTTTGCAAAGAAAATTGACATTTAGGACGAGGTTTTACTGTTCTTTATTATTTTAAAAGTAATATTTCCGTTCTACCATTAGGAACACGAAAAATTAAGAAATGTCAAAAAAATGTACTTTGGGTGGCGATAGATGGCAACTGGCACGAGAATGTGGCAAGTCCGAATAGTTAACCGAGACCAAAGAAAATATAAAAATAATACGGCAAAGTTTGTCCTATTCTGTTGCACCACTAGTTTATGAACGGATTTCATTAAGAAAAAAATGTATCACCAAATCGTGTATTTCCGTTGAAATCTCAAATCGATTTTCTGCAGCATTACATAACTTTCCATGTACTACGTATATTAGTCCGAATGTACGTACGTATACGGGAAAGTAAAAATTGTATCTTCATAAATTTAGTTGTAGGAAGACCCAGGGAAACTTTAAATTTTTTCAATTTTCGAAAAATCAGTTTCCAACCAACACGAGACCTGCGCCATTCTCTTAAACGTCCTTGAGACTATCCAACAACAAAATTTATTTTAAATTATTGGCACCGTTTTTTTAAATTTTGAAAATGTCTAAGGGGCTTCATGTAAAGTACCCCCAAAATTAAAATATCAGTTTCAAATTCAAGGGGCTACGAGATCAGTTAGATCAATTGGAGAATATAAAGTTTGGAGAAAATCGGCTGAACGGTTTAATCGCTAGCGATGTTCACAGACAGACGGACAGATGGAGAGACGTTTTGCTTTGAATTGGGTTTTCAGTATTTAGGACCCAAGAAAGATACATTCTGACTGCACTACGTGTTAGGAGATTTTCTTTTCTTAATTTGGCAACTGGATTAATCCATTTGTGCGTTATCAGGGCCTGGCAATGACATTTTTTCTGTTAAAAATCCGCCATTTTTTCGCGCAGCATTACGTAACTTTCCCTATACCACATATATACTCCGTATATACGTAGTAAAAATTATATTAGTGTAATTTTTGAAAAAACAAAAATATACATGCAAATGTATGTGTGTATTGTATGTATATAATGTTTTTGCCATGATATTTAGTTCATTAGCTCTATAGGTGCAAAATGTTAAAGGAAGAAAAATCGAAGTCTTTATTGAAAAATACGTGCCTTTAATACAGGTCTAATGTTAATGAAAATTAATGAAAAATTAGTGATATTTTTACAAAAGGACATTACATTATTTATCGACTCAAATGTTGAGAATAAATTTAATTTCACCAAAATTCTCTATCCTTAATATTGCAGTTGTAGGAAGACACTGAAAATAATTTGAACATCGACACTTATTGAAGTTTAACAGAATTTCACCAAAATGAGACATGTGTGATTTTTATGAGTGTTTTGGTCTCCTCCAGAACAAAACAATAAATTTGAAGCCAATTTTGAGAAAATGTGAAGAATACTGTTGAAAGTTGATGTAAAGTATCCTCAAAATCAAAATATGCAATGTACAAACAAGGGACCGCGTCATTAACCAGATCGGTAGCGAAATATCTATTCTGTTAAATCTCTGCCTACTGACTAACCATGGAATAAAGATTAGTTCAGCGATTGTCAATTTGACAAGGAATGACTTCGGAGCTGCTTTACTTTCCGAGATAAGGCGCTTGGAGAAGAAGCCCGAGCAGAAAAGGGGCAAGAGAGGGGCAAACGGCGGTCTCCTGTAACGAAGGCAGTGGGCCTTTGCCGGTGTTTCTGGCAATATCGGTGGGAAAACATCAGCCCCGTTAATTTTATTTCTGCTAGAGAAGAAAGGTTTCCTTTTGTATATACTGGAGCAATAGCGAAGTGTTTAGTGTTTTTGAAAGAACTGCTGCATGTTAAAATTTTCAACCTACAGATGCTTTAAGTAGCTTTGCGACCCAGCAAAATTTGCGAGATTAAATAAATTCTGGTAATTCACATAGGCCGCATGCATGGGATGAGTAACGAAATCTACTGATTGAAGATTATTGAAAATATTCTGAAAATCACGAGAATTTACATTCTCAAACAAAACTGTACATAAAAAATAATCAAGCCTGGGGTCAAAATTATCTCACGTGGCCCCTCTCGGCACCTATTTGTTAACATTATTTATTGTTTCAAATCGAACTAATTCGTTATATTATATACTATTGCATAAAATATTATTGTCTTAAAATGTTAACTCTGTCTCTTCCAAAAATGTTATCTAATAGAAGAATAGAATATTCCATTAGTGGAATTACAGTATTAGTTATGATAAAGAGTCCGATATTGTTTTGAGTTATGTAATAATGTACGTACTAATGTATAATCCTTCATATTGTTATTGAATCATAAACATTTTAAATACACTGATCATCATTAATCCCGAAGGACCCTACTGATCTGCTGCAAACTCGGTGGGTATTTTGCACACCATTCGCTAATGATTTCGTTTTCACGGTCAGCCGCTCACTGGGGGGTCGGTGGTAGGTGCGTGACGTCATGCACACCGGTCTAGATAAGAGTGATTCAAACGGCCGCGCCAGCCATTGCGACATCGGGTACCGCCGCCAGAGCTTCACCTGCACGTACACTATGCCTAGGCGACGCGTTTGACAGCCACTTGTCCATTTAAATGCTTTCGAGAGGGGCCATGAGTGTGCGGGAAGCTGGTTGATCCTATCACCGTATTGCGCGCCACACCGGTCGTATGGACAACACCATCGCCCGCTCTTGGCGGCAATGGATTGAGGAAGGCACGCACATACGAAATGCAGGATCTGCACATACCAGGATGCAAATGCAGGATCGACGGATTGTCCGCCACGCGCGAAAAGTTTCAATGACAATGATATGTGCTATTCAGCGGGCTATGCAGCCTGCACTGTCACATCCTGCAAGTGCCAGTACCATTGGCAGGCGGTTGCACGACGCAGGGCTCGCCGCACACCGACCGTTACGACGCCTGCCATTTACACCACAGCAATGTCGATAGACTCGCCTGGTGTCGGGAACGACGGACTTGGGGCCATGCAGTCTGACAGCAGGTTATCTTCAGCGACGAGTCCCACTGCTGCCTTGATGGAGACGACCACCGGGTCCGTTTCTGCAGGCGTAGTGGGGTAGTGCCACGACGAGTGGTTTGTGGTATTCCATCAAACGTCCCGTCAGCCTGGTGATGGTGTGGGGCGCCATATCCCATGGTGCCCGTTCCTCGTTAGTGTTCCTCGGAGGCACCGATACAGCCGCACGGTACATTCAGGAGATCCTGCAACCGATGGCCCTGCCGTTCGTGAACGCTCACGCCCATGCCCTATTTCAATAAAACAAGGCGCGTCCGCATACCGCAGCCATCTTCCAAGCATGCCTTGTAGCCTTGGATACTCTGCTATGGCCAACCGCATCCCCAGACCTCTCCTCGATCGTGAATGTTTGGGGTGTTCTGGGGTGTGCAATCAGAATCAGCTGCATGGGATGGACTAGCAGAGGACTCTATTCGAGACCTGTACAACTCCATGCCGCAACATTTTAAAAAAATGGCTTCATCCTTTTGGATTAAACTTTGTTATTGGATAGTGTGAAGGATGTTTAAGAGAATGGTGCATGTCTCATGTTCGCTGAAAACCTTTTTTTTTCAAAAACTGAAAAAAAATTAAAAATTTTCCGCATCTTCCTAAAACTAAGTTATGAAGATAAACATTTTTTACTTTCTCCCCTTACAAATACTTCGTAAGAAGAGAAAGTTACGTAATTGTGAACCAGAAAACGGTGAATTTTCGCCAGATAAACGCGAATTTTTCTCCATGAATTTTTTTAATCAAGAAAGATCTAAAAATAATGTCATGTTCAATTTTTCAAAAACATGAATATTTTGGCGAAATATTGGTTGAAACATAGGCAATTTGTATTTTATTTAAATCATTTTCACTAAAAAACGCCACAATATTTTTGATAAAATATAGACCTTAGCTTAGGTTTTCTCCTCAACTTTAGGTTTTCTCCCTTAGAGAGATTGACTTCTCCACGTCTTTCAGAGCTCTCTCTGCCCACGGTTTGCTGTTAGGATTTCCTTCCCTTATTCCAATGCTCCCGTCTTCAGGCGCCGGAGACTCGCCCTCGCCCTGCTGCTCTCATTAACTGCTCTCCAAGCTCTCGCCTTAGAGAGCACCCCAGGGGTGCCACGGGGAGGGGAGAGCGGGACTTGCTCACTTTTGACCCAAATCGGGTATTCCCATTTCAGGGGGGGGGATTTATAGGGGTTTACCTGCATAAGTAAACCCCCGCCAGGCCCAAGTCAGCTCTTTGACCGCCCCCTCTAACACAACGTGCTAGCGGAAGTAATTTACGGCATATAGGGTCAGGATTCATCCATTTTTTTCTTACCAGGGCCCAGCAAAAATTTTTTCTACCGAAAATTTGGCCTTTTTCCAGCGTACGATAACATAGCTTTCTTTTCCTACGAAGAAGTGCGAGAAAGTAAAAATTCTATACTACCTGTAAAATTAAGCTTAACTTCACCATACGAATTGTCATAAACAGAAACATTTTGCTCTTACGGTTGTCAGAACGTAAAGATTTTTATGGTACTGATTCTGAACAATGAAGTCCCTTGTTAACAATAAAAATTTTGTAAATGGTTCTTTGTTCTTTAGATTCAGTTATTTACTGCACTCAATCTCAAATGATCCGTATATTACGAAGCATTTACCTGTTATTCCAAATCACAATGTAAGCAGTTTTGGATGACACCCAAGGTAACAACAATGAAGGCTCTAAATTTACGACGGACGTAGAATTCAAAAATAATACAACAGAAACTGCCAATATAGAATTTGAAGAAAACAAGTCTTGCATAATCAAACTGTAAAATTTGTGTGTATGTATTATCTCTATATTTGCAGACGTGTATGCATTCTATTCCAATGCTTTTGTGAAATATTTATCAAAAAGCTTGTGATTACTTTCATGCACATTTATTCTATATTTTTGGATTGGAAACATCACGTTATGGTAATTGTGCTACCTGGCTAATTGCAGAAGATATGCTTGTGGCTTGATGATTCTTCAGTCAGTAGCTTAATGAATATTCCAAATTCAGAAACAAATGAATATCTGATCCTAAATTATCGTAGCTAACAGGCAGAAAATAGATGCCATATATAAATTCTCTACTTTATACGTACAACATGCAAACATTGACTGCTTTCTAGTTGAAAAAGAGGTGCCTTTCTTTCACTTCAAATATCACTATATCACAAAGAGTAATTTTTTTTTTATTTACGCGTTTAAATGGCATTTAAATGTATCAATAATCCGATCCACCTGTGGCGGCGGCGGCTTTTGCTAGAACTTCTTGTTGCCAGCGAGACTTTGAAAAACAATTAGGGCTGAAGTTTCACATATGGTTTATTAGATGGCATCTAAATTTTATAAAAATGTATGTAATATTTTGTGGTATGTTGGATTTAAAATTGTAAATTTTAAAACACAATACTTTTAGTCAGTGTATAAACAACAAATAATACATTTTAAAATCTTTTAAACACAACAATTATCAATTTCTAATTTCTATTACATTTTATACTATTTATATTTAATAAAAAATAAAGAACCGAGTGCAATCAGGCTGCCTTATAAATCAAAATTAATTACCATCGTCGTCAATTGGTGTACTACAGCAGGGGTGTAATTATGAAAGTTCTGGCGCCTTGCTAACCTTACTAACATTTACTTTAATTTCCACGATTTATCAATTTTTCTCTTCGTCACAAATACAAAGATATATGCGTTTCGAAATACTTCTTCGTTCTCGCAAGCAATAATAGAAGAATAAGTATTTTGGAACGCAAGATGATGCATCTCGCCTGGTCCGTAAGCTCATCAATAGATTTTAAATAATATGAAAGTAGAGTTTTGATTGGTTAAAAATGTCGGTAATATGAGCAAATGCTAATTCACCGCCATTGGATTTCGGCATAAGATCAGTTATATGTGCCTAGAAAATATTTCAATGTTTTTTGTGTCATTTTCGTACTTTTTATGAATTTCTTCAAAAACCCCTATTACTCAACAAAGCGCACTAAATTTTCCGCTAACCGCGACAGCAATTTTTCCTCCGCTAATACGTATCAAAATCCTCCAAATCTAACGGAAAACTCGCAAAAGCGGCAACAAAAAACGATACGTTTGGTACATTTGAAGCCGTTATTTTAATAGTGGTACAACTCCAACTTTTTACCTTCCCATACACGTACGCATTTACGGAGTAACATACGTAGAACAGGTGAAGTTATGTAATGCTGCGCGAAAAACGGCGGATTTTTGGCAGAAAAAAATTTATTGCTGGGCCCTGATAATCAAAAAGTGGATAAATCTACTTCCTAAATTAAGAAAAAAATCCACTAACACGTGATATAGCCAGAATCCCTTTTTTGTGAGTGTTTTCAAAAAAACAATTGAAAGCAAAACGTCCCTTTGTCCGTCTGTGAACCCTACTAGCGCCAAAACCATACCTAGAATTTTTTTTTTTCAAATTGGAGAAACCCCTGTTGATCTGGCACGAGTCGAAACTTTGAGATTTTGAAAAAGATTCTGTAAAACTTGGGGAAACTTTACATGAAGGTCCCCGGACATCAAAGTTTTCTCAAAATTGGCTCCAAATGTTTTCTTTAAATTTTTTGTAAGAATAGAGAATGTAAGAAAATACACTTATTAAGGTGGCATAGGTCCGATTTTCACGGATAACTCTGAATTTTCGAAAATTTTGAAAATGTCCTTGTAAAGTACCCCCAAATTTTACAGAATCTTTTTCAAAATCTCAAAGCTTCGACTAAAACCAGATCGACCAGGGAATATCCATTTTGGAAGAAATCGTACGTATAGATTAGACGCTAGCAGCAGAGAGTATAATATCAGAGGCGGCACTTAACGTTATTCCCAACGTTCTTATTCAAATATCAAATGTTCACGGAGGGGGTAGCATCCATCTTGACCCCACTTTTTTGAGCCAATAGCGTCGAAGGAAGATCGGCCTATGGAGGTAGCGCATAATGACGACCGGGACATTTAAAATTATATTACGAAGCATTTTTTCAAAATGGCGGCAAATTATAATTATATGAATATTATTTAATGTAAAAAGTATGCTAGGCAATTTAGAATCTAATAATTATAAGGATTAGGAATTCTGAGTAAGTGAAGGGAATTGTAGTCCAGGGAGTGTGCAAAATAAAATGTTATTGAATAAACAATATTTATTTCTAAATTATGTAAACATACATAGTTGTACACAATATAAATATATTAATTCAATTTTCATAAAATAAATAAAAGCAAATAACACACAGATTATTTCACATTTCTTTTGACCAAATATTGAAATCATGAATTAAGAAAATTGTCATAATACAACTAGTGACCATTACCCCTTAAATATTATATCATTATCAAAACGACATGCCAGTTGAATCAAAGGCGAGTGTCGTCTGGTATCAAATATGTATTACACTAAAGACCTTTTCGATAGCACAGCTATCATCCTCAGATCTATCTGAAAGTTACATAAAAGCAAATTTGAAATGTAGATTGTATAAATTCTGTTCTGCACGTACTGCAAGGTAATGATCCAGTTTGCTTACGCATCTCGCATTAACAATTTGTACAAAAACAATTTTGTAAATAATTTATGCAATCTCCATTTCATTGTTTTTATGTATTTTTCAGATAGCTCTGAGGATGGTAGCTATGCTATCAAAAAGATCCTTAGTATAATACATATTTGATACAAGACAACTGTCTTTTATTCATTATTAAAAAGACTACACCACCAACAATTATATTAATTGACATGCCAGTTATAAACAAATGCGAAATTTCAGCGTATTATCAAAATAGTAATTAAGATATTATAATATAAATTAATATCACTGATATATTTTATAAATAAACTAACTTGTATCTGCACAAACAGTTCACAAAAATCTGTTATTCTTTCTTCTTCATAAAAGCAACATTACATATTAAACTGTGTTAAAAGAAACTAGTATCTAGTACAAGTAATGAACCGATTCTATTTCAACCTTATTTATCTCAAGACAGAGTTCTTCAGAGTTCAAGAGAGATTTCATTTACATTCTGTTATTACAGGCTATATATTTATTGTCCAAAAGCATAGCTAGTTGCTCAGTAGATGGTGGATGAAAATCCAAAGGCAGATCAGAAACCCAGAATTACTCAACATTTGATGCAGGTATTGACTGTTTTTTCAACTAATAAGAAAATATTGTCTGTTCAGTTTTTTGAATGAGTTTTTGGCTCATTGATGCCAAACTAAATTGGGGTCATTATCTGTGATTAAATTATTGTCATTAATTTCACAAACATTGGCTAACTTGTGCTTGAACCATTTTACTCCCTACTACTCTTGTAATTCCACCAACTGGAGAATGTTCACTTATCAATGCATTTATATAGCCAGAATGCAAGAATATTACACTTTAAAACTACCTTTTCAGTAATATTTTTATACACAATTTTATGATGAAAATGTAGTCTACAGCAAGCTTTAATTAAAAGCATCATGAAAGTAAACAATACAGGCTCTTTGAAATACAGAATTGATGGCCTGCGCCTCTACATCCGTTAAAGTTAATTCCGGTAAATACTTATTTCCACCTTCTTTTTGACATGAATTGAATCGATTCTTATAATATTCTTTATAGTGATGATATTGGAACAATGTAAATCACACTTGCAAACTATCTCCATCAAACTTCACACACTGAAGGAGATAAACACCTGGCATTCTCCTTGAAACGGCTGGTGAAAAAATATATTACAGAGTGATACTTAACTAGTTCTAACCTCTGGCACTAAAATCACTCCACCCTGAACAGCCCATAAAGACTCTGAACAGAAAATGAGCAACACACTATACTAGGACATCACCTGAAATCCAAAATTACTACACTAAAATATTAACATATTACCAAAATTGACAATGTTGGAGTTCGTATCATCTGGAACAAACAGTACTTCCAACTTGTTTTCCCCTCTTTTCCAACAAATGGGAGGCATCTGAAATATAAAAAGCCATAGTGTCATTGGAATTCAAGATGTTTAGTGTTGTCTCTCATCTTCATACAACAAAGATTTTTTAATTCATTTACTACCATTATATTTTACATTACATATATTTTTTAAAAACGTCCTTATTTTATTGTTGGTAGCACATTTTTGGTTATAAGATAACCATTATTTATTTAACATATAAACATCATATATTTAGCAAATAAATAAAGAAATAATGGTTATCTTGTACTACCAACAATAAAATAAGGACATTATAAAAATATATGTGAAGATTTCTTAACTCACCAGGTCATGCGAGGAAGCCAAAATGAATGGTAGTAGATAAAATGAATTCACATGGGATCACATTCCACGCTGCTATTTCCTGCAGTCAACATTACTGGCATGAAGTGCTCAACGCACAAATGATAATGTTTTCCATGAGGAAGAAGGCAGATCCTAACTGGATCCGAGCTGCCAGCAGATATTTCCTGCACCTGTAATAAAATGTATATTATGCACATTAAGAAGTAATTATGAACTAAGTAAATATTCAGTTTAATGTTGTTGCAATAAAAATAATAAGACTATATTAAAAATAGAGGGAATAACACTCATTATCATAACAATAAGAAACCAATCTTAACAAAACATCAATTATGCAAAACATATGATGTAGGTACCTAATAATATTACCTCTTCAGAATTATAAACGGAAAGTAACATTAAGTAACCAAATTAAAAATAACATTAACAATGCATTACACTAATAATCTAGCAGATTATGTTGCAGTGGCAAATAACTTACAATTAAAGTGAGTAATTCCATTATCTTACGGCAGTAGTTTAATTAACTTGAATTCATTAGATGATTAATTTGAATTCATTAGATGTTAATAATAATTGTATTATGCTAACAATATCCTCACATATAATTACATTATTTACTATGTTACTGAATAGTACATGAAATCATTGTTATAGAACCATATAAAGCATTTCATATCACTTACTTTTCAGGATCGTTCGGGAAAATAACCATGTGTGGCGGTGCAGTCTTTCGTCTTGCTGTTTCGGCAATTGGGCGTAAATTTTGACATTACTGACAAGAAGAAAACACAACACCCTCTTCTGCACGCAAAACACACTGAATTGTAACACAAAACACACGAAACACACAAAAACACCGACCGGGACACCGTTATAACTGGCGGGTAACTTGTCAAACACTTTACAAATACAGCCGTGAACAATTGCCACACGGCAGTACGTGGATAATTAGGGGGGGTGGCCTGTAGATCGCTGCACCATCGCGCATACATCGACTTCTATTGGCCCAAAAAAGTGGGGTCAAGATGGCGGACCAATCAAATTCTCTCTCCTCAAAATTCAAATAAGCACCGGATGTGCCCTATCTAGTGACACAGGACTGCTAGCAGTGTTCACAGACGGACGGACAGGACAGGTCACAGACGGACGGACTGACGGACGTTCTCCTTTCAATTGGTTTTTCGGTATCAAGGACCCACAGAAGAGGGTTTCTGGCTACACCACGTGTTAGGGGATTTTTGTTTCTTAATTTAGCAACTGGTTTTGTCCACTTTTTCGTTATCACCGCCCGGCCACGATTTTTTTCTGGCGAAAATTGACCATTTTTGGCGCAGCATTACATAACTTTCCCTATACTACGTATATCGCTCCGTGTATACGTACGTATACGGGAAAGTAAAAATTCTGTGAAAAAGAGTTTCAAATTTCGCATTGAAGCACTTAAACGACATTTTCTTAAATACGGCTCCAAATTTTTCAATGAAAATTACCTTTTAGAATGAGATTTTACTGTTCTTTAATATTCTTCAAATAAGATTTCCGTTCTACCATTAGGAAACCGAAACATTAATGAAAGAAATGTACATAGGGTGGCGATAGATGGCAGCTGTCACGAGGATGTGTCAAGTCCGTATTGCTAGCCGAGACCAAAGGAGATAGAAAGGTAATACGGGAAAGTCTATGCCACTCTGTAGAACCACTAGTTTGTTTTGTGAACAACCGATGAGCGTTGAAAGACGAAACTATTACTAGGGTTCAGAAAGATTCTAAATATAGTCTTAAAAGGTGAAACAGTAACTCATTATTTAAACGAAGCTACAGGGAAAACTTACATTGGGGAACATCGTTGACCCCTCCCCCCTTTAATATGTATGTAGGTACTTGGCGCGACAGGCCGTGAACGGGCTCAAGCCTACCGGCGACGTTCCTGCCTCGAGGCCGTGGGTTAAAGAGATACGTGTGGTTAGCACGTAGACATCCCCACGTCGTATTCCGGTGTTCTCAACCTGAAAAGTGAATTTTCATATCATCACACAGCAACATGTACTGGAACATTGCAAGGGAAATACACACTACGTCTTGCCTCGACCGGGAATCCAACCCGGGGCCACGTAGTGGAAAGCGAGCACGCTGACCGAGAGCTGCCAAGAGGCTCCCCCCGTTAGTATGTGACCGAATCACCTCTGCCTTGGATTGTACAATGCACCTACCGTTTATTCGACTTTGGCCTATTTCAGTATTCAATTTTGAAAACCATTCAGAACATTCTGTTGGTATGTGAGAGAAACTATGTAACGATGGCACACACACGAAAAATAATAGAGATCACCATTCATTCCGTATTAACTACTGTCATATGTTAAAAGTCTGATATCAATGCATTAATGATTCTCTGAAATCGTCTACATGACAAATAATTGTTTCAAACTACTGTTGTTATATGGAGGTAATGAACTGATTAATTACATTTCTCGAAATCAAAAGCTTCTTCTGAAGAGCTGTCTAGATCCTCTACGCTGTTGGAGGAGCGCTGCAGTCGCGCGGGGGGGGGGACGTGGAGTGAGGTCAGCGTAGGTGACGTGAAGGCGACGCCCCCTCCTCCTGGGATCCGCGCACACTCAGGAGGAGGAGAAAGAACAATGCATCATCACATTGCAAGACGACAGGTGGCTCAAAAACATTTTGGTGCCTACAATGACGTAATTTACCTCTTTCACCTCTGAAGATGCCCTAAATACTATTCCTTCTTCCAATAATGCAAAATGAAAGGAACAACAACTAATATCTAGTTATATATCTAGCTATATAGTTCTATTCCACGTTGTATACGAGCAGGGCAATTTTGACGATCTGTGGGGCTTGTAGCACTTTTATCATGCGGGACCCCTGTTATTAACTTTTAAGCCACAGTTAAGCCACAGTCTTCTCGTTGATACAAAATGTTTAAATATTGCATTCAAAATCCAAATAAATGTATTAATTTTTCAAACTATTAAATTATAAACATTTAATAAAATGACGTGATTAATTTTTAATTTTGATTGAACTTTGTTTACCTAATCAAAAGCTTACGCAATTTTGCTGTAGAAAACTCGTTGATTATTCTCGTATCAATTGTTTGAGCAGTTCGTGTTCGATACTCATCAAAGAAAGATTCTTCAGTCGTGTTTGGCCCATACTCGCTCTTATTTTACTCTTAATACGCTTCAATTTTGAAAAAGAATGTTCGCCACTACAGATTGTTACCATCAAAGAGAGGTAAATTCTCGAAACAATTTCAACATTGGGAAAACAAGATCCTAGACAATTTTCTTGTATAATCTTGTAAAATTTCAATTCATGAGGGTCTTCCTAATTTTCCAAGAGAGATTTAGGAAAGTCTGTTTTCAAAATATTACTGAATTGAATCAACTCCTCACTTAGTTCACATTCCAAATCATCGGAATATACTTTGATTAGTTTTAACGAACCCTCTTTGGTTTCTTCAAACGTAGATTCTTCGAGGTGACGAAGTATGCCAAACAAGTCCTTCAATTTGTTACATGCTATTTGTCTTTGGTATAAGGCAGGAAGCAAACTGTCAATAATAACCAAAAAATTTCAACTTTGAATTTTTCGGATGATTTCATTGATTTTCCGTCGTCGTGTGTTTTAAATCCACACATATCATTGATACGTTTTGTTCTTCTTCGTTGTGAATGTTGAGGGCTGTGAAGATCGCAAGACGTTACTGATTTTGCCTTGTCTTCAACAGATGTAAAGTTCAGTCTGATAGTTTCAAAGTATCCATACAGAGACTCATAAAACGCACAAGCAGAATTGAAGTCTTCATGCGGTAATTGTAATGAAACGCTGGTTGACTGAAACCTAGACTAAATTTGACTCCACAGTACAATCAAAATCCCAGTCTCTAATTTCTCCATAGTTTGCAAGAGTCCTCTAGCTTGTTGCCTGATCTCATTTTTGCAGTCCCAATCATTGACAATTTGGTCTAGAACAACCAAGATAACATTATATTTTATAAAGAGCTGAAGTAGCTTCTGCCCGTGCACTCCATCTCGTATCGGATAATCTATTCAGCAGAGAAAGACGATGCTCATTACTCTAAATTGCATTCGCGAGAAGTCTCTATCGATGAGTAGAAGCAGAAAAGAACGCGTAAGTATTCTTCCCAAACATAAAGAAATGAGTGGCTTCTGAACAAGTTTGCGCAGCACGTTGTCCCACTAAATTTAAAGAATGTACAAAGCAGGGAACATATTCATCAAACTGACATTTACTTTCGAAAAGTGCTTGTAGTCCTTTAAATTTTTCCACTCTTATTATTGGCATTATCATAACTTTGACCCCTACAATTAATGATGTTGATCCCATGCTCTGTTAAAAAAGTTGATAAACGTTCTGCAATCTGTGCAGAACTATGTCCTTCCATATCCAGAAACGTTACAAATCTTTCAACTGGCCCAGAAGGTAAAACATTTCGAATAATTAGGGTCAGCTAATTAGTGTGAGAAAAATCGGCCGTTGAATCTAATGAAATCGAACAATATTTATCCTTCTTAATTTCAGATAGAATTTCATCAAGTTTTTTGGTACTAATTAACTTGATGACCATCCAATTGACCTCTATTGACTGCCATCTTTTGATAGATACGAAGTATTTCCTTTCCCTTTACTTCAATAAGTATTCAAGAGCTGGGACAAGAAAGGATCAAATTTATTAATTCCAGTATTCCTGAATAATTACCAGTGAAGAACTAATTTTTTCATCACTGCCTTGAAAAGCAAGACCTCGTTCTGCCAAACATTTGATGACCTCGAAGACGCTTTGCAGAACATTTCGCCGGTATTGTGTCATTTTCTCTATTTCATCAACAATTGTTGCGTCTGTGCGTTCACCTCTTTTTTCAGGTCGCTTTAAAAACATCTATGATCATGCGACCACTATTGATTTCAATTAGAGATACATTTGTTCACCATTTTTTTCTTTTGGGCTAAAAGACAATTAAGTTCTTATGTGTGAAACATTTTCTTCATGTCGATTGAACATTAGAATAGTATTTTTCCAAATATCGAAGCCTTCTTTAATAAATGTAGTTGCAGAATTATCGAAGTAGCAATTTTGCAAGAAAAGCAAAACAAAATACCTTTACTCGGAGAGTAGCAGATCCATTTTCTTCTATACTCTACTCTTTTTTCTATACTCAAGATCCCGGGTTCAAACCCGATCGAAGCGATGGATTTTTTAGGGGCAAAAAAAATCCTTCATACGCCTTCCTTCGGAGGGGAAGTAAAGCCGGCTGTCCCATGTTAGTAGATTTTCTGCATGTAAAAGATCCTCAAACCTAAATGACGCCTCTGAGCAAAAATTCAAAACATCTCCTGTTTCGTCGCCCGGCCTTCTTTCTCCGCTAGTCTTCTTTCTCCGCGAAATTTGCGTGGTCAGACGGAAGATCAGTCTTGCCGCGTAAAATAAAGCAATTCAATTCAATTCAAAAATTCAAAAGAGAAAGATGTAATCGTGCGGCGGAAATCGACGAATTTTCGCTAGAAAAACGGTTGAAGCTGGGGTTTAGTAACGAAAAAGTATATAAATTCTATTAAAATATTTAGAAAAAATCCTCTAGCTTGTGGTGTAGCCAAAATCCATGTTTTCTTGCTTCTTGATACTGAAAAATCGACTGATGGCAAAACGTCCATCTGTCTGTCCGTCTGTCGTGGTCAACGCTAGCGTCTAAACCGTTCAGCCAATCATCAAAATTGATAGCCCCCAATCGATTTAGCTGATGTCGAGACTCCTGGAATTTGAAACCGATATTTTAACTATGGAGGATACTTTATATGAAGCCGTTGGATATTTTGAAAGTTTTCAAAAATATTGCTCCAAATTTTTTGATTAAATTTTGTTGCTGAATAATGCGTTGAGAATAAGACATTTGAGAGAATGATGCAGGTATCATTTTCGTTGATATCTACAAGGTTTCGAAAATTCCACAGAACAATTTCAAAACTGCAAAAATGAAAATAGATATTTTTGCCTCAGACAAAGTCGGTTGTACAAAATTAGCACTTTTAATTCGGTCATGTACACTTTTTTGAAGAAACGAGTAGTTTTTGCGTAAATTGCGTTCGAAATTTGCCAAAATTTTGTTTCTCAAAAACCACTCTAATTTTTAAATGTTCTGCACTTACGTAATAAGAGACGCAAAAAATATGGCGCTATTCTATTTCGGGGTAATGCTTGGTTTTTGGAAAATTTCAAAAAAAAAATAAAACTACGAAATTGTAGATAGAGATTTTTGCATCAGACAAAGTCTGTTGTACAATATTAGTCCTTTAAAAAATGTCATGTACAATTCTCTGAAAAAACGAGTGGTTGTTGCCTAATTAGCACCTGAAATTTGCAAAAACCTATTCTCAAAAAACAGCTCCAAATTTTTTCTTTAAAATTTCTCCACATGTGTAATAAGGGAAGACAAATAAATAAATAAAGTAGTTGTGCTATAGAATGGCACAGAGTTTCTCGCAGCACTTAGTTTTCTAATCTCTACAGTCTGAACTAGTTTTTCTGTTATGAATGATTATCTTCACATATACCTTCTTTGGGCGCCCAAATGACTATTTCTTTCACATTCCCTGAATTTTTTTCGGTTTCCTAATGCTGTAAATGAAACCACTATACCCTTACTAATATTATATAAGTGTAAAAACCATGCACAGCAAAGGTGGTTACAGTCGTTAAGTAGCGACCATTGGCACAGCTCTTCCGAGGAAACATTCTGGTTCGAGTCCTGGTTGTGTTAATGTATTTGTCAACATTCTCTGTTGTCATTGGAAATAATTGAGAATTCTGGAAACATGATTGAACACCATGGGTAGCCATTTGAATCGCAAATGTTGATCATTTCGATAAATGAACTGAAAGTGTCTCTATGTAATATTCCAGTTTTCAACTTTTTAACAATCTTTCACATCTCATCCTGGTACCATCATATTAATTGTTTTCCTAATATGCATTTCCCATTTTGTCCCACGGTTCGATTCATTTTATGACCCTGTTCGACCCATACGGTTCTAGTGTGGTGTAATGGTAAAATAAGGCATTAACTAACTAGTGGTATAAGTCCCGGCCGGTATAACTTTTAATGATCAGATTTCGGGTCGGAACGAAAAATATGTATGTTTATGTAGTAGTGCATAGGACCATTTAGGAGCATGTAGAAACTATGCGAGAAAGTATGTGCACCACTAGTTCTCTTTACTGTGGGGTCGGGGCCAATGAGTGCGGGCACAATTTTTATTAATAATTCATCTGGGAATATCAATTTTGGAGAAACTCAGCTAAACAGTTTCGTCGCTAGCGTTGTTCGCAGACGGACAGACGTTTTGCTGTCAATCGATTGTTCGGTATCAAGGAACCATAAAACATGTATTCTCGCTGCACCACGTTTTAGAGGATTTTTTCTAAATTTATCAACTGGATTTATCCACTTTTCCGTTACCAGGGCCCTGTAGTAAGAGTTTTTCTGCCGAAAATTTGCAATTTCCTCGCGCAGCATTACATAACTTTCTTTTCTTAAGAATTTTCTTCTTAAGCAAGAGAACAAATAGCATTCTTTCAAGATGCTTACATTGAAATATGCAGTTCAAGAAAAAAATCACAGAAATATGCAATTATGCAAAATGGGCTATGTTTAATAGGTAAAGTTTTATGTGTTTCCTTTCAATATGCGCAATCAGGAAAAATTTGCAGTTGTGTGAAGTTCCGCGGTCTAGTAATGACCGTTATATTTTCTACGACAGTTAATGGAAAGAAAAAATGTGCAGTTTAGGAAACGATTTTTTTCAGAATTTTTTGACCTTTGTCATTGAGTCTAAGATCGCATGTCAACATCAAATGAACTGCAAGTAATCAACTACCAAAACAAAAAAAAAACAAAAATTACACGTACTAAATGTCAATTAAGGTTAAGTTTCTGAATAAGTGTTCCTGGCTACTATACTCATAATGCGTTATTATTTAAATGGACTGTATAATTAATTATGATGAGGTACAGTAGTCCCAAAACCCTTTGACAGCTCGTGGGATTGGCGCAGGAGTTGCAGGATACACAGACAAGTAAAGTCCCAGCACAAACAAGATTTAATAAGCAGGTTGTTGAATGTCTGTTACAAGAACACAGCGCATAAACATAAAAATTTCACTTGGCGCGTTAATTCACACTTGTCCAAGTACGGTTATTGCAGGGACCTTGTACACTGCAGTAGTTACTTTAGTGCCAGAAGCAGCCGCGAGTTACACAGTTGAATTAACAATTACGGGCGTAAACTTACGCAAGAGCGACAGACACAATTTAGATGCTTACTGCCACGATTGAATTAATAAATGTGCGCGAGCCGTATGCAGCTCAAGTTGCGCGATTGTACATTAGTTTACACGCTACCGCGCGGAGCCTCAGCACACGCATCCTTCTGTCATGGTGCCTTGCACTGGACTGACGAATTTCGCTTGCGGCAAGAAGACGTTAGGAATGGGCTCTCTCGCGCGGCAGAGGTGGGGATGGCGATGGCCAATTACAATTTGCCGTTTGATTTGGACATGGAAAATTCTAGACGGTTTTGTCCGTTGCTCCTGCAACGGGCGGAGCGGGGCGGTGATAGCGAGGCGCGCACGTGTGCTTCTGAGCAAGATTTCTGGGAAAGCCGTGGGCGCAGCTTGTCGACAGGGCTTTCAGCGGCGTGCTGGGATACGCATCCCGCAGCCAATGGCCGCGCGCTTACCTATTACAGTACTTGTTCTGCCTTGCATTGTGGAATAAACGTATTTATTCCTGCTTTGCTGTGGGCCCGAGCAATAAGTTTTTCCCTTACAAATTCTGATTTAGAAAGTTTATAAAGTAATTTAAGCAAGTAAGCCCCATTTATATGAAGGAGTGAAGTTGATGTATATCTTTGCTTTGCTTTTCCCAAAATTCTGAGTTATACTTGGGTTTTTATTTCTTGGTGTGGTAGGACCTGTCTTCACGATGGAATATCTCATGGCATTTCGCGTGTTTCTCGGTCGTGCCGCAAGATGTCGCATGATCGCCTGCGCTGCTTGATACGACCGCGATCATGTGACGCCTAGCGGCACGAACGAAAAAGACAAGGAAACGAAATATCGTGAGATATTCCGTAGTGAAGGCAGGCCCTCACACGCCAAAAAATAAAAATCCAAGTACAGTCTAAGAGGCCTGTAAAAAGGAGCATGGTAAGGTTGCAATGCAATGCATAAGTTTATGTTCTGTTGCAGCTGGCAGCTTACGTTGCGGCCCTGCTGCTACTAGTGCTAGTTGGGACTTCCGCAGCGGAACCAAAATTAGTGGAAATTTTGGAGCAGGAGAACGATCCTTATACCGGTGGTGAAAACTGGAAATGGGGGTGGGTACTCTCGAAAATCTGAATATTGTCTAGGAGGTCATAACTCTAAGAAGGGATATCCATGTTAAAGTAGTCCTGTAAAATGGTGATCAAAAGAGATCAAGGAAAAAATCATTGTAAGGTTTGTTTGTGCTGCATCTTTTTTTAATTTGTAGCGAATATTTCAAAAACTTAAGTAATTTCTCGAAAATTGGGATAGACAAAATTTCCTACAACATGAAAAAATTAACTTTCTTTTTATGACAAGGTCCACTGACAGGGCGCTCTGAAAAAGGGCGAGTATTTGTCCCTCTAGCTAAAACGATTTTGAATTGCAGTACTATTTTGAATTAATTGCATAAGCATGAACGTACTACATCCATGCATAGCTCGAGGAAATCATGAAACAATAGTACTAGGTATTTCTGAAGAAAAATTTCCGTCTAATGAGAAAAACAAACGTCTATTAATCACTATGCTGACGTTAAAGTGCAATGAGACCAGAATTATTAAAGAACAAGTAACCGAAATTGCAGGTACATTCATAGTGCAAAAGAATGGATTTATTACTACTCATATAATAATAATAATAATTATGTATTTATTAATGGCGATGTTCAGGCCATCTTCCGCCAAACCACTCAGTCTACATTAATACAGAATAGTAACATTTTAAGAGGGGGAGGGCCAACTGTACATTTACGTCTGGGAGAGCAAAACTAGAGACCGTCCCGGCAAACGCCTTAAGCGATTGAGTAAACCCAGAAAACCTTAATCAGGATGGCGGCTTAAGACCGAACATTTGAAAAACGCAGAGAGATGTGGAAGAGAGGGGAAACAGATGGAAATTAAGAAGAAAATCCGAAAGAGAAAGAAGAAAGGAGAGGGACTGAGAGGGGAGACAGCTGTACATTTATGACTAAGAGTGCCAAACAAGGGACCATCCCGGCGTACGCTGAGTAAACCCAGAAAAACCTCAATCAGGATGGCGGCTTAGGGCCGAACATTAATACAGCAGAATATAAAAAAGAGAAGAGAAAATATGTTCGGGGGTGGGATCCTAAAGAAAAAAGGGGAAATTTGTGAGATAAAGGGGAGCGAGAAGATGCGAAGAAGAGGAGGAAGAAAAAGTAGGCGGAAGAAATGAAATATGTCCAGAGACGTTACATCAAACTACATTCTGTTTACATGAGCACTTTACATAAGTATAAAATCATTTTTAACACCAGAGAAATACAATACACTATAGAATATAAGTAACAGAAATTTAAAATACAATATTGACAGTATTAAGGAACAATATAAAAGTATAATAGGTCTTAACTTCAGATTGTATTTATACCAAAATATTGCAATAAAGATTATGATGATGGTACAAAGATAGTACTAGAGTATAGATAGTGCGTAAAGATAGTACTACAAGTATAAGTACATTTTATCTGGAACGTCGCTAGTCACTTTATGTATATTTTTTTTAAACAATTTCATTAAGATACACACAAAAATATACACATATTGGTGGAAGAAAATACAGACCCAGTATTAATGATAGATTTTCAAATTTCTCCTTATGACCGTTTCCTAGAACGGGAGCATTACAAGGGAAAGTCCCCAATTCCTACAGCAACCTGGAAGAGTGGATTTGAAGGATTGATTGGATTAGTGATTCCGGGCGCGTCAACTGCCAAGACCAGTAGTCCCGTACATAGTGTAGTGCACGTTTCTATCACGGGAGGAGACGGTGATCTTCCTCCGCTGGATGGCAAGATCCATCGTCGACTTACCTCGGCTGCAGGGGATTCTCCCCTATCAAGAATCTCCGTCCAGCACAGCACCGCTCCAGCCGGATCAAGCTCTAAGCTGCCAACAGGACATGTGTGGTAGTGTAGTGCGTGTGAGAGTGTGTGTAAGTAGGGAGAGGAAAGGGCATAGAAGAGGAAGGAAAGGTCGCGCGCGGTCCGTTTGTGAGCGAGCTGCTCCGGAATTCGCCAGGAGTTGATCAGGGAAATCAATTAAAATACCGATCAGAGCAGCCGACCGCTAGAATCCACCTCCACATAGCGGCTGAATTTGATCTAACTAGAAGCTTGTGTCTAAAATCCTGCGACCATCAGGACTCGAATCCTAGGTCTTCCCGGTCAGAGGCACTGCAGTGATGTCAGTCGATGCTCTGAGCCCCCTTCGCCGGGAAGTGCGGTGGAGAAGAGACTTGAAAACCATATTTTTCCCTCCATGCTACGAATGGTTGTACTTACAACTCAGCATTGTTTAACTAAGTCAAAGTTAAATTCCTTAAATCTATAGACTAATCTAACTGCATCCTATATCAAAAAATTCGCCGACTCTTGAGCCCATCCGAAGGAAATAGCTACCACTTGAGATTTTTTTCTAGTTTCCCTGTATGGTGGTAACCCAAGGTGTGGCTAGACCCAAGGGATCGAAAAAAGTTGCTGTTATATGCAAGACTTTCCTCTGTGACCAACCAATGGATTCGGCAGGAAGTGGGATATGAACAGCGTGAGCAAAATGCAAAGTGTCATTTCCTGTATGCCAGAAAATACCGAGTATTTATTTGAATTGTTTGAACCTAATGCAATAAGATTCTCTCCAGGGGATTCTCCAAGCAAAGTATTTATCATGGAATTAGTATTGCTTCTAATCTTTCTGAATTTAAAGTGAGTTTCTAAAAGTAGGACTGCTATTTGTTTAAATAATTCAATTGTTTCAAGTACAGACTCTGCTCCATGCAATACGTCATCTACATAGAATGAATTGGTAATGGCAAGAACTGCTTTAAAAAAACAGTTCCATTATTACCAGAAATTTATTTCAAATATTGTGTTGCTACAAATTCTAAAGTGGCGAAGCCATATGTGATTATTTTGTAAGTTTTTAGAGGAGGTGAAGAATGCTCTCTTCGTAGAATTTTCTCATAACTTGTGTGTTCTTCATTTAGTTGAACCATACGATACACTTTCTTTACATAAGCAGGGTTGGGGCTGCAAACAATAGCTTTGTTGATTTTTGTGGGAGAGCTGCTGGGCTAGGACGCGGCGCGACATAAAAACTGCTTGCTTTTAATTCATTCTAAAAACGACAATATTTACGACTGTCCGTTTACTTCTACGAAAGAATAATTGATTATTGAATAGATTGTCAAATTTTACCTGTGTTTTGGGCACCCGAAATGAGTTTTTGTTAGTACATATTCTGTGCACACTTTGCCCAGGTGATTCGTGCACTTTAGTAAACACTAGTTCACAGAGAATGCAATTCCAACGTGGCCTTGAAACAGTACTAACTTTCTCGAGTTCAACTTCAATTTTCACGGCACGCGAATACACATGCGTTTATGCTTGTTTGTATACTGATAAGGCGACGTCTGGGAAATCACTGATGGAGTTTTGAATTTTATAACAATGACTCGGTCGCGTCTAAGCGGAACCCAGACTCTTTCTAAGAAATCGCTACCATCAGCCAGAGATTTCAAAGCGTCGAGGAGTTGCTGCAATCTACAGTTGAAGGCTAGAACTTATCTCCCAAAGCACATCGTTGAAAGAAAGGACTCTGCTCTTTTGTTGGAAATTATCGCGCGGATTTTGGGAAAAAATACTAAGTCGAAATCACCACTTTTGAAATGAATGTTCTATACTGTTAATTAGCACCAAATATTGTTATGAATAATTGAACTACACGAACGGTGCCATTTTTTGCCGCTCGTGCCAACAAGCAGCAAAGGCGCACTTGAAACTTCTAAATCTTAAGAGTATATCAATTAATTCAGGTTGGATCGTTGTCTAGCCCATAGGATATCTTTTGGACTGTGCCCAGAAGTAGTTTTCACTGATGCGTGAAACACGGTTCTCAATTTTGAGGTAAGTGAAGTAGGATTTTGTACACAAAAATAAGAAATATAATTGCCCCTCTCCCCTCGATATATATAGCCAATATATAGCATATATTATCGAGCCAACATAATCCCTTCTGAGCTTCTCATCCCTTTGAAAGCGCTGTACTCTGGACAATACAATGTAATATGGTTTCCCCAACACCGAACGGGACTCGCATAAAAGGCATATATACAGGAAAGTGCCCACTGGGTTGCCTTCAGGTTGTGGCTAGAAAGTGCGCTTCAGCAGGGTGAATTAAGTCGTCAGAATTTAAAAGAAGTGACAATTCGTTTCTCTCAATCCCTTCGCAAATACTTTGCATATCGAATTCTACATTATTCGTCAGTGGAGTTTGATTCTCAAGCAGAAAAAGCAGTTGGCATTACGCCCTCCTTCAATTTTCCTATTTGGAAATTAACCAGCTATTACAGCTCCTAGCTGAGTGTTTTTTGAGCTGAAATTTTAGCTTTAAAAACTTCAAAGAATACATCAGAGTTTAGTAATATGTCAACTTTGACAAATTGAAAATGTTATCTGCTATCTTACGATGCGGGGGAATTTTAAATCTTTTAAATATGTCCATCGAGTTTTGAGGCAACCTGGATGAAATTGAAGGCGCTTTTAAACACTGTACTCCAGTTTGCCAATTATTGAAACAAGATTTGGTGGTTAAATTCACTTTCTCATTAGATCCTTATTTTAGATAATTTACTTAATGTATCGAGTAGTCACATCTTGTTCTTGTGATACCTAACAATTGCACAAGAGCTTCTATTATAAAACATGTTTCACTATTTCACTCCCGAGTCTAACAATGCTCTGGCTGGGACATCATTTCCCAGCCTGTCTCTGACAAAAATTATGGCAGTGGGCAGCAATGTCTAAAATTGCTTTGTTTCACTGAAAGAGAACCTTTTCAGTCCCTGATGCCACCGTCTTGTCTATTTAACATTCTCCTCCGTCCGGGAAAGGCTCTGATTGCACGTTAAGGTGAGATACTAAATTCGATTTTGGAGTTATGTTAGAACTCTCTGGCTTAGGGACTGGGTGGTTCTGGTTTTTATAATTTGGATCATGCAAAAGAGAATTTTGCTTCTGCTCATATGTCCTGCATTTCTTTTTACTTCACGGGTGGTCTGTGACTGCTTTAAATAAACAATTCACGCACAATAGTACTCATAATGTACTATTGCGACACATCTGCAACCTGCACAGTCATTTGCTGAAATTGTATACATTTGTAGAGCGGGTGATTCTCTGGGCACAAGACGCGCTGCGTAGAAACAGATACATTAAAAATAGCAAATACCTTCTGGCGGGAGGAAGATAGAAGATGGGGCTTTCCAACTGCAACAGAATTTGATTGTGGTTTTTGAGAAGTGTTACATTGAATTCCAAGGCATTTGCCCTTTGGTTTAGTAAGTCTAATAATTCTTGTAAGCCTTGTATATTTTTTGACGAGTTGTGATTAACATACTACGATTCGGTAGTACTGAAATCTAGTTTAGTGAGTATTAAGTGCAGTATGATTTTTTCACCGAAGTCAATCTTTAACGATATTGATTTTAACCCACTCCAATTTTCATGGTGATTTCAGAAATGAATGGTTTAAAAGACGATGAATTATTCTTAACTTGTGGCAAATTGAGCAAAACTTTGATATGAGTGTCCATTAGTCTTATTTGAGTATTTTTCGACTAATACTTCCTAAGCTCTATCAAAGGTATCTCCTGGCACGTTTAAAGCGTTTATAAAATTGTTCTATTTCACCTGCGAAAGTAGACGCATGTATTTTTTTAATACTGCTAAGTGAGTCATTTTCACCACTGCTGTTATGAAGATATCATAAAATTGCATTAACTCTCCATACCTGCCCGCAAATGGGGGTAATTTCACGTGTGGCAAACTTGCTGGTTAGCTAGTACGTAGTTTTTCAGTTAAAATAGTTAATGCAAGAGCTTATTGGCAAATATAAAGTCAAAGCTTTGAAGCTAAAGCTTTGAAACCAAAGCTTTTGACATTTATAAATTAGTTTTCAAGGTTTTCAAAAGGTGGATTTAATTAATTTTAACTTTCTTATTTTAGAGCATCATTAAGCATTAATCTAATATCGCCCCAGAACTCATTAATTCCCACTTCTGGCCGCTGGGCAGTGACGCAGGGGCGCGCGGTTTAAGGCGCGTACGCGGAGATGCTACCTGGCTGGGCTCGTGACGAGACGTACAGTGCTCTATAGAATTAACGGGCCTAAATATTAATGGAGAATTACTCCGGAGCAAGCGCTCAACGCTCGGTCATGGGCTAGGAGACGAGTTGCGTCGATACAGTAATAATTAAGACGCAAAAAATTTTAAAAATCACACATGACACTTAGCTGTAATTCTAAAGACAAGATTTTTTTACTACAATATATCAGTGCAACTTAATAATCCCGAGTGTGTTTCGGCACTAATGGTTGAGGCTGCGAATAAAGCTTGAGTTTTTTGGGAGAGCTTTTGTAGATATCGTGCAACAGAAAACTTCCGCTCGTCATTCTAATTCTTTGACACAAGGGAAAGTTCTGAAAATGACAATAATCAAGACAGCTCACCGCGCTGTATATCATTGTATATAATATTTATATAATTATTTAAGAAGTCAGTATTACCTTGTCTGGGCGAGAGGATCGCAGGCAAACGCGTTGTTTCATGGATCATACAGCGATCATAATCTTAACACCAACTTCGCGCAAATAAAATTGATCTTCAGTGCAATCGACACGCGCGTATTACTAGCTTCTATACTGAGTCGACCCGTTGTGAAACAGCTGCTGCTGCTCTAATTTTTCAAGCAATACCATCTGATGCAATTTCTTCTTATTAAATTGAATCGCGTTTAATTCTTAGAATCGGTGGACATATGACTTGCTATTGCTATAAAGTAATGCAATATATTTTATCAATTTGGAGTTTCACGGGAGTTTTAATTATATTTTTGTTAATATTGTCCTGCTTTGCTCATGCACAATATAAATAATGTAATAAATATTTCTCAATTCAAATGTTTCTGTATGGGGCAGGCAAGTTGAATTTTTTCCGACGACACTGCGCTCTAGCTGCAGCAATCCGCAATAATCCGGTGATCAAAGTAGAAGTGAGTATTGCCGCGTGTACAATGAAAATAGGTAAATCGCACAGGATTCTCGAATTATACATATTATTAATATATATTACATTTCACATAATGCTAATAACTATTACTTTCAGTTTTCAACCTGTAGAAGTCGGAATATTCCAACAGAAAAGTTTAAATAAAGGGCAGGAACTAGTAGAAAGTTTTCATGTATAGTGTAAAGGAAGTCCATGACTGGGATAAGACGGGTCTTATAATTTCTTTTAAGCAGCCATAGTTAGCCTGCAGTCCGGATGGGATAATTAAGAATGGTCAAGGATTTGAATTGTTGGAAACCAAGTGCCCTTACCAGTGGTGTATCTAGGGGGGCGGCGCGCCCCGGGTGACACCGTTTTAGGGATGACACCACTTAAAATATTTTATAGTTGGAATTATACAATTTAAATCATTTACTTAAAAATTTTATATATTAATCAAGACTATCTGATTTGGCCCTATTGTCAATAGAAAATGACATTGCAATAAGTATAGATTTTAATGAAATTATAAATATGTTTGCTGCCCTAAAATCTCGTAAACAGGTTTTATAAATAACTTATATTTGTTGATAAGTTATATTTAATTTAAAACTACTTATTTAAAAATTATATTGCAATTCTTAATTTTATAGAATTTTTTTTATATACTGTAAATAACTATTATGTGCAAATATGTTTGTATTTTTAATAAAATAATGTAAATCTATGCAGCAATAGATATTTTTATACTTAATTTATGGGGGGGGGGGTGACACCATTAGCTTTGCCCCTGGTGACACCAGCTGAAGCTACGCCGCTGGCTCTCACTCATGTAATCATGGTGCAGTAGTGGACACGGAAGAAAAAAAAAATATCTTTTCCATATTTGGAATTTAATGAAAACGGTGATTCAAAGATAAAAGTTTCTCATGGTCATTATACTCGGCTTCAAGTATCTATGCATGTACTTGTAATATACATTTGTCATTTTTTTGTCTATTCATCAGTCGATCAAGTTCATATTCTTGTTCATCGGGATAAAGAATTTTAATAATCTATTATTCCCAAAATTAAAAATTTATATTTTTCTTATTTTACACCAGCTCTTGGAGCTAAATTATGAATCTCAAAAATCGTTGTATCTGCCTAATTTAAGGACCATTTTGTTTGAACGAAGTTTACATGATAATCTATATAAGAGTGTTTTGTTTAGATTACACATTTCTTTACAATGTTATCACATAAACCTAATAAAATTTCATTAAATTACTTATGACGCTGAAGCGGTTCTTTATTTGCTAGAACAAAGGCCATGTACATTATTTTGTCCACATGTGTCATTAATGCTCTCTTTCCCTCTCGCAATTTGGGAAACAATAATATTTCAAATTGAGGTTTTTAATTTTGCTCAGTGAGGAACACAACAATTTCTTCCGCCTTTCTTCTTCTTATTCGCGGATTTACTCATTCTAGTTTTTCTTTCTATGCATCAATTTACTCGAATACTTGCACTCCAACATATACAACTTACGGTGGAATACAACTGCGGTCACCGGACAACTTAAAACTTTCGCCACCAGATGTCACTTCGGGCGTTGCTTGTCTGCCCCATAACGCCGGCTAGTATTCAACCATCTTTGACGTAATAGATATAATTCCTGGGTAATGATATACGAGTACGACTACTTACAATTTACGTTGTCCTATGGTGACAGGCTTCATACGAAGCGACTATTTCTGGAAACATATTTTAAATAAACATACTTGGATTGACTGCAATATATGTATTAAATGTAATCAGACTTTTTAGGAAAAAATAATGTAATAAATCTTCCAAATTAACTAACAAAACTTGTGAAACATTTGAACTCATTTGTTACTGACTCTTTATCCTAATTGACAGTAACCGGTTTCTATAAGCAATTTCAATTAAATTATTGTTTTTGGACCATTAAGGTTCTTCTCCTTTAAATCGAAAAAAGTATGTGCAATTCTGTTGTACCAATGTTTTACTTTTCTTGCATAAAATATAGTATTTACGAGTGTAAGTCAATATCTTCACTTTCGATGTAATTGTTTGTAAGTAGACTGGATAGGTTTGTGCACTTACTAGCCTTAAAATAATATCATTCCCTTTGTTTATGATAAGCTCCAACGTTATTGCGTTAGCTTAAGTCGTTGCGAGTAAACTTGGCTGCAACATTCTTCTTTGCATAAAAAAGAACAGGCTTTCGTAACCCGTTCTTTTTTTACTTTCCCGTATACGTACGTATACACGGAGTGATATACGTAGCATAGGGAAAGTTATGTAATGCTGCGCGAAAAAATGGCCACTTTTCGGCGGAAAAAAATTAATTGCCGGGCCGTGAAAACGAATAAGTGGATAAAACCAGTTGCTAAATTAAGAAAAAAAATCCTCTATCTCGTGGTGTGGTCAAAATCCATGATTTGTTGCTTCTTTATACTTAAAAATCGATTGGCGGCATTCCGTCCGTCTGTCCGTCTGTGATCAACGCTAGCACCTAAACCGTTCGGTCGATTTCCTTCAAAACTGATATTCCTCAGTCGATCTGATTCTAGTCGAAGCTTTGTGATTTTGAAAAAGATTCTTTAAAATTTGGGGGTACTTTATATGAAGCCCCCCGGGGATTTTCAACTTTTTCTCAAAAACGGCTCCAATTTTTTTCTTTAAATTTCTTGTGTGAATAGAGGAAAATACACTTTTTAACATGGCATAGGTCCGATTTTCACGTACAGCTCTGAATTTTCGAAAATTGTGAAAGTTTGAATTTTTTTCGGCGTCTTTCTCCAACTACAAAATTGAAGACAGAGATTTTTTCTTCAAGTAAAATTTGTTCTGCATATTGAGTTCTTTAATAAAGGTCATGTAAATGTTTTTCACAATTTTGGTAGTTTTCATGCAATATTGCGTGCAATATGTGCAATTTTAAAAAATTACAAAAACAAAATATTCTCAAAAACGGCGCTAAATTTTTTCTTTAAACTTTAGGTAGGGATAGTGGTAAATGTACTCTATCAATGACATAAAAGCCATTTTGGTCTATCGGTTGGTTTTATCAAAAATTACAAAAATGTAAATTTTTTACTTGTATCTCACGTCGTTAATATTTACATTATCGGCGATTTTTTTACATTATTATATGTACGAGCATATATGCTTTAAATAATGTCAAGTAAAGTTTCTCGAAAACACTACCGTTTTCTGTGAAAAGTAGCTCAAATTTCGGCATTTTCAGAAATGCTCAAACGCCATTTTCTCGTATATGGCTGCAATTTTTTTCGTGAAACTTTTGTAACGGATAGTGCTAATTACACTCATTAGTACAACGTGAAGTTTATTTTGAGTTTTTTTTGTTTTTTTCAAAAATTATATAATTGTAAATTTTTTGAAAGATCTCTCACATCTTTAATATGCACATTATCCGCAATTTGTAAAGATGATTATATTTGTGAGTGTAAGTGCTTCAAATAACTTCAAATAAAGTATTTTGAAAACTCAAAAATTTTCTGTGAAAATGAGCTTCAAATTTCGCATTTTTAGTACTGCTAAAACGCCATTTTCTCTTAAACGGCACATAATTTTTAAAAGAAAATTGCCATTTACGGCTAGGTTTTTGTGTTCTTTAATATTCTAAAATTAATGTTTCTGTTCTACCAATAGGAAACCGAAAAATTAAGAAAATGACAAAAAAAATGTACTTTTGGCGATGATAGATGGTAGCTGGCAAGAAAGAGTATGTGGCAATTCCGAATAGCTAGCGAAGACCTAGGAAAATAGAAAAGTAATACGGGAAAGTCTGGGCCATTCTGTTTTTTGACAAATAAATAAATAAAATAAATACGGTCATGCTTAATTTTTTCAAAATATGTGTAGTTTTTCTTTAATTTTGTGACAAACGTAATAGGCCGCTGTAAATTTACTGCGCTTCGGACAGCTGGATGCGTCGTAAATTAGAATGTGCAATTTTGTATATTATTTCTTTCTTCGTTTCTTACATTCGAACTTTGTTATAGACTTACACATTAATATTTTAGAAATTGTTTATTTTGAAATATTTGAAATAAGTAAAAAGAATTAATATCTCTCAGAATAGCGACAATGCAGGGTCTGCAACAATGGAATTCACTTTGCGCTCGCGAATATCTGTGAATTAGTGTCATTGTTGTGACCTAATGAAGCTGTATGAAAAGGAGTTATATTTGTATAATTTATGTTGATATTTGCAGGCAAATATTTAGTTTTGCACCAAATGCTGTACCATTTGTAGTGAGTAGAGAATTTGCTGCATGGTTTTAAAATACTCTTCCCTAATCATGGCCCAATGGAAGGCATTTCTATATTTCCAGGGTATCAGGCTTCTTTTTCCAATACAGGGTTAGAAAACTTTTGCATTCTATTTTTGTGAAGTTGTAGAATTCACATAGTTCTGACAACACTGCAATGGAAATAGTAAGTTCCAAGCGAAGATGTTAGTAGCGCATAAAGTGAAATATTACAGTACTACTTAGCTGTTTCCTCTAATACGGGAAAGTAAGTGCTGTTGTAGCACCACTAGTTATCTGAATGACTACGTTCGTTACTACTATGAGATACCCAGTTCTCGCGAGAGAACACATTAGGGAATAATTGCGAATCTTGAGCGTACTGTCTTTGGGGGAGCCGCATTTGCGCCTTGCTGCGGGGAGGGGAGGCCATGTGAGCGTGGGCGCGCGCAGCTTCGTGTCGCAGGACGGCACGGCGCGGCGCGAGCGCGGCAAAGTGCTGGAGGACGGCTCCATCGAGGTGGAGGGCGCCTGGCGCTACAAAGACCCCGACGGCCAGCTGCACGAGGTGGCGTACACGGCGGGCAAGAACGGCTACCGCCAGCTGCCGCCGCGCCGCATCTGTGAGGACCGGCCCGGGGACGAGCTGTGCCTCGAGTCCATCCAGCTGCTGACCGGACGCCGCCGCCGCCGCCGCCGCAAAATCTTCATTCGCGTGCTGCTCTAGCCATGAGCACCACTCAACGACCCACTAGCTTCACACAGATCTGCGAACCCATCTGCCAAAAACACTGAGCTAAAAGCAAAAATAAACTTCCACTCTTTTACTCTTGAAAAGGTTTTAATGTGGTATTTTTTGTTAATATTACAATAAAAATTTTCTACCACGAAATACAGTTTTTGATTATTCTCGAATCGTAATAAATTTGATCAAACAGGAGAATGCTGACCCCAGGTAAGGAAAAGACACATTTTTTTGCTTGTTTACACGTTTGAGTTATAAAGAGATAATGCATACTTGAACTTCGTTAGTAACTGATATTGCATTGCACTTTTAAAACTTCTACTACAAAATAACAAAATCATGGCAGTGTGATGTCGTGGGTTGCACAAATCAGAGCCAAGATGGATTTGGTATGTACACATTTTATTTACACATATATATATATATATATATATATATATAGATATATATAGATATATATATATATATATATATATATATATATATATATATATATATATGTGAGCCGTACCACTTATTACGAGAGCATTCGTTCACCGTCTGCTATCTACCAAACACTGAACTCGACCTGAGCCTGGCCCTCTTACCAACAAGTGTCCACGCTGACCGCTCTTCACTGTTGCCGCATGCTGAATAGCGACAGCTAGCCTTTGCCACGAACACGATTTTGATCGGAAATTTCCTTCAGCTATAGAGCAAAGTCGTTCACTACTATATCAGAGCTATTATTGGCTTTCTGTTTAATTTCAAAATACAATGTCTTTTAGTCTTCAATTCATTGAGTTCCTGTCTACGAGTATTTATTGTTTTTTCTGCTAGAGATAAGATATAAACAAATTTACCGCAAGAGATTTTTCTGACTATTTGCGTGAACATTTCTCCTTAATATATTTGAAACAAAACAACAATATGACTGCCTTCTAAATTATTTATAAAATATCACGCGCATCCAGACTGAATTATTAGTATCTTAATTACATAGACATGAAATACCGTTACTACACATACTTGAAATGATTACCTACATAATAACACAATTATGAATTATCCTTATTTGCACTCATCATTTAAGTAATTTACCAGTTTTACACACATTTTAACAAACATTAATTATCACCCCATTTTTACTGTCCCATGTACGTACGTATATTATACGGAGTAATATATATAGTATATGGAAAGCTATGTAATGACCCGTGAAAAAATGACGAATTTTCAGCAGAAAAAAAAATTCGTTGCTGGGCCGTGAGAACGAACTAGTGGTGCTACAGAATGGCACAGACATTCCCGTATTAGTTTTCTATTTCCTTGGGTCGTAGGTATTCGGAATTGCCATAAACTCTTTCTTACCAGCTGTGATCAATTTCCGCAAAAAGTACATTTTTTTGTCATTTTCTTAATCTTTCGGTTTCCTATTGGTAGAACTGAAACATTAATTTTTGAATATTAAAGAACACAAAAACCTAGTCATAAATGGTAATTTTCGTTTAAAAATTATGTGCCGTTTAAGAGAAAATGACATTTTAGCGCTACTAAAAATGCGAAATTTGAAGCTCATTTTCACAGAAAATGTTTGAGTTTTCAAAATATTTTATTTGAAGTTATTTGAAGCACTTACACTCACAAATATAATAATTTTTACAAATTGCTGGTAATGTGCATATTAAAGATGTGAGAGATTTCTCAAAAAAATTACAATTATGTAAATTTTGAAAAAACAAAACAATAACTCAAAATAAACTTTACACTATACTAAAGAGTGTAATTAGCACTATCCGTTACAAAAGTTTGAAGAAAAAATTTGCAGCCATGTATGAGAAAATGGCGTTTGAGCGTTTCTGAAAATGCAAAATTTTGAGCTAGTTTTCACAGAAAACGGTTTTGTTTTCGAGAAACTGTACTTGACATTTGTTAAAGCAAATGTACTCATAAATATAATAATGTGAAAAAATCACCGCTAATGTAAATATTATCGGCGTAAGAAACATGTGAAAAAATTTACATTTTTGTAATTTTTGAAAACACCAACCTATAGAGTAATATGGATTTATGTCATCTGGTAGAGTATATTTACCACTATCGCTACCAAAAGTTTACAGAAAAAATTTGGAGCCGTTTTTGAGAAAATCTGTTTTTTGTATTTTTTTAAAATTGCACATATTGCACGAAATATTGCACGAAAATTTTGAAAAACATTTACATGACCTAATAAATGAAAGAACTTAATATGTAGAACATATTTTATTTGAAGAAAAAATCTCTATCGTCAATTTTGTAGTTGGAAAAAGACGCCGAAAAAAATTCAAACTTTCACAATTATCGAAAATTCAGAGTTATCCGTGAAAATCGGACATATGCCATGTTAATAAGTGTATTTTACTCTATTCATACAAGAAATTTAAAGAAAAAATTTGGAGCCGTTTTTGAGAAAATTTTGAAAATCCCCGGGAGGCTTCATATAAAGTACCCCCAAATTTTAAAGAATATTTTTCAGAATCTCAAAGCTTTGACTAGAATCAGATCGACCGGCGAAAATCCATTTTGGAAGAAATCGTACGTATGGTTTAGGCGCTAGCGGTGTTCACAGACGGACAGACGGACGGACAGACAGACAAACAGACGGACGTTTTCTTTCAATTGGGTTTTCAGTATCAAGGACCTAGAAAAAAGGGTTTCTGGCTACACCACGTGTTAGGGGATTTTTTTCTTAATTTAGCAACTGGTTTTATCCACCTATTCGTTTTCACGGCCTAGCAATTAATTTTTTTCCGCCGAAAATTGGCCATTTTTTCGCGCAGCATTACTAACTTTCCCTATACTACGTATATCACTCCATGTATACGTACGTATACGGGAAAGTAAAAGGTGCATAAATCCAGTTGCTATATTAAGAAAAAATCTCCTAACATGTGGTGTAGCCAGGACCCCTGTTTTGTGGATCCTAGATGCCCAAAAACTAATTGAAATCAAAACGTCCGTCCGCCTGGCTGTTCGTCTAAAAACTTTTCTGTGAAAAAGAGCATCAAATTCCGCATTTTTAGTAGCGCTGACACACCTTTTTTTTAAATGGCTACACATTTTTTAAGAAAATTCCAATTTAGAAAGGTGTTTTTGTGTTCTTTAATATTTTTAAAAAATATTTCCTTTCTATTATTAGGAAACCAAAAAATTAAAACAATGTCAAAAAATGTACTTTGAGTGGCGATAGACGGCAGCTGGCAAGAGTATGTGGCAATTCCGAATAGCTAGCCCAGAAGCAAAGAAATAGAAAACCAATGCGGGGAAGTCTGTGCTATTGTGTAGCACCACTAGTTTTACGTTTTTACTTTCCCGTATACATACGGAGTAATATACATAGTATAGGGAAAGTAGTGTAATGCTGCAGAATATCCATTTCAAGATTTCAACGAAAAAAAAGTATTCGTAAGGTGAGGAAGTAAAACGTTTTGGGGTCCCCGGATATCGAATAAGTAGTCCTTTTCAAAAAGTCCGTCTGTCAGCCCGCTTGTCTGTCCGTCTGTCTGTGAACACTACTAGCGCCTGAACAATGCGTAGGATTTTTTCCGAATTGAATAAACTCCTATCCATCTTGCTCGAGTCGAAGCTTTCAGATTTTGAAAATCTTTCTTTAAGATTTGAGGGTAGTTTACATTAAGCCTCCCGGACATTTTTGAAAATAGAGTAAAATACTCTTATTAAGATGGCAAATGGCCTAATTTCACAGTTAACTCTGAATTTTCGAAAATTGCAACAATTTTAATTTTCTTCTGTCTCTTCCTACAATTACAAAATTAAAGATAGAGATTTTTTCTTAAAATAAAATTAGTTCTCTTATTGCATTTTTAGGAGCGCTTAAAAGCCATATTCTTAAAAACGACTCAATTTTTTTAAAAAATAATTGCCATTTAAAATTAAGTTTTTGTGTTCTTTAACTCTTATCCGGGAAACCAGTTTCTACGAAGCAACTGGCAAGTGGGGTCCACCGGACCCAGGAGTGTCTGGGACGGAATTATGTGTACATTTTGAGCGTGGATAATGCAACAGAACGCTCTAATATAGTTGTTTATTTTAACAAAACCTCTCAAAATACTTTACATTTGTTTTTTAAACAGTTTACCTCTTATTATATATAGCAATCACTCTTTACTTGGGTATTATCATTACAGACAGGTTTTCAACAGATGCTACACCTCTTTGATTCTTAGTTTTTTGTCAAACGCATAATTGACGTGTTTTTTTGGCATTGTTATAAATTTTGAGTTGTGGAAGCTGCTTCTTTTCCAAAAATGTGTGTGATTTACAGGCGACTCTTGTTATTCTAGCCTGTTTGACATTTTCCAAACCACATTTATTTCACTTTTTTTTATTTTTCGGTTTCTTAATAGTAGAACGGAAAAATTAATTTGAGAATATTAATAAACAGTAAAACCTCGTCCTAAATGGCAATTTTCTTTGAAAAATTTGGAGCCGTTTTTAAGAAAATGGTGTTGAAGCGCTATTGTATGCGCGAAATTTGAAGCTCTTTTTTACAAGAATCATTTGTGTTTTCGAAAAAATATTTTAAACTCATTTAAAGCATTTTAACTGATAAATACAATAGGGTTTACAATTTGTGGGTAACGTGCATAATAATGGTTTGAGAGATATATAAAAAAATTACATTTGTGTTACTTTTGAAAATACCCCAAAATGAACTTTGTGTTATATTCAATAGTGTAATTAACATTATCCGACCGAAAGGTTTGAAGAAAAAATTTGGAGCCATTTTTGAGAAAATGGCGTTTGAGCGTTTCTGAAAATGCAGAATTTCGAGCTAGTTTTCACAGAAAACGGTTCAGTTCTCGAAAAACTTTGCATGACTTTATTTAAAGCACATGCACGAATAAAAATAATAATGTGAACAAACCGCCGTTATTGTAAATATTAAAGACGTTAGAAGCAAGTAAAAAATTTCCTTTTTTGTAACTTTTGAAAAAATCAGAATAGAGCAATATGGCGTTTTTGTGATCTCATCTTCAGCACTATCCCTACCAAAAGTTTAAAGAAAAAATTTGTAGTCGTTTTTGAGAAAATCTTGTTTTTGTAATTATTTTAAATTGCAAATATTGCACGCAATATAACGCGAAAACTATTATAATTGTGAAAAAAGTACATGACCACAATAAAAGAACTCATTTTGGTGAACAAATTTTATTTGGACGAAAAATCTCTATCTTCAATTTTGTAATTGTAGAAAAACGCTGAAGAAAATGAAACTTTTGCTAAGTTTGAAAATTCATAGTTAACCGTGAAAATGGGACCTATGCCACCTTTCTTAGTGTATTTTACTAGTCTTGCAAAACATTTTTTAAAAAATTGGAAGCGTTTTGAGTAAATTTTGAAAATGTTCGGAGGGCTTCATGTAAAGTTCCCCCAAATTCTGAAGAAAGTTTTTCAAAATCGCGGCGCCTCGAGTGGAACCATAACAGTCGGGAAATATCAATTTTGGAAGAAATCGTTCTTTTGGTTTAGTTGCTAGTGTTGTTCACACACTGACGGAAAGACGGACGGATGTTTTAAAAGGACCCACTTTTTCAGTATCAGTGGACCCCGAAACGTGTACTTCCGTTGAAATCTTGAAATCAATTTTCTGCAGCATTACATCACTTTCCCCATTATACCGGAAAGTAAAAAATTGGGTCAAGGTATAAAAAATTCAAGCATAGATATATTTTTTGCTGTTTCATTGAAATTCATATTCAACCAGTGGCGCTACAAATGCACATGCTTTATTGCATTGTTTCCAAATGCCCTGACATGTTATACTTCTACATGAAACAGAAACAATGTTATCAATCAGCAAATTTTTTTCCGCTCCGAGACCCGAAATCAAATCCTCAACGTTAACGTGCCGGCACTTACACCACTACGCCACACAAGCACCGTATTGGTGGAAGAGAGCCAAAAGAGTAAATCAAAAAGAGCCTAAAATGGTAAATGCCTGATACGAAAACAATTGATATGATGACGATTGATATGAAGAAAACGACTGATATGATACATACGTTTTACAAATCCAATAAGACACGTGAAAAATTGTTAAAATGTTGAAAATTCGAAAATAGTTTGCAACAGTTAAGCAAACCATTTGACTCATGTGTGCACGTGTTGTAAGTAATCAAAGCTAAGCAAGAATGTATTCATAATAAACCAATCCCAGATGTCTATCTCCATTTATGATAATTACTTTGTTTACCTTTGCACCCCGCTGTAATCACTTTCTTTACTTTTTAAGATATGATAGCAATGGTTTTAGGTCCATAATAGCTTGTGCGCATTAATATTGAAACGGTGACCGCTATCAGCTTCCACCACGTTTCACCTATTTTTAAAATTCAGCTTTAGAAGATATTACACGTAACCAGTTTCCAAATTTATAAATAATTTGGGCGCCAGGAAATGGTTACAGTTAAATCCTTGATTATTTGTTACCCATTTTCATAAATAAAAATCCTGCTAGCTCGGTCGATTGGGTTCTTATAAAATAATTGTTACCTCTTACTCCACAACTAATTACTCAATCTGCCATTCATACGAAGGGGCAAGGAATCTAAAATATCTACTCTAGAAAAGGCACGTAATGGCAAATGAGAATCAGCTTTCTTTCAACTATGAATTACAGTTTATTAAGCATGAAAGATCAATAATTTAACTCATAATGGATTGTTTCAAATTAGCATTAGGCCATTAGCATCTTTTTGTTATTGCAATAACAGCGTTATAGAACCTTTATCCGTTCTTCCTTCTTCGGGCGCACGACGCTTCACGTTGGACGTCGCCACGTAGAATCCACAGGTTGACGTCAGTTTAGTTACAAAAAGGAAAACCACTAATTCCTATTAATTTCAGGATGCTGCATTCGAAACTGACAGCCGTTTTTCTAGATTGGCTCGTATTTTGTGTAACGCGTAGTTGCCAGTTTTTACCATTTTGGCTTCAGTTGTCATCAATGTAACCATTTCCACAATGTTCCTAGAGTGAGAAATAACTAGTATATCACTCAGTTGGTGAAATTCAGGAGATTTTTGGTGTGTGTGCGTGTATATATATATATATATATATATATATATATATATATATATATATATATATATATATATATATATATATATATACACACATTGAAACGGGTCGTGGATTGACTCTGCACAAGATTTGTAAAAAATAAAAGAATGGGGACAGGGATTCTTACCCGGGAATGGGCTCCGGATCCAATCACGTGCACACTGGAAATTTTGGATAACAAGAACTTTTATTACATAAATAATTGTCATACAAAGTTAGTTGCCCTTGGTGCTCATAGGAGCATTCACTCTGTTCTTTTCCCCGTGTTTAACTATAACCCCTTTCACTATTTCTCCGCTCTCCCGGGGCTTCACTCCCTATGATGATTCCAACATTTGGGGGGGGGGCCTCAACTCAAGATCACTGTTCTCTACGGGCTAATTACTCTCCCTCCCCAACCTTCCAGCCGCTTTTACTCACGATACTCCAACCTGAATTGCGCTGCTGCCTGCTCGCCCCTCCACCGTCGAGCCGACGCCGCACCGGCCGCGTCCGGGTCTCTTCGTGCCGCGGGGAGCTAGCGCGGGGAAGGGAGTCCTGCGGGGCCGCCCCTGTCACTTGTTCTACGCGTTGTCTGCCTGCGTCTTGTCCGCCACCTCGCCCTTCGGGTATGTCCGCTCCCTTCGGCTGCGCTCGGAAGAGCGGTGGACGCTTTGCCGCCGTCCGTCGCTTCCCACCCCACTCGTGGCCGCTGTGGTGTGCTTCGAAACGTTACCAGAACGTTTCGACTGCACCAGCATGTAGTCTTCCCTGCTCACTTTTCATTGCCTCGTTTTCCTCGGTAGCGATGTTGTTTGGCTGAATAGTGGTTTCATTACCCGCGAGATTCCCTGCCGCTACGCACAACTCGCCCACTTGTATTATGAAATACTGTTTTCTCGTTCTCTTACATCACAGATTCTATCTTTGGCTGTAATTGTCATCGACTGTTCACCTTAATTGCACTTAATGATGTCGAATGCTTGTACACATTGTTCCATTCCGCCGCACTATTCTGCCCACTCCACGTGTTGATCATTCACCGCTTGTGATACTTCACCACTCTCTTGTATCCGTTTTGTCTCGTCTCACTTCTCCACTAACGCTTCCACTTTTCGTTTCACACTTTCTTTGTCACAACGCCTTTCCAGTTATATTGCATAGCGCTCACTTTCCTTGCTCTCTCCGGTAGATGGGCCGTACTACTCCGCACGTCCGCACTCCATGAGTCTCTCTCCGCCACTGGCCACACTCTTCCTTCCGCTCGTGATTCCTGGCCTCCGGTTCTTCGCACAGAACCGACTCCGGTGGCATCCGACCCCGTCGATGTGCTGGCCACTGCCGCGCAGTTCAAACATGGGATATGCATCGGAACGGATTGTTATCACATTAGTGATATATACAGAACAATATAACAATGAAACGGAGAGAGAGAAATTCGCGATGATTGAAAACCTTGACACTTGTGTTTCTTCCCCTTCTACTGTTTGTTTTAAGTGTTTTTTACACACTGAATGTAGCCGCCTCGTCTATGTGGCACCAATGGGCGGCACGATGACGCGGGCGAGCAAATATATAAAGTAGAAAGTGCCGTTGTTGTGTGGCTCAGTCTTACTCTTACGAGTATGTATTGCAGTAAGTAATCTCTCAAGTGTGAAAATGTTGTCGTGGGAATCGACTTACGAAGTTTTACTCAGTAACTTCAGTTATTGTCCCGTATTTTCGGAAATGTTTTAGTGTTATCATACAGTGATTTCGTGGTTGTTCTATGGTTCTAAATTTCGCTTTCCTGCGCAAAATGTCAACTTCTTCCCGCAGATGTCAAAACTCAGCGGACTGATTTTTTTACATCTGTGGCGTGTTATGTTTAAGTCTCAGATTAGATCGATGAATGATGTCGTCAGGGAATTATATTATTTTTATTTTGACTGTAAGATTGAGGACCAGGATAAAAGCTGGGCTGAAGACCTGGCTTAAAGGATCCAAGAAAAGGATACCTTTTGCTGTTCCGATGATATGGAGAGAACCCCGGAATCACTATGGCGACTTGTTTCTGTATGACGAATACAGCAGGAAGTAACAAGAAAAAACAGTGTGCCATCGAATATTCAATCTTGCAATCCGCGATCAGACCCGTGACTCATGGAGAAAATTTACCTGCACCTACTCCTCCGAACGATTGGGAAACTATCGATATTGCAGCACCTACAGGAACCGATGAGAACACTAACTCAGTAACTGCAGATGAAGATCTAAGAGAGAGTCCCTTCCACTTAAAAGATGAGACTTATTTCATCCTTCAACATGAATTGAACGATTTAGCAAAGAACTTAGAACTTTCGAAAGAGAAAGCTTAATTCTTGGGTGCTGGACTCAAGGAATGGAATTTACTGGCTCCCGGAACTACTTACACTCAGCACAGGAAAAGAAACGAGCCTTTTTCAGAATATTACAGAATGGAAGATTCCCTTTGCGTATGTACGGACATCAATGGCCTGATGAGTAAGTTAGGAATCCAACGCAATCCTTCTGATTGGTTTCTTTTCATAGATTCATTTAAGTACAGTCTGAAAGCAGTTTTGCTTCATATTGGAAATAAGCTGCCTGTGAAACACTCTGTTCCAATGAATGATACTTACGAGGATCTCGCACACATTTTAAATCGTATCAAATACAAAGATCATGGTTGGCAAATTTGTGGACATGTAAAAGTATTTGCAATATTATAATATCCAATGTCTGGAAGGTGGATTTACAAAGCACTTTTGTTTTTTGTGTCTTTGGGACTGAAGAGCTACAGGAAAAATTTCTCACAAAACTAGTGGTCCCCCAGAGAGTCATTTAAGCCCGGTACCAACAATGACAAGTGTAAGCCTCTGATCGATCCAGGCAAAGTACTGCTTCCAACTCTGCACATTAAGTTGGACCTCATGAGTTTCTTAAAGGAATAGACAAAGAAGCTGAAGGCTTTAAGTATCTTAGAGTTTTCTGAAACAAGTGATGGTCTGTATACATCTGTGAACATTATACCTTATAAACTATTGAGTATGTAAATGCAAAAGTATAGTGCTAGTAAACTAACTGAATATATAATTTTTTAATTGTTTAGATTCAATAAATTAATTTATAGAATTTTAAAAATTGATTGTCTTTGACACAAGTACCAAAACGAAATTGATTCCCTTTTTGCAGTCAAAAAACTCACTCTACGGTACTTTCAAGATAACTCATTATGCCTATTATGGTAAATTTGGCAACTATGCGTTACACAAAAATACGAGCTAATCCAGTAAAACAGCTATCATATTCGTATTCAGCGACCCAAAATTGGTAAGAATCAGTGAGTTTTGTTTCTGTAACTTTTCAAAAGTTTAAAAACGTCGGCCAGTGATCTTATTGTCGCTGTAATCTAATCTTCATTCTTGCTGAAGTCTACGAGGATCCAAGACCAAGTCGAAACTTCTTCTAATCACATTAAAAACACCGCCTACACACTTTGTCTTGTGCTTCAGGTGGGCATCTATTTCCAACTAATCACTTTCCAAAAAAAAAAGAATAATATCCTTCTCACCTAACCTTGTAACCCACAATTCAATGGTAAAATTTTATAAGTCCACACTAGTAGCTCCACCGCGAAAATATTCTAAGTTCACTTTCCAGCATTCACTCCCAGGAAATATCACAAGTCTCACTCGAACTGAACACTGCGTTCCAGCTACCCGTTCACCACCACGACACGAGACAAAATGAATTAATATTCCCTTGGTCAACTCTTGAAACCTCGTATTGTTCGCATTGCTACGGTGCCACCTGCGTGTTTACACCCTAGAATTATGCTGTAACTATGGTGCATCCCGCACCTGTCTCAGAATGATTTCGCGTATTTACGTTTCTACGGTGCCACCTGCGTACCTGCACCATAGAAACCTAAGATTTTGGTGATATCTACAATGTTTCGTCCTTTATTTGCTTAAATAAATGTATGTCATTTATGGTATGTCACAATATATTATTAAAAATGTGTCGTTTTGGTAATGTTTAAAATTCCAAAATAGAATATTGTTAAAGATTCATTGCCGAAAAACAGCGAAAGGAAGAGAGAAAGTGTATGGAAGCAATTTCAAGAATTTTGTGAAGAAAGAAAATACAAATGGACAGCACAAACTACAAATGAGGAAATTACCTTTATTTTAGACAATTAATATGCAAATATTAGGTGGCGAAGAGTACAAAGAACATGCTATTAAAACTATGTGGAACGTTACAACCAAAATTATTCAGAAATAGTTATTGATGTCACGAGTCCTCTAAATGGGTCTTTAAGGACGAAGCCGGAAGGTTAACTGCGGAGCGACAGCAAATCCCAGTAGTTAACCTTCCGGCCGAGTCCTTAAAGACTAATAGAGGACGAGTCACATACAATGCTTTCTGTTATTTCTGGTATATCGCTTATTCAAAATAAACTTATTTCACTTTCATGAGTTAAGAAAAAATTGTCATTACTCTCGATTATCCGTAGCAAGGGTTGATTTTACTGGTTATTTTGTTTGTGATTGACAGTTGAATGCTTTTTCTGGTAATGCAAGCTGATTGAGAAAAAAAAATCCGAGAATTCGAAGTATCAGCAGATATTTCGAGCCAATGTTATTCTGGAAATAGCACACGATGCAAGATATAGTTTATTCCATTCTAAATCTGTAACCACTTATGAAAAAGCTCATGATTAATTTTGTGATTGACGAACGAAAAGGAATGTTCGAGGCATTAACAAAGAGTTATTCTAGCATTTTTGAACGAACGATCAAACACATTAAAACTAACTAGTCTCTAGTCATACATTAGTATGCTGAAAAATGTATAAAAATACATGAAAAGACTGAGTATCTACGTAAGTTATTGATTCGCTATAATTTGAAATAATAGTAAATACTGAAGACTAATTATTTAAAATTTATTTGAATATACTATTATAAAGTTATTGAATATTTGAAGGAAAATCTAAGCTAATTACAAGTCTAAAAACTTAGAATAACAAGTAACTAAGTTCTTACAAGAGGTTGACGATCACGTATACCTGCTTTTAAAGGTCATTCTTGCTTTTGGAGTATTTGGCTCTTGCCGGGGATCAGAACTTGCGGACCGTGAACAATATACTAGAGAAGGGAACATACTACCGGGTACATATTCCTCTGACAATTGTTTACATTTATTCCAAAACATTGTGTTTTGTGTCAAAGTCATATTTATCCCAAGATTTACGAGCACTGATAAAATCTAAACCCGAATGTCCGCTAAAATATTTTTAATGAACTCTCGGGCATTTTAATGGCCGTTGCTATGGACGCGTTCTTAAAGCGTTGTTTAGATGGTTGGTTGCTAAGGGGCTACGTGCGTATTTACCACCGTAAATAAACAAATTCTTTAATGAGTACACACGTGTATTCAATCCATTCGAAATCGACGAATTCCGTTACTAATTTAGCTTGTACATATTCCATTTCAAATACCTACAAGGAAGACCAAGACTTGGACAACTCAACTTTCTACAACTTTAATAACTGAGTTTTTAATAAATGTTCTTATAGGTAGATTTGTTATAATTGTTTTTTGAACGTTTTATTACCATAAAATCGAAACATATTTGAAATAATTTTCTGCATTAAACTATTAATCAAATTTCATTTGATTATAAGTTATTCCAGGAGTGACAACTAGGAGTTGAATGAATGTTTCATATACTTCAGTGGCAATTTTGAGTAATATTTCCCTTTTTCGTAATTCCTTTGATTTTAATTCTTCATTCGTTTCATGCAATATCTTTATTCGTGAAGTAGTCACACTAAATATCATTCGAAGTGCTGAGATATTAGTTATGGTAATTCAAAGTATTTAAATAAAAAATAAAATGAAGATAAATGTTCACTATTATTGTGCGGCATTGTTATTTTAGAGTTTTGCGCCACATGAAATGTCGTGATTTTACACATGTAAAATGTTTTTTTATACGCTCCCTACAAAAAGAAGTTATTTTTAGGGTAAGCAAAGCGTCCTAAAATTCAATTTTTAACTAGCGCTAAAATTGAGACAATATTCATTATAATCAGATAAAACTGAATATAACAATGAAAACAAAATACTTTCATCTTATAGCATGAGATACTACAATTGATGTTAATTATGGCCAAAAGTTTATTTCCACCCATAACTCAAAAGGAAATGGAGATCAGGGAACATAAGGGAGAAAAAAAGAAAATAGTAAAGGTAGGAAATATAATATTGAAGATCTATCACAACCAAGGGTAAAATATTTATTTCAAAATAGAGTGGATAATTTAGTGAGTGAAAACGTTTTTCGGATCAAATAAGGAGATATATGAACACCTCAAAGATCAGTCCGCTTCGAGCCGTCGCGGAGTTCACATCACGCTCAGCTCTGTTCCGAACAGTGAAGTGTCTGCCGTTAAGGCTTGTTTATGTTAACCGAAGTACAAAGTGTATAACGTGCTTCTAGTATCTGGAGTGGCAATTATTAGTGCTACTAATCGCAGCACTAAATACATTAACCATTGCATGTGAACCAGCATCCAGCTTCCCTGGCCTAGGGCAAAGCATAGCCGGGGCCATGGCCACTCTGTATAACACAGACGGCGCCATGGACATCACATTCATCTAGACACCACCATCCCACGATGAACATCAAATCGGTGCTACTCACCAAGGCAACATTATTCTTCAATATGTTAATCTGAACCAACATCCGCCGCACGAGGGAGTACAGGAAACTGCAATTCCAGAAATTCAGGAACTAATGACTAGCGGTGCTACTAAGGTCAGTACTCAACAAACTGCCAGCGATGCAGCCCAAAGCGTAGCAAATAAAGTGAATGAAAACAAAGAAATCGTAGACAGTGCATCAAATAGCGGTAAGAGATCATTCAATGACTCTTGATAAAAATGAACATCCCCCTAAAAAACCAGTCAACAGTACTAACAGTGTTTATGCAGTGCCAGTAAGTAATAGATATCTCCCCTTAGAAAAGCTAAACGACCCTGATCCTATTGTGCATCCAAACATTTGATTGCAGTACGGAGCCTTATGGAGTATTGCCCTCTCTTTCTATCCAATACCATTTTAAAGAAGACTCTCTCTTTCTACTGCAAGCTGTGTTGCCGATTCAGGAGTCTCGGAGTTATTCGGCTGATCCATCCTACTCGTATTTCACGCGCAAATACTTAACATGTTCATTCAACGATAGCTTCAATTGTGTTGATCTTAGACAACTGAGTTTTTACCAGTTATTCCCAGAACCCTTATAAATGTGGTGGTTATTTTGTAATTTAGTTTGATGGTTTAATTTCCGTGAAATTAATTATAAATGATAGCCAAGTGCTTACTTCTACATTTTGACGTCCTGAAATTTTCACTGTGCGAGAAACTTTTTTATTATTGCAGAAAAGTACAAACATCCAGCGGATGAAATGACAAGGGAAGTCCAAATTTTGATATGAGACCAACCACATTTCTGTATGAATCATGGTTCTTGAGTTAGACAATAATAAAAACAATATTTCGTGCGCTCCCAAAGAACATCTCATGACGTTCAGTGATTTTGAATACTCAGCGATTCTCAACAGACGATATGAAAGGAAAAATAGAGTATTAATTTTTGAATTTCACTTATTAAAAATACTGAAATACATTTAAACATATCTAAAAATGAATTAGAAATTTTACAGTTAACAATATTAATTCCAAAGACATTCAACCAGTAGCTGTCGTAAATTGTGCTTTGAAATGCAAATATGAGACGAATTATTAGCTGTGTGTTTGAAAAGAATATTATGCATTGTTCCCACAAAACCTTGCAGTATCTGATACCATCCATGTCATCTCACCCTTGTGAATGGACATTTTCCCTTTATTTTACATTAAAAAATGGATAAATTGGAGGTTTAAAATGACTTGATACTGAAAATTAGCAATATTAACTTTGATATCGATGTCATTCGCGCAAAAACAATTCATGCTTGGTCAGTATGTGATGAATAAGCAATCAAGTCTGGATTTGGACTTGTTTTGCTATTGATATTTCAGTTTTAACTCTCATTGAAAGGTCTGTTTTTTTAAAATAATAATTCTAATAACAATAATACATATGTTTTATCAAAAATCTTTAATTTCTAATGTTAAGCCATCTATTTAAAATGTTTTGAAATTATTTTCGTTCAAGCGGTATTCTAATTTTTCCAGGCGTAACTGAAGAAACGGTGAGACCCCCTGCTGAAATTTCATCTTGTTTGTGAATAAAACAGTAGGAAATATAACTTTGTCCTCCGTGACCTTCACACTCACAGACTGGCGAAACCCTATGTTGTCAACGTCTGTCGTCCGTGGGAAAAGAGCTCCCCTTTCGTGGGACATCCGGTATTGGAAACGAGTGCAGAAAACATTCTCAACATTTCGCCAGCTGAAAGAACACCAAGCGAAACCCACATACTATTGAAATTTTGAAGTGTTAGGGAGTATTAGAAATAGTGTATTAGAGACGTTTTGCATCAAGACCTTCCATGACCTTCGCGCTTCCTGCAACGAGAAAAGTTGTATCGGCAGTCTGAAAAACGTTTATCAATCGGTGTCAGATTTTATAGCGCGTTCGTTCTTTCACGACTGATGGCAAAGATCATATCCGTTGGTCTCTTTTTAGTTTCAACGGCACAGTAACAGGCATTGTTAATAATTGTACCGAAGTCGTAAGTATATCGTAAACCAATGCTATTTTTAAGAAACGTGAAAAATAAACTTACATATGGTGCACTTGATGTCATTGTTTTGAAAGTTTTTTATTAGAACCCATCATTGTGAAAATTTTGTTTCTAAGCAAAAGTGAAATGTATTTATTTATTTGTCCCATAACTAGATAACATTTTCAGAGGCTCATATCTTTGCAATAATTGTATTTGGATAATTCCACGCATGCATTCGACCTTCTCGTCTTTCCGAACCTGTCATGTAACCACCTGTTTTTAACACACTGCATGTCCTCCCAGGCAACTCAGACCCTGACGACAGCGGCGGGGTGCACTTCGACAGGCAGCAGGTCATGAAAGGCCTGAATATTAATTGTCGCAAAACGACTACTTGCGATGCTTCTTTCTTCAAAAATCAATATTTATGGATTTTGAAAGGTGCTGAACAAGCTGGCAAAATTTCATGACAATCTGAGTATCCAGCACGGCGAGTGTTGCGTATAAGTGCTGCTGAGAAGTGACAACGTTGTTCTCCATAAGCTCTGTACTGCAATCAGATGCTTGGACGCACTATAGGTATAACTATATAAACATCACCCCTATCCAAGACGAAAATGTCAAGATTCCACCAATTTATGTGAATAACATAACAAACTTATCAGAGGTTATTAGAGAAATCAAAAACAGTATTTCAAGTCAATTCACCTTAAAAGTAATAAACAACATAATAAAGTTAAAGTTAATGTTCAAAACAATACCTGACTTCAGAAAAACAATTAAATATCTGTTAAAAACTAAAAGAAGTTTTCACACTTATAAAGACCCCGCTAATAAAAAGTTCTCCATAGTATTTAAAAATGTTCATCATTCATTATCACTGCAGGAAATATACGAGGATGTCAAAGAAAAGTGCCCTTAGCTAATCAGTGTTACAAGACTGCACAAAGATAACATTCCTATCCCAGTGGTAGCTGCCGACGGCCAGCAAAGCACGGCACGGTTTAACGGCCAGCAAAGCATAGACATTGTATTACAAATAAGGGAAATTTGCAACTTAAAAGTGAAAGCTGAAAAAAGACGCAGAATCAAAGATCCAGTTCAATGCTTAAGATGTTTAGACTTTGGTCATACCCGCAATAATTGTAATCATACATTAGCCTGTATCTACTGCTCACAAAACCACTATTCGGTAAATTGTCCAAGTAAAATACTCACCTCGTTTTGTAAGAACTGCAATGGGTCATATCGTGCAGACGTTTGATCTGACGATTGCCCGTTCTACAAAAGGCTAACTCAACCTCACCCCCTAAAGGAACTCATAGTGAAGACCTACGCTCAGTAAAAAGCGCTTCTCAATGTGTTCATGTAGCACCCCTTCCTAAAAATTCACAACCAATCAATCCCAGAACCAGACCCAACAACAACACCTCATTTCGCTTACTTCATCACAATTTCCCAAACCTCCCACACACAAACAGCATCCCTAACTTTACTTTCGCTCCAACAGCCTCTAATCCATATCCACTTTATCAATATAACCAACAAGCACCAAACAATATAAACACCAGCAATAATAATATTAATAATAATATTAATAATAATAGTAATAATAATAATAATAATAATAATTTTAACGTAATTTGAGCATGGCTTGGATTGACTACCAAAAGGCCTTTGATAGTGTACCACACGATTGGATTTTGAAGACCCTCGAGATCTATCGATTTCATCCTAGACTTATTGAATTTTGCAAGGCTAGTATGAAGTCGTGGAGTACAAGGTTACTAATCCACAGCGGAAAGGAAGCAGTAGAAACCAGAAGTATTCAGATTAACAGGGGTATTTTTCAAGGAGATTCACTATCCCCTCTGCTTTTTTGCATTAGTTTGATCCCACTATCGAGACAGTTGTCGCAAGCTGACTTTGGTTTTAAGCTCCGTGGTGATGAAAGGCCAGTATCACATTTGTTTTACATGGATGATCTGAAAGTGTTTGCTAAGAATGAAGCGATTCTCTCCCAAATGCTGTCTGTCGTGAATGACTTTAGCAATGACATCTGCATCAAGTTTGGTCTTGACAAATGTGCAAAAATCAATTTAAAAAGAGGGAAACTCACAACGTCTGAGAACATTGAAATTGATACGCACACTGTGATTCAAGATCTTGAGCCAGGTAAAACTTACAAATATCTGGGCATTGAAGAATATGAAACTATCTCGAACGACAGAATGAAAGAGAGAATTCGTAGGGAGTATTATAGGAGAGTGAGACTGGTCCTGCAGTCCGCTCTGAATTCCAGGAATAAAATATCTGCAATAGGTAGTTTGGCGGTACCTGTAGCCGAATACAGTTTGGACTAGTGGACTGGACTGAGCAAGAAATTCGCACCATGGATCGAAAAACCAGAAAACTGCTAACAATGCATCATGTTTCCCACCCTCGAGCTGATATACATAGACTTTATGTGTCACGTAAGGAAGGAGGAAGAGGCCTCAGACAAATTGAGGCCTCCTGGCACAGCGCAATAGTCGGGTTGGGGAAGTATGTAGTCAGCCATCAAGACGACCCTCTAATGAGGCAGGTCATGAAATCTGACCGAAGAATGGGAAACAGAGGCATTGTTAGTGTAGCAAGAAATATTGCGAAGAAAACTAGGCAAGACACGTCGAATAACACAGACACTGAACTTCTGATGCTGCTAAACATGAAGTGTGAGACACAAAAAATGTTAAAGAAATCGTGGAGAGACAAACCACTCCACGGACAATACCTAAAAAGAATGGACAAGGTGCAGATCAATAAAGATCAATCATTTATGTGGCTTAAAAGGGGAAGGATGAAGCCAGAATCGGAAGCACTTGTAATAGCTGCCCAAGATCAGGCCTTGAGAACACGACATTATGATAAAGCGGTTCTCAAAATTTCCCAAGATGATAAATGCCGCATTTGCCTGGAGCAAGTAGAAACCATTGATCATATTGTCTCAGCTTGTCCAATCCTAGCAAAGACCGAATACCTTAAAAGACATGACAGGGTGTGTAGCTACCTCCACTGGCAGATATGTACCGCCCTCGAAGTTCCAAACACATGCCCCAAGTGGTACGAACACTCACCGAAACCGGTGACGTCTGTTGGATTGGGTACGATATTGTACGACCAACAAATTCAAACTGATCGCACGATAACGGCAAACAAACCGGATATAGTTATCCGGGATTTGGCGAAAAAATCATGTTTACTTACCGATGTTGCTGTACCTTGCGATCAAAACGTCGTTACCAAGGAGGCAGAGAAACGTCTTAAATACAAGAGTTTGGAAATCGAGATCAGCCGAATGTGGGGCGTAAAAGCACAGGTCGTCCCGATAGTTATCGGAGCTCTGGAATTTGTTCCGCAAAATTTGAGTAAGAACTTGTCTAAACTCCCAGGTAATTCAAAAGACTGGGAAGTGCAAGAAATTGCTTTATTTGGAACAGCCCACATTTTGCGTAAAGTATTGTAGAGGCACTGATATTCACCGAATCTGCTCCTTAGGTAGCTGATTGCAACCTGGAGGAGATTTTATATTCAGCCGACTCATAAGATCTTTAGTCGTGATGTAATGGAATAATAATAATAATAATTCATTCATACACTCCCTAATAAATTCCATCACAACTCATATCGTAAATATAATCAACTCAATCATCCCGCAATCATCAGCAATATACAAACTTCCTTGTCATCATACTTTAATAACAATCATAACTCTACAACACCACAACAAACTAAATATACTAAATTGGAATGCCAACGGCATAAACAATAAGAAAGCAGAGTTATCGTACTTCCTAAAAGCCAAAGATTAAATTAGCATGTATCACCGAAACACACTTAAAACCAAATTAAACATTTAAAATTCCTGGATATAATAATCATAGATCAGACAGAATAAACTCAAATGGAGGCGGTGTTTTAATTTTAATCGAAAAATCTATACCATATATCCAAACTAATTTATCCCATATCTCTGGAACAGAAACAGTACCCATTAAATTTCCCCTAGACAACAGAATAATAACTCTCATAGCAGCTAACAAACCTCATAAAATAAAAATTTATAGTACCAATTTTGGATTATTATTCCAACAAAACACCCCCACAATACTTGTCGGAGATCTCAAGTCCAAGGAGGTTCACTGGGGCTGTAGAACTTCCGATACCGCTGGGTTACAATTGTACAAAATAATATCAGATTTAAAACTACATCTAATCCCTCCCCCTGAACCAACATACTACCCCACGACCAAAATAAATTCACGGATATTCTGGATTTTGTAATAACCAACACACAAATCAAATTCTATAGTTCTCCCATATTTTAATTGGATTCTGATTATCTTCCTGTTATCATTTCAACCCAGCAACTTTCCCCCTCATAATAACTTTCCTCCTCAATAACCCTACCCACTCATTAAACACGCGAATTAATTGGAAAACATTTAAAAAATAATCATTAACAAAACGCTACAATTTAAAACGTTAAATACCCCACTGGAAATCGAACAATCAATTACACAATTAAATAACATAATTATCAATACAATCAAATCCCTGCAAGACAATAAGCCTCCATACGTCACAAAAACACCCAACACAAAACTACCCAAGACCATACTAAACTTATTTTAAATTAAAAATAAAACCAGAAGACTATGGAATATAACAAAATCGACTCAAGTGAAAAAGAATTGAACTTACTCACTACAATAACCAAAAGAGCAATAATAGATTTTAACCACTCAACGTTTAATAAACTAATTCAATCACTGAGTACAAGAAACAATTCGCTTTGGCAGTTCACCAAAAATGTTCTAAAAAGAAAACAAATATACCAACGGTAAACACACCTACAGGCAAAAAATATGCAGCAGCAGAGAAAGCAAAAGCTCTGGCACATCACTTTGAGCAATCATTCACCCCTAATAGTACACACATTCCCACACATTCCGATCACATGGATATAACACAATCAGCATCGCACCCAATTATAACATCCCTCATAGAATAAAATATAGTTCCCCAAATGAAATCAAAAATCTCCCTGTTAAAAAAGCACCAGGCCATGATAAAATTAGTAATGTTATATTAAAAAAAATGCCTAAAACCACAATAGCCACATTAACAATATTTACAATTCAATTCTGAGAAACGGATACTTTCCAATTATATGGAAAAATTCCGAAATAATCCCCGTACCCAAACCTCATAAAAACCATAACAATACCTAAAGCTACAGGCCAATCAGTCTCCTCCCATCCCTATCCAAAATTTTAGAAAAAATAATTCTAAAAAGATTTAACAACCATCTAAACATAACCCAGGCCATGCCAATACATCAATAAATTATCCACATCACACCAGCTACTTAGAATATCCGAACACATCCACACTGCCTTCCAGAACAAACAACACACCATAGCCACCTTCCTGGATATCTCACAGGCTTTCGACAGAGTTTCGCACCCAGGCCTAATATATAAGCTAAAATCTATAGGAACTCCAAATTATCTACTACAAATCATCAAATGTTTCATAACAGACAGAGCATTTACAGTAACTGTCGAAAAGCATGTTTCAAGCCCCGCAGAATAAAAGCAGGACTTCCCCAAGGTTCTCCCCTTTCACCCACCCTTTTCAACCTATACACATTTGATATACCTACCTCTCCCTACACACATATTGTACAATTTGCTAACGATACTACCATCTTCATGTCTCACTATTCAGTAAGTTATATTTTCAATAAAATTCAAATGCATCTAAAAAACATGGATGATTGATCTCTAAAATGGAAAATCAAGCTTAATCCGTCAAAATCAACAGCCAAAATATTCTCTCTCAGAACATTCGCCACATCCACCCCACTCCAAATTAACAACAACACAATTCCCTGGACCCCGTACAACCAAACTGTTAAATACTTAGGACTAAACTTCGATACAAGATTAACCTGGAAATCTCACATAGCAACGAAAATTCAACAAACCAAAATCAAATTAATTCAACTAAAACCACTATTAAATCACAAAAGCAGTCTCTCCTTAAACAATGCCATCGCTCTTAATCAGACATCTAATGCTGTATGCTTGCCCCATCTGGACGAACGCTTCACAAACAATAAAATTCAAATAATGCAAAACAAATTCTTAATATTAGCCACTCACGCCCCATGGTTCATTTCAAATGATCAACTACACAGAGAATTACATTTACCAACCATCAATCATCACATTGCTCATCTCTCCAACAATTTCTGCTCAAATATATCCTCAATAAATCAAATAGCCCACTCAACGAATTTCCGACCCGAATCCGCAAAAGACATCCTCTACACACCTTTCTCAATATATTCTGAGATGTAAACTAAGCGTAGGTGCTCAATGAGTATCCTTAGTCAATTTTGTAGTTAGATTAGAAATAGTTTTTAGGCTAGGTTAAATGTAAGCCAGAAGAATAACATGTGAAAAAGTAATATTGCTGAATCATGTATTATTCATTCAAGTAATAAAATAAAAAATAAAAAACTTAAAGATAGTCTACATTAAGCGGTTAAAGAAGCACTTAGAGAAATACCTTTAAATAATAAAAGGAGAGGGAGGAGCTATTGAATTACTCAAGACCTGGAGCGGGAAATAGAGGAGAAGAATGGATTGTTTCAAAAGTGGTTAATTACCAAGAAAGTGGAAAATAGAGAGGAATATAAAATCCAACGAAATAGAGTTAGAAACATGATAAGAAAAGAAAAACAACAATCATGGGAGCGTAAATGCCAAGAAGTAGAAATGTACCGTTCTGGAAACAAAAATTGATCGCGGCCGTCTGCGGCTAAGTTCAGCGTGTGCACAGCTTGGGCAGCCCTTGTCATGACGAAACGTCGCAGGCGAAGCCTCACAAACCTACGCAGCCAATCTCAACACAGGGGGGAGTGCCTTAACAAACTTACGTCGTAGAAAATGGCGGGCGTCGCTAGTTCCGATGTGAAAATATTTTAAAATAAAAATACTAGGAATGAAAAACTTTTATGAACTTTAAAGTTAATGTATTCAAATATATATGAACACATACATTTAACCACTATTAACACAATTCTTTTTGAAGAAATTACGTCGATGTGAGATAAAATAACATTAATTTTAGACAAATTACTTTCTTATACGAATTCTAATTTCAATATTGTTGTTCATACACAATCCATGAACTTTATCAAATGTCCAGATTTTTTCCATAAGAAAAACTATTATAATTGCACATTTTCAAGTGTTCATAAGTGTTTCTAAAAGTTGCAAAAATTAAAAAATACTGTCTTTCTGCATTCGATAGAAAATTTCTATGGAACCACTTCAATAAAAGACAATAAAATTCACAGACCAAGTGTATATTTATTATTAAAGCAACAATTAAACTAGATATTAAGCAATCAAATTGCATCTCTGATCAAAATTGTTATTTTACGATATTGAACTTAAGGACAATTTTGGGGACACTCTCTCGCAAGAATAGCGCACATTTAGAAATTGTTTATAAAATTGTTAATTGTTGCAAAAGTGTTAATTCGCAATTTTCAGTTCTGGGTCATCAGGGAACTCTTCCCACTTTAGAATTGCAAAAATTGGAAATTGTTTATAAATTTACAAATTTTGCAATATTTCTTTACTCTCTCATCCCAATTGCCTTTCAACAAGTTGCGAAATTCCGCAATCCGATCGGCGCTATCACCATTCCTTACGCAATTGTTTATAGGAAATTAGCATCTGATGCCAACCCTCATTTGTTTTACAGACAATCCGGTCGCTCTTTGCTGTCAAGTTTTTGGTTCAGATCGTTTTGCTTTTCGCCGATTATATTATATTAACGATTTCTGACTTACGGCAAAACGGTAGAAATTGTTGCTAAGGAAGTATTGCTCGTTTTTATCTTTCAACATTTTCTTTGAATTCTTAATACTTTGATTGAACTGTCGTTCCAATATTATAATTTGTCTGCGTTATAAATATATTATCAAAACGCCGAAATTGTTGCTCTGCGAATGTGAAAGTAAAATTTCAATGCGTGTTTGTCTATATTTCAGTCAATGGTGCCAACTGCACGCCGATATCTTTATCGTCTAGTGATGAAATCGATTATGAATAAATTATTTTGCAAAATGCATTTTGATGGAGCGGTGGCACATACCATATTATTACTAATTAAAAATTGCGTATCAAGAAGTTTATCTATCGGATAGTTTTCTTGATTTTTTTGAAGTGCCTGTTTGAGCTAACCAGAAGAAAGTTTTAATTCCATCTATTTCTCTATTACCGTCAAAATTGCAGAAAATATTAGTCGGTAATACGAGATTGCTGCCGAAATTTGCAGTTCGATGTAAAGAATTATTTCGAAACACCCTAGTGATTCATTCTGGAGCTTCATATTTTCGATTTTTATTAATAATAATTAATAACTAGCCAAGTTTGAATATAGATAATTTTAACATTCAATCCACGATGCAAGTGTTGTGTAGCAGAGATATTCTTTGAAACATTTTTAATTTTGCAGAAATTGAATAGGCGACGCAAGACCGAAGTACCGGATAAGAAACCGGCAAGAAGAAGAAGAAAATTAATCTTGTTTTATTCTTTTGTTTCTTCAAAAATTACTTCACAAATTTTCTTCAACAATTTTTTCACAAATTTATATTTTTTGAAATATCTTTCAGGCAGTTAATATGCCCTCTTCCAGAGATTTGTGAGTTAATAAACTTCAAATGACATCCAATGAAGTTTTTTGAAAACTCAAAAAATCTCTGAAAAAGAGCTTCAAATTTCACGTTTACAGTAGCGTTGAAACATTTTGGAGTATTTTTAGATTTTTCAAAAATTACATAAATGTAATTTTTTAAATCTCTCACATCGTTAATATGCACATTTACAGCAATTTGTAAACACTACTTTATTTATGATCTAAAGCCTTTCAAATGACTTCTAATGTAGTTTTTCGAACTCACAAATGATTCCTGTGAAGAAGATTTTAAATTTTCGCATATACTGTAGCGCTCAAACGAAATTTTCTTAAAAACGGCTGCAAATTTTTCAAAGAAAAATGCCATTTAGGACGACATATTACTGTTCTTTAATATTCTTAAAATAATATTTCCATTCTACTATTGAGAAACTGAAAAAATTAGGAATGTAAAAAAAATTAGTTTGGGTGGCGATAAATGGCAGCTGGCAAGAGTGTGTCTGAATAGCTAGCTGAGACCAAAGGAAATTGAACATTAATACGTGAATGCCTGTACCATTCCGTATCACCACTAGTTCATTATCGCTACCCGGCAATTAATTTTTTTTCCGCCCAGCATTACATAACGTTCCTTATACTACGTACATTACTCCGTACATACGTATGTAAACGAAAGTAAAAATTCATTGAATTCTTTTTGGAATTCTTTGGAAAGTAATTTAATTTTGGCCCAAACATTATCATGCACGTTACGACGGTATTTTCTTGACTCCACTTCTAAGATGGAAATAGGTTAAACGGTACAGTGATTGGCCACTTAACAGTTATTACCTTATTAGCCTATTTGAAAAGTAAAATTTTCAAAATCTGCTACTCACTATTCACTATCCAATTATCCTTTTACTTATCCCAACCGTCATTTCTATGACGGAAAATGAACATTACGTTATTAATTAATTTTTTCATAAAAAGTGTCATTTTGTACAGTGATTGGCCACTATGAAGACAGTGATTGGCCACTGAATTTTTTCTAACAGAAACATAGCATAACGATATGTTCAATTAATGATTATATTACTCATGAAAGCACACAAATTTGTAAGATCCTCAATTTTCAAATCCGAGCTATTCGTCTCAATTCTTCTATCAGATGTGTCTTCTGGCCGGCCGTTACAGGGAGTGTGATGAAATTTTTAAATACAAATGGACGGAATATGCTTCAAATATATTCGTAGAATACCTCGCTTGTAATCCATCCATTGTCACTGTTTCAGCAATTTTTCTGGTATCCGTGTGTATGGATAGATAAATCAATGGTCCAGTATCAATCAAGTCTTCTTGTTGCAAGGCAGAACATGACTGTCATATTGAAGCTCTTTGTTTTACTGAGTAAACATTTTTACTTTCTTTTTCAGCTAAAGCAGCTTCGTGTAATTTGACGTTTCTAAGTTTGACTCTTCTCCAATAGACCCTGTGTAGGATATTTATCTCTTCATCCAAATTATGTCCCTCGATGTACAGTATAACTTCTTCAAATCACATTCTAAAATCTTGTTCGCTGACACATGAACTAGCGGCTGTCACTGTCTTCGCTTCTCCGTGTAGGGATTATGAGGTGACTTCTTAAAAATGTCTTGACCCAGAATCTTGCCTTGAACTTCTCATAGACGGTTGTTGTTGAACGGATTAGGCATTTATTTTAGCAACTAAAAATTTTGGAACTCTATTTTGTAAATCTTCCTTTTTCCTTGGAAAACTTTTCCGGGCTAGTTCAAGTATTCACATAACAAAATTGTCTTCTTCTCTAGATAATGCAGTATCAGAACTTAGTATTGTTTTATGATCTGGATTGTTAAAACGAAACTGCAAACTTGTTTGGGGAACATAAAATGATTTTTCAGCAGAACGCATAGATGTCCCGTTATTTTAAACACATTTGATGGAATTTTCCATGGCTTTTGCTTCATACTCCAGCTTCTTCTTTGGCTTCGTAAAAACTCTTATTTCAGGCCCATGCAATTTATATCTGTGTGCAATAATATTAAAGTACGATTAAAAACAATCTGACAACAATCATTAGCAGAGTGGCTAATAACATAATTCATACACTATCGAAGATACAGTCATTGGCCACTTCTCGATGTCGCCAAATATGCAAAGGTAGGCTTCTCATTTTCAGCTGATATCATTGTCACTCAATAAGGTTTTCTGATATATCAAGGTGATTTACTTACCGCCGCAATCAACAAACAGCGTTGTTAGATGACAGGTTTCTAAAGAAAATCTTAAGAAATTTTTACATAAAATAAACACGCAACGCAGTGCATCCACCACATTGGCAACAGTTACACTCTTGCAAAGTAAATATTGCATTATGACCAAAAAGCGTCCCTTCACGCCATTTACAAGCAAAATATTAGAACACGGTTTTAGAACAAGTGGTAATTAAAATTGAATCGGTGATTTCACAAGGGCCACGAGTCACTAAAACAGAATTTTTCAGGAGAGACAAAAAACATTTTTATTCGATACAAGAAGTCTTTCAAAATTTGAAAAAATACTACTGTAAAGTTCTAATTTAGATAAATATTAAAAATATGTTAATTGCTATTTTTGTGCAACAATTCCCTAAAAATAAATTAAATTGTTTTATGACGTATGCCCTTTATGCAATCAACTGACTTATACTGCATTCTTTTATGTGGAAATCATGTACTGAACTCCCACCAAACGTACTCTATTTTCCAATTCATCCAATTTAACACGTTTTAACATATACAGCCTGTTCTTTTGTCAGGTTCATCCCAATTTTCAGTAGAAATATCTTGACTGCTGACTTTTTCCACACGGGTTGTCCATTCTTTCAATTCATTATAAAAATTGGTGGTAGATACTGAAGGGTATTCTTGATGTCATTATTTTTTTTCTACTTGGAGGAATCTCTTCATACGATCTTGTAGGATCTGATAGAGATCCTGAACTCCAGCGCTCTTTTCCAAGTACAAAGGAATGTTTAGCTATCCCGTCAATAAATTCCATTTTTTACTTCACCACAATGTTCATTTGAGTTCACAAATGATTTAAACAATGATGATTTAAAGCCCTTGAATTGATTGAAAGTTTGATGTGATGGTTCAATGTTTCTGATCACGTAGAAACTTTTTCCCTACACTTTCTCTGGAGAGAGTTTTTTTAATAGGTAGGTTACCAGCGTCTGAAATTTAGAATTTCTTGTGTTTCCGCATGTTTTATGTTGAAACAATTCCCTGCTTGTTGGATAATTGAAGAAATTTCATGAGGAGAATATAATATGTCATGCTTCCATAACTTTCGTTTCACTATTTCAAAATCCCGATCACTGGGCAAAAATGTGTCTCCCCGCATTTGAAAAAAGTGAATAATTTTTTAAAATTTATTATTCATAATAAGATTCGATAACACAAGAATAACAATAAGATTTTGTTTTGGTCTGGACAGCCGTCACCAAAGAAGTAAAGTTATTTTATTTTTTCTGGAATGTTTGAGAAGTAGTCCATCAGGAATGAACAAACCTCATTGGGGGATTTTCTAGCCTGTGCATTATACTGATACAAGTTTGTATTGTCAATGCCCAAATTGCGAATGCAGAAATTATTAACTTCTAATTGTAGTAAAAAAATTCCTGCCCAGGTATGCATGGTAAATAAAATACCCGCATATAATCAAAAGCAATCCCTAATAAATAATCTTCCTCCTTGCACATTTTTTACCTATTCCATTTTGACATCTTCCAGCGCACGTACATATTAGTCTGTAAATTAATATTTTTTTACTTACTCAGGTAACTAAACATTCAACACAAACACAATCTGCAAAATAAACACGTACTCCTAGCCCTTACCATAACAAGAACCAATAGTCGGTTTTGTGCCGCGAATAAGAGAATGATCTCTCTTCAAATCAAGGAGCTACCAACTGTTGAGAGCAGAATGGGCATGAGTCAGAGACTCACGCCCTTTGAACCCCCAACGAGAATTTCACATGTCTGTAACATTATTCATGTTCGTTGTGCACCCAACGATGTATCGACCTTCCAGGAAGTAGATAATGTTAAAAACTCAATTTGTGAAAAAAGATGACTCATGCCCTTTATCAAATCACCGATCCAATAATAATTGGAGTGGATAATAACTGAGGGGTGGTCAATCACTGTATCTTTTACCCTACTTTGAAAATCAAAATTATGTGAGTTATTGAGCCTGTGTCGGGAAAAATAATTCAATTTTTCAGTTAAAGCTTTATTGTTATTTTTACTTTCCCGTATACATACGTATATACGGAATAATATACGTTGTATAGGGAAAGTTATGTAATGCTGCGCGAAAAAACCGCAAATTTTTGGAAGAGAAAAAATAGTAGCCAGGCCGTGATAACGAAGAAGTGGATAAATCCATTTGCTAAATTAAGAAACAAAAACACCACCCCTAACACGTGGTGTAGCCAGAATCCCCGTTTTATAAATTTTTGATACCGAAAAACCAATTGAAAGCAAAAGGTCCGTCCGTCTGTTCGTCCGGTGTATGTGAACGCGCCTAAAATATTCGTACGATTTTTTTAATTGAAGAAACTCCTGTCCATCTAGCTTGAGTCAAAGCTCTGAGATTTTGAGAAACATTCATTAATTTTTGGGGGTACTTTACATGAACCCCCCCCCTGGACATTTTCAAAATTTTCTCAAAAACAGCTTGAAATTTTTTCATCGAAATCAATATTAGATGTTGGCTCTCCATCGTAACTGTTTATTGTGGCATAAAGCTTTTTCGGCCGCATTGCGGCCATCTTCAGTGCTACAAAAATAATAATAGTAATAATAATAATAATAATAATAATATATCTAAATTACAAAAAAATTTTAAAAATTTTAAAGAATTAAAAACTTTTTACAGAATATTGTCAAGAATTGGATTTTAAAGAAAATTGTTTTTCTTTCATTTTTTTCTTTAAAATCCAATTCTTGACAATATTCTGTAAAAAGTTTTTAATTCTTTAAATTTTTTAAAATTTTTTGTAATTTAGATATATTATTATTATTATTATTATTCCATTACATCACGACTAACGATCTTATGAGTCGGCTGAATATAAAATCTACTCCAGGTTGCAACCAGCTACCTAAGGAGCAGATTCGGTGACTATCAGTGCCTCTACAATACTTTACGCAAAATGTGGGCTGTTCCAAATAAAGCAATTTCTTGCATTTCCCAGTCTTTTGAATTACCTGGGAGTTTAGACAAGTTCTTATTCAAATTTTGCGGAACAAATCCCAGAGCTCCGATAACTATCGGGACGACCTGTGCTTTTACGCCCCACATTCGGCTAATCTCGATTTCCAAACTCTTGTATTTAAGACGTTTCTCTGCCTCCTTGGTAACGACGTTTTGATCGCAAGGTACAGCAACATCGATAAGTAAACACGATTTTTTCGCCAAATCCCGAACAACTATATCCGGTTTGTTTGCCGCTATCGTGCGATCTGTTTGAATTTGTTGATCGTACAAGATAGTACACAATCCAACAGACGTCACCGGTTTCGGTGAGTGTTCGTACCACTTGTGGCATGTGTTTGGAACTTTGAGAGCGGAACAGATCTGCCAGTGGAGGTAGCTACACACCCTGTCATGTCTTTTAAGGTATTCTGTCTTTGCTAGGATTGGATAAGCTGAGACAATATGATCAATGGTTTCTACTTGCTCCAGGCAAATGCGGCATTTGTCATCTTGGGAAATTTTGAGAACCGCTTTATCATAATGTCGTGTTCTCAAGGCCTGATCTTGGGCAGCTATTACAAGTGCTTCCGATTCTGGCTTCATCCTTCCCCTTTTAAGCCACATAAATGATTGATCTTTATTGATCTGCACCTTGTCCATTCTTTTTAGATATTGTCCGTGGAGTGGTTTGTCTCTCCACGATTTCTTTAACATTTTTTGTGTCTCACACTTCATGTTTAGCAGCATCAGAAGTTCAGTGTCTGTGTTATTCGACGTGTCTTGCCTAGTTTTCTTTGCAATGTTTCTTGCTACACTAACAATGCCTCTGTTTCCCATTCTTCGGTCAGATTTCATGACCTGCCTCATTAGAGGGTCGTCTTGATGGCTGACTACATACTTCCCCAACCCGACTATTTCGTTGTGCCAGGAGGCCTCAATTTGTCTGAGGCCTCTTCCTCCTTCCTTACGTGACACATAAAGTCTATGTATATCAGCTCGAGGGTGGGAAACATGATGCATTGTTAGCAGTTTTCTGGTTTTTCGATCCATGGTGCGAATTTCTCGCTCAGTCCAGTCCACTTGTCCAAAACTGTATTCGGCTACAGGTACCGCCAAACTACCTATTGCAGATATTTTATTCCTGGAATTCAGAGCGGACTGCAGGACCAGTCTCACTCTCCTATAATACTCCCTACGAATTCTATCTTTCATTCTGTCATTCGAGATGGTTTCACATTCTTCAATGCCCAGATATTTGTAAGTTTTACCTGGCTCATGATCTTGAATCACAGTGTGCGTATCAATTTCAATGTTCTCAGACGTTGTGAGTTTCCCTCTTTTTAAATTGATTTTTGCACACTTGTCAAGACCAAACTTGATGCAGATGTCATTGCTAAAGTCATTCACGACAGACAGCATTTGGGAGAGAATCGCTTCATTCTTAGCAAACACTTTCAGATCATCCATGTAAAACAAATGTGATACTGGCCTTTCATCACCATGGAGCTTAAAACCAAAGTCAGCTTGCGACAACTGTCTCGATAGTGGGATCAAACTAATGCAAAACAGCAGAGGGGATAGTGAATCTCCTTGAAAAATACCCCTGTTAATCTGAATACTTCTGGTTTCTACTGCTTCCTTTCCGCTGTGTATTAGTAACCTGGTACTCCACGACTTCATACTAGCCTTGCAAAATTCAATAAGTCTAGGATGAAATTGATAGATCTCCTGGGTCTTCAAAATCCAATCGTGTGGTACACTATCAAAGGCCTTTTGGTAGTCAATCCAAGCCATGCTCAAATTACGTTTGCGTTTCTTTACATCATTCAAGATGACTTTATTCAGTAGCAAGATTTCCTTACAGCCATAAGAGCCTTTACGACATCCTTTTTGTTCAGCTGGCATTAGATGATTCTTATCTAGATGTCTATACATTTTGTCAGCTATGGCTGAAGTTATAAATTTGTACAGTACTGGCAGACAAGTAATTGGCCTGTAGTTCTTCGCCAAAGAGCTGTCTCCCGCTTTGGGTAGCAAATACGTGATGCCGCGTGTGAGCCATTCCGGGATTTCCTTTGGGTTTTCAAAAATTTTGTTAACAGCCTTTGCTAGATAAGAATGTATTGCTGTTAATTTCTTAATCCAATAAATCTGGATCTTATCAATCCCGGGGGACTTCCAGTTTCCCATGTTCTTAATTGCTTGGGAGAGGTCCTCTTCCGAGAATTGGTGAACATCTTCCACTGTTTCTACAAGTTCATCGGCAGCATCAACTTCAGATTGAAGCCAAGATGCGTCTTTGTTGTAGGATCTGCTCTCTTCCCAGATTCCTGCCCAAAATGCTTCGACGTCATCTTTTGAAGGAGTAACAGCTTTGCCATTCGGTTTTTGAGTCAGATTGCGATAGAATCTCTTCGCGTCTGTTTCAAACAACCGGTTCTGTACACGGAAATCTATTCTACGTTTGTACCTTCTTATTCGTTGAGCCCATGCTTGAATTTTCTCTTTTAGCTTCTCAACTACCATTAGCCTGCTGGTGTCATTTTCAATTTGGTATTTTTGTTCAACATTGAATATTTTTCGTTGAACTTTAGAGGTGTGCGTTGATTTAGAAGATGCCTCAGCTAAGAGTGATATTTCACGCCGGGTGTCGGCTATCCGTTTCATAATTCTGTTCATCCATGGGGGTACAGAGCTGTTTACTCTGTTTTGCTGTCGGCCGTCGGTGTTCTTGGCTGGCCCCAAAATTATCTGAGATACTAGATATCCAGTTGCATATATGATGTGATTGATTTCAGTAATATCTAGATCTCTGCCTGGGGTCTCCACCACCTCATTTAAGACAGAATTCACTGTTTCTATCACTCTTTTAGCTTTGGCATTTTCGTATATTCTCCTCAACGGTTCGCGAGATTCAAACGGAAGTTGACTAACTCTTTCTATCTCGCGCCGAAGGAGATTTCGCATCATGCCCTTATCGTGTAATTCATTGCCAGATGAGTTTTCACCACTGACGTGTGTTTCACTGGAAAGCGATGAACCTTCCACGGGATCATCATTTTCAAGTTCTACATGTTCGTCATGTGGATTGTTCGAGCGAAGTACATACTCCGCATTTCTCTCAATGTCAGCAAGTTGTTCTGCTGTGAATTTTCCACTGCTGAGTATGTATCGTCGTTGACTGGCAAGTTTCTTTGAGTCTAGGGTAGGTCTCATATCTGGGTTCCGCTCTCTCCATACCTTGAAAACTTCTATTTCTGAGCCCCCATTTTTCGCTTTTGCATAGTAAAAGCACCACATCACCTCCTTTAATTCATCCCATTATTATTATTATTATTATTATTATTATTATTATTATTATTATTATTATTATTATTATTATTACTATTATTATTTTTGTAGCACTGAAGGTGGCCGCAATGCGGCCGAAAAAAGCTTTATGCCACAATAAACAGTTACGATGGAGAGCCAACATCTAATATTGATTTCGATGATAGAAACATTGTAAATACCACACCATTTCCTACCATTGAAATTTTTTCTTTAAATTTCTTGTAAGAATAGAGTAAAATACACTTATTAAGGTCGCATAGGTCCGATTTTCACGGTTCACTCTGACTTTTCGAAAATTGCGAATGTTTGAATTTTATTCAGCGTCTTCCTCCAACTACAAAATTGCAGATAGAGAATTTTCCTTCAAATAAAATTTGTTCTTCATAGTGAGTTCTTTCTTTAAAGTCCTGTACATTTTTTGAAAATTTTAGTTGTTTTCGCGCAATATTGTGTGCAATGTGTGCAATTTTAAAAAATTACAATAAAAGTTCTAAAAAACGGCTTCAAAATTTTCTCTTAACTTTTGGTAAGAATAACTCCTAATACACTCTATGAGATGACATAAACGCCATACAGTTATATTCTTTTGTTTTTTCAAAAATTTCAAAATTTTTTTTGACTTATCTCTCTCGTCATTAATTTAGTAAAGTTTCTGAAAACCTCAATAGTTTTCTGTGAAAACTAGCTGAAAATTTCCCTTTTTCAGATACGCTTAAACGCCATTTTCTCATAATTCGCTTCAAATTGTTTCTTCAATCTTTTCGAACGGATAGTGCTAATTGTACTCTTTAATATGACAAAAAGTTTATTTTCAGGCATTTTTTGTTTTTTCAAAAATTACACAAATGTACTTTTTTTGAAAGATCTGTCTCATCTTTAATATGCACATTACATGCAATTTGTAAACATCATTATATTTGTGAGAGTATGTACTTTAAATGACTTCAAATGAAGATTTTTGGAAATTTTCTATGAGAAGAGCTTAAAATTTCTCAGTTTTTGTAGCCATTTTCTTCGAAACAGCTAAAGCATAAATTATGCGAAAACTATTCACTTTTTTAAAAAAATGGGTGCATGACCTTTTTTAAAGAGCTGATTGTTTAGAACGGATTTGATTTACGGCCAAAATCTCTGTCTTCAGGTTTGTACTTTAGAAATGTTAAAATTTCGCAATTATTTAAAAATACAGAGAATTCGCCGCAAACAAGACAAATGACACCTGTTTATCGTTCTTTGAGAGTTGTGGACATTTTCGTAGATCGCTGATCAACACATTTTTGACCTAACTCTCAAACTGTTTTGTTTGTGGTTTTGATTGGATCTGACTGCTGGCAGTTATTCGAGTGGAACGGTTATTGTGGCATCATAATGATTCGGATTGGCGGTGCGATTTAAAACTTATTTCAAACCATTATTTTTCTCACTCACTGCCACTTTTGCAGAAAAATTCATTTTGCATGTACACTTTTGTTTGCTGGGAACTTTGTTTTTTTGAAGATCATACAATTCTTTTATTTTTTCCCCTTTGTTTAGTTTTATCCCAGCCTATCTTCACGATATTTTGAACAATTTATTTCTGTGTTTACCTCGCTATTTAACATCTACCAAAAGATGTGCAGAAGTGTTATTAACATTTTCACATTTATAAAATAAGTAATTTCGACTACCCGTGGCCGACGTAAAAATGCATTCGATTCGAGAACCAATGCCGTACTTATCCAATTGGATTTCAGTAGGTCAATTCCAAATCATTGGTTGATCTATCCTGGAACAAATATTTCCCATATTCACAAAAACACAAACTGCTGCTGCATGTTTGCAGAATTCTTTGCCACTCTTAATAGAGCAATCGCTGACCCTCGGCCATCTGGCCAGAGTCCAATCTCTGCGATTTTGAATAACATTCATTAATTTTACACGAAGCTCCAGGGACATTTTCAAAATTTTCTCAAAAATTGCTACAGCGTACGCCTTGCTTCAGAGGGGAAGTAAAGCAGGCTGTCCCATGCAGTAGATTTACTGCATGTAAAATATTCTCAAGCCTAAAAGAAGACTATAAGCTAAACAAATCGCCCGTTTCGTCCCCCGAGATAATAACTTCTCTCTGCTAGATGGTGAAAGGAGAGTAGCGAAATTTGCGCAGTCAAGACAGAAGAACGGGCCTGATGGTTCGAGCCTAGCCACGTAAAAAATAAAGCATTAACTAACATTAACTGAACTCCGATTCTTACTTTCTCGCCTTACGAATACGTCGTAAGAAGAGAAAGTTATGTAATCGTTCGCCGGAAAACGGGGAATTTTCGCCAGAAAAACTCTTATAGCAGGGCTCTCATAACGAAAAAGTGGATAAAACCTGTTGCTAAATTTAGAGAAAAAATCCTCTATCTCGTGGTGCAGTCAAAATCCATGATTTGTTGCTTCTTCATACTGCAAAATCGATTGACGGCAAAACGTCCGTCTCAAGGCCTCTGGAATTTGAAACCGATATTTTAGTATTTGAGGGTACTTTACATGAAGCCCATTTTTATATTTTCAAAGTTAAAAGAATATGGCTCCAAAATTTTGGATTATATTTTGTTGTTGAATAGTGCAAAGAACGTTGAAGGGAATGATGTAGTTATTAGTTTTAGTTGATAGGCCCAATTTTTCAAAAATTGCAAAAACTGTTTAAAAACTGCAAAATTAAAGATAGAGATTTTTGCGTCAGACAAAGTCGGTTGTACAAAATTAGCACTTCAAATTAGGTCATGTACCATTTTTTGGAAAAACGAGTAGTTTTTGTGTAAATTGCAATTCAAGTTTACAAAAAAACATTTTCTCAAAAACCGCCCCAAATTATTTCCTTTAAATTTTCTGCACGTGTGTAATAAGGGACGGTATATATATAAATAAACTAGTGGTGCTATAGAATGGCACATGCTTTCCCGCAATAGTTATTTTTTAAATGCCGATCATCGGATAAATTATTTGGAGTAAGCCGTTCACCGCTGCCTTTCTTGGTCATGTTTGAAAGACATGTTTTTCGCATGTTGACAATTACCGGCTTCCTAATGATAGAACTGATACAATTACGTTTTGAAGTACTTCTACTCACGAATAGAATCAATGCAGATAAATAGACAGGACATGTCTGTGTTTTCCCTAACTGCATCTTTTAAACAAACAACAGTATTATAAGGATTTAAGGAAGCGAAATTAATTGTGTTAAATTGTAATTCGTAGTTGTAGTATATCTCAAATTCATGTTTTGTCATGAGTGTTACCTAACCAACAAATTTGTTTACAAATGGCAATTAGTTTGAAAGTCGTGATTCAAACATAATGGATTGACTTAGAGAAATTGTAGTAGAATCTGCAAAAGCAGAAAATGCTATGATAGCGAAAAAGCCTTGCAAACTTTATGAGAAAGAGTACTTTAAGTTAAGGAAATTTATGGACACAAAATATGCAAATTTATTATGCAAAGCTGCTTTTCTTTCGTATCTATCGGAGCAGTTTGGTTAAGTAAGTATAATGCACATGCTAGAATAAAGACGTTTGTTAATTTAATGCATGCTTCTTTAAACATTAAGTCCACAGCATGTAAAGCGTCGACACTATCGTGCACTTATTTCAAATTAAAGGAAACGCTAAAAATCAAGGAGAATATTGATATTGGAACTTTTCATAAAGTAAGTTTACTTATGAAACACGTAAATGTGGGATATTAACCTATAAAGGCAATGGTATTTTCCCAACAAGATGTAAACACACTTCTTACAAAAGCTGATGATGAAACTTTTTTTAATGAAGGTATAATAATGACAGTGGCAATAATAGTTAAGTTTTATTTATTAACTGGTGTATTGTATTAATAACTGGTTTTCAGGTTGTTGCTATTTTTGGCATATTTGGTGCTTGTAGACGTGTCGAATTGTACAATTTTTGCATCAACGATGTGAAAGAAGAAGGTTCTGTTTTGATAGTGAACAAAAAATGACAAGCCCGGAATATTTACTATCGTATCCAGTGAAGAATTTAATTATGTTGAGGTCTGTAAAAATACATTTCCTTAAGACACATACAAAACTTTTTTGTTTTACAATCATAGCAAATGCAGCTATAATCCAATTTTTTAAAAGTAAGTTTTTTCATAACGTATTTGATTTTACTGCGAACACTGCTATCTATTTATATGGTACCACTGCCTTCTTTAAACTCCATAACTGAAAATATATAGGGGCCGTGACTATTACGTCAGTGATGGCTCATATTTCGTGCAGAAATAGCGATGACTTAACGATTCGTCCAATAATATGCCATGCTTTGAACGATTTTGTTAATGTAAAAGGGTTGTTTATAATACTGGTATACAAAAAAATGTACTTTTGGAGGTGATAGATGGCAGCTGGCAAGAAAGAGTATGTGGCAATTCAATATAGCTAGCGAAAACCCAAGGAAATAGAAAAATTATACGGGAAAGTCTGTGCCATTCTGTAGCACCACTAGTTATCTCCTAATTGATTTTGTTTTTCTGTGATGATTGATGTTCCCAGATACCTTCCCTGAGCGTGTAAAGGAGATTTTTATACATACTATGGATATTTTCGATTTCTAATGCGAGAAAACTTAAACCACCATACTCTATTACTATTTTTTAAGTGTATTTAATGTCTATCCATTGTGTCGCGGTCGCGGAATATTATTTGTCAGAATTCTCTCTTGTCAGGAAATATTAGAGAATTCTGTAAACTTTATTTAAAACCATGTGAAACCATTTGAATAAGAAATATTGTTAATTACGACAACTGTACTGGAAGTGTCTATATATATTTGTTAAAATTTTTAGCTTTTAACAATTTTTTACGTCTCTTCTTGGATTTGTAAAGCGTATGTATCATCGTATCAATTGTTCCTTTATCATGCATTTACCATTTTATAGGTCGGTTCGATTCTTTCATGGCTCTGTTTGATTCATGCGGTGCTAGTGTGGCGTAGAGGTATAAGTGCCGGTTCGTTAACTTTGAGTATCGGATGTTGGGTCTCGGAAAACGTTTGCAGGTAGAATACACTTCTTCTGGTTTATGAAGTAGTGGAATAGCATTCAGGACCATATAGAAGCAGAGCGAGAAAGTATGTGCGTTGGAAGCACCATTAGTTTCTTTTAATTTCATGTAAGAAAAGAGTAAAATACCCATATTAAGGTGGCATAGGTCCAATTTTCAGGATTTACTCTGAATTTTCGAGAATTGCAAAATTTTAGCATTCGATATGCAGAGTTTCTTCTCACGACGAGATATTATGTCTACTAAGTGTACGTGTAATGGTGGTCGCTTTCTGATGAAGTTTGCTGATTGAAGCGCTGTCTACGTCTTAATAAGAAGATTATGCAGAGATGAGATACATGCTTTTCTGGGGAACTCGTGGTGGTGAGAACAGCCTGTTGCTGGGCTTCTCGTTCCCGTGGCCGGCGCTAGGGAGGTGGTGCTCGGAGGGGGGAGGCCAGAAGCACGCCTGCAAGGGGCGCGTGAGGCAACGAGCAGAAGGTCGCCTCGCCTCGCAGCTCATAACAGTAATCAGCGCCCCCGCGTCTGCCCTCCCCGCCGCCGCCGCTGCCCTCGCCCCGCTGTATAAAAGCCTTCCCCTGGCCGCCGTGGCGCCCAGCACTCTGCGCCTTCCCGCCGCCGCCATTTGTATTCCTCGCGCTCGGACATGAAATTGGTGAGTTCCTACATTTTGGCAATTGAAATTCATATGCGAGAACTTTATATCCGAACCTTTGAAACGCTTTAAGTCCATAAGTACACTTATGTGTCATTCGTTCAGACTTTTCAAAAATCTATGAAAGTCAGAATATCATCAATTCTTGTATTGCTAGACATATTTACACGTGTTTTGATGTATCTGTTTATGCCTATCTCTTAATTTCCGATGAATTCATACTTTTGATGGATTCATACTTTAGGGAGTGTGAAGTGCTTACATATTTCTTCTGAATGAATTGTTAAGTTGTACGTCTTTCTATCTCGATCAATATTTAAATCTAACTTAACCCTTTAGTGATGTATTCTTCAAACATTTTGTTTAAATTAATCACGAGTTGGCTTTAACCAAGTAGAGCTGATGTTTAATAGAAATGACGATTGTACTGGTGGTCCTTGCACTAAGCTACCTAATTGATTAGTTCAAAATAAAACAATGTTCAGACAGGGTCACGTGCCACACAAATACTACAAACAACACCTGTCGTGATATTAGCAAATAAGACATACACCACAAAGTATCTGAAAGAATTATTTACTCTCTTAAAAGTTGTATACCAATGAAATGATGGTGACCGGATAACATCAGTTGGATGGATGTTAACGTCAGATCCCAAAATAACTTGCAATATAATTGAAGGAAAAGTTTACACGTTTGAGAACTAACGCCTCGTGTAGTTAACATTATATGACAATGACTTTTCACAACTTTGTATGAAAATACATTCAATTTTGATGTATAGCATGGCCATAGGTCCTACATAGCATTATCTGTATTTGTGGTCCTTGCAGCGGGGACACAGATAAATACTTTTTTTTAAAACTAAATCAATACTCACTATGTTGCTCCGAATGCTCAACTCTGCTCGACATTGATCAATACCAAAACAAAATTACATGTCACTTTAATGAGCAGACGAAATTGAAAGAGATTGCTGGAGTATTTTCAAGGCGATTACTCATGAAGGATTCGAACTGTTGTGTCCGATATGCGTTTAACGACAAAACTATCACGTAGGTTCGGAAAAGATTCTAATAATAATAATGCTATTAATAATAATAAAAATGGTAATTATTTTTAGTAATAAGACTAAAAGATAAAACGGTAATTCCTTATCAAAACAAGTACAGAGGAAAAAACTGTGCTCGGATTTGTCTCCCCCACTGATATCAAACGGTTAAATTCAAAGTCACCGAAAGTACAGTGCGTTGCCTCTAACCTCGTTTCATAATACTACGGGAATCAATTTATAAAGAGATTATAAACTTTTGATTCTGGCTCATGTAACTGTATAATTAAGTAGAGCTTAATGCGCAACAAAAAACAGACACCTTTTCTTACATATTGAAAACATGACAATAGTACATTTTATTGTAACTCAAATATAAACCAAGCTAATTTTAATGCCAATGTTATTTAATATTTTTTATTGACACACGGTACAAACAAAATAAATTCTGCATGCCTTTTCTCCACACAATGTAGTTTCATTTCTTCGCCTTGATTTTTCTTACTTTCACCCTGCAGCCGTAGGGTAGCGTCAGATCCTCCTCTTCGGCGCATGCAAGAGCTTTGCCTGGGTGCAAAGGGGACGTGTGCATTGCGCGTGCGCAGGTGGGGGCGACGGTGGCGCTGGCGCTGGCGGTGGCGATGCTGTGCGATGCGAAGCCGCAGCAGAGCGCAGATGCCAACGCGGTGGTGCTGCAAGAGGCCAGCGACACCGGCTTCAGCCCGTACAGCTTCTCGTAAGGTTCCAACAATAGCTGTACAGCTAGCTTGAATTCAGCCGCTGTCTGGAGGAGAATTCTAGCAGCCCGCTGCTCTGATCGGAAGTTTTCTCCGATCAACCAGACGAACAACGGACCGCACTTTCCTCTTCCTTGTCCTTTCCTCGCTCCTTTCTTACACTTACACGCACTACACCACCACGCATGTCAGGAGCTTGGAACGTAACATGACGGGGGCTGTTCCCCACTGAAAGGTGACACTCGGGAGGGAAATCCCCAGTAAATCAGCGTGTGCACCAGCGCCGGATCTTCCATTCAGCGGGGAGGGACCACGATAAAGCATTCACCACATTAACGGGTCTAATAACCATAGCAGCTAACATCAATTAATTAATCAATTCTTGAAAGGCACGCTTCCGCCAAGGAAAATGCGACACCTTGTCTTTAGGGGACTGCTGCATACCCGGCTTTAAATGTGCACCCCAAAAACTCAAGTGAAACGATCTAAAGTACGGAGAATTGACGGGGAATTTTGTCTGTACAAAGCAGAAATGGTCATTAGCAATAAAATATGATCTCAATTAACGCTTTTTTTAAAATTAAATTTTAGTTAACTTTGTGGTTCGTTTTGGTTTCTTGATTCTAGCACCTAGTCTCCACTTTTTACGTATATTTTTGTAGCGTATTTTCTGCAGGTGAAACATTTTTTGCCTCAATTCCAAATTAAGCTGTCATAAAAATATCATAATCATAATGATAAAAGATCATTCCACGAGTGCTTTGGAAATCTATATCTATATTAATATATAAAGACAGACCTTTATACAAGGTCGTCTGCTGTGCTAAAATCAAGGAGGTCAGATTAGATATACATATATACAACCTGTTTATTTATCCTCTTCATGTACGGTAAGAATTATACAGTACAAATAGAAAATTCACTTAACAAAACACGAAAATAATGGGTTTATTTGATTTCAGTATTAAACTTCCTCACTTATTAAATCAATCAATTATCAAAATATCTCACTTACTATAAGCACTTAACACAACACGCACAATATGCACATCGTACACAATATTCACAACTATAAAAATTGAAAGTGCGAAACCTATGTACGTAACGAAAACACGAAATTTATGGATTCATTTGATATAATTTCCTTCAAAATGTTTGCAATTCCATGAAGTGTATCTTTCCCTAATATATAATTTCGGTCCTTGCGGAAATTTTCAAACTGTTTCGAAATACATTTTCTAATTTTATCTGTGTTCTCTGGAGTAGCTTGTCAAATAATATCTTACATTTCTTTCTCTGACGTATTATCAAACTTTTCGCCATTTCTTTTAGTTAACAAGTTTTTGAACGAGACAAATTAAAAGCGTGATTTATTGGGGATCGACACACGGGTCTATAAATACTGCTTTCTAAGACTACTGAATCGTAGCATATGATTGGACACTCAGCAGGAAGTGGTAATTAAAATATAAATAAAAAGAAAACATATTTTTGGGCAAATCACTGCTCTGAAAGAATAGAAAAATGGTGTTTTTAAAGAATCACCTTCAAAATTAAAACTATTACTCATAAATAGTGCCACTTTAATATGAATATTCTGTTAAGATATTCCAACATAAAGTTTAAATATTTATAAGGAATAGGGCAAATTTTACTAAATCTATATTTACGTACTTGTGTTTTCATGTTGGACTCGGACATGGACTCATAGAGTCTTGTTCTTATTTGTAGTAAATCACACATGTGAAGTTTCACGTATGTCGGTCCCTCATACCTAAAAATCGATTGACGCTAAAACGCTGTCTGTCCATTCGTCAGTCCTTCCGTATGTGGTCAACACCAGCGTCTAAACAGGACAGAGGATTTCCTCCAAAATGGATGTTCCCCAAGATGTCTAAAAGAAATCGAGGACCTGCGAGTTTGAAACGGATATTTTGATTTTGAGTGATATTTTACATGTCTCCTTAACAACATTTCAAAGTTTTTTCAAAAATGGCTCAAAATTCGTTTATTTAACTTCGTCGACAGATAGTGAGAAAAAAAACGCTCAACAAAATGGTTCAGACCTCAGGAAATCCCCGAATTTTCGAAAATTGCAAGGTTCAAATTCTTGTTACAACTACCATTTTGGATATAGAGATGTTTTCCTTCAAATTGAGATCAGATTCAGATTGAGTATAGAGATGTTTTCCTTCAAAAGTTGTCTTCAAATAAGATCAACTACGACTTTTTGAAATCACGACACGTTTTCGCATAATTTTGGGTAAAGTAGGCTATTTTTAAACAATTTTTTCTCGAAAATGGCTCCAAATTTTTTCTTTAAATTTTCTTCATATATATAAAAGGACGGTAACAAGTTGATGCTGGTCTCATTTTGTCGATCTCCGTCTGTTTTTTTTTTTTGCCAAACATTTCAAAAAAAATAACATTGCAAACGTAAAAAATTGACGATAGTTTGTTTCTTAAACAAAATATGTTTTAAATATAAGATCTTTAAATAAGATCAAGCATTTTTGTTGAAGAAATTAGTAGTTTTGCGTAATTTCAACTTGAAGTGAATCCAATATATAAAAAAATGTTTTTTTCTCAAAAACGGCTCCAAATTGTATCTTTACATTTGTACCTCGACGGGTAATGGGAGCTTAAAAATATGCGCAGATCTAATTTTTGTTTAACTTTCTGAATTTCCAAAAACTAGTAAAGTTTGAAATAATGCGAGAAAGTGTGTAGTAGTAGCATTAATTATATTTGTACTTATCCATTTTTTAAATGCCGTCAAGCTCATTTGCAGAAATAAATTATTATTACTATTATTATTATTATCATTATTATTTCTACTATTATTTTTGTTATTATTACTACAATAAAAACGCTTATTGTTCAAAGAAGTGTCGGCGCCAAATGGGAATAGAACCCGGTTCTCCCAGTTTACGCCCATTTGCTCTAACTACTTGGGCAAGAGACAGTTAACTCTTCAGTCTCTGGGAGTTAATATACGCTGTGATAGTTTCATTTTGCGTTTCACCACCTGGTCACATTAGTAAGTTTTAACATATTTGGGAATATATTTCCCGTTTCGTAATTTCTAACGAACGTTGCCACCCCGCAACTACCAAGTAGAAGTAATGTAACATTACTTCTGATAAGAAGCAATGGGGTCGGTATGACAGTTGGTAATTGTGAAATGAGAATCATATTGTCTCAAAATTACTAAAGCTCACAACTGTGACCAAATGATGAAATACAAAATTAATTAATTAGCTTTGTATTCCTGAATGGCAGCTACCGCACGAGCAACGGGATCTCGCGCCAGGAGAGCGGGCGAGAAGACGCGGGCGCCGGCGGCAACGCGGCGGAGGGCGCGTACACGTGGACGTCGCCCGAGGGCTACACCTACACCATCTCGTGGACGGCGGGCGCGGGCGGGCGCGGCTTCCACGCGAAGGTGCCGCAGCTGCTGCCCGGCCCGGCCACCCCGCGCGGCGGCCCCTCCGGCTTCCCCTGGGCGCGCCGCCGCCGCCACGCGCGCCTCGCCTAACCTCTTTCACCAATAAAGCAGAGGCTGTTGGTCGGCTCTAAACCACTTCCTCTTCTTTCATTTGGATACTCCTTTTCAAACGGCTTTTTTCCCTTTCATTTATTCACATTCCAGATTTTTTTTAAAAATTGCCCAACCTTACAGAAAATTTAATGACGATGATCTCTGCTGAAACTACGGTACATGAATGGGGTATTCAACTTGAAACGTTTGCAAATTACATGTGGGTATTATTAACACAATCTGCTCACGTCGTGCAAGTCAATTTAAAACGTTCTTGTATTCAGGTTTGACAATATTTTGAACTTTAAAGAATTTAATTTTGATTATAATATTTATGAATGTTCGACACCATTGTTCTTGTATGGTTGAGTAATACTTACGCGGATCGATGTCCCATCTAGTAGGGACTGGGTATTGTAACGTAATGCAAATGGACCTCGCCACTAACAGGAAGTCTGGACTTATTCCAATGAAAAAATTACAAATTTTGGTCTGCAGAGTTTATTAAATAAATAAGCAATATTTTATCAGTAACATACATTGTTTATTAATACTAACTTCGTTATTTTATTTATAAATTTTAACTTTAGGAAATAAAGTATCATTGGATTGCCATTAAATTTAAATATTATTTATTTTATCTTTTATAGGCCTTTTGGCTGTTTACTTTTCTCTTTGCAAATAATTATTTCATTTACTTGTACGACACTGACGGTTTTCCGCGACACTTAAGGTTTGTGAAGGTGTTGTACTCATCGACTGCATGCTGCTGAAGTGAAGAAGATTCTACGAAGAGTCTTGACGCCCACCGGCAATCTTCTGTTTATCTATCTTGATGGTAATACTGAACGAAAGTTAATGTCCCTAAATCTAATATTAACTAACACCAACTATTTGCCCTGAGTGATTCAAACTATTTGAACCGTTTCCCGAATGTCTGGGATGGACATTTCTATTTGTCATTTCCGTGTTTTCAAAATTTTCGTGCCTCTTCATACATGTGTTTTAAAGATATGTTTTAAAGATATCAAGAATGTTTCTGAAAAAGAGGATCCATATTTTTATCCACAACATTTACACATTCATTATTATTTAAGTATCGAGGAGGTGTCAACCACAAAGTATATAAAGAATAAACAGTGTAAACAAATTTAATATAAAGAATACGTGTTTCGGGACTAATTGATCACATCTTCAGTGGCTCCAAATGTCAAGGATTAAACACATAGGACTTGAGTTGGAGCCGTCTCTTATATTGTGCAGAATACTGTGTGCAGAATTTTATTCCAGACGTCGCGTCGTATGGTTGTGTACGTTCAATAGAAATACACTAAAATTCCTCCGTAAATTTCGGTTTAAACGGTATCGTTGTGATCTAAAATGCTCAATTCTTATGCATAATTTATTTTAGCTAATAAATACTATTATTGTTGTTCTAAAGGTTCAAACACATTTTTCAATCTTAAGCTTAAGTTATCTGGAGCTGGACGCAGTTAATAATTGATATCGAGATCAATAGTCATGATAGTGATTACGAAAGAGGAAAGGTCAATTTTGAAAGGACAAGTAACGTTCGCATAAATATGTTGCGATCCGTTTTGTCCGTGATAAAGTCGAGATAGAAATGCTATAATTGGGCTCTAATTTTTGTAACCTGTTGCAATATCCTTCTGTAGTTAACCCTCTTAAGCTGAAGTCTTTCTTGACATTGATTTAGAATGACAGTAAACATTTACGTGGAAATATGTTTACCTCACTGCGATGAATATCAGTAACTTCTCTGCTCCTCTTTTGTGACAATATCAGTTAGTAGACATGTTTTGACTACAGACAGGGCAACTACTAGCTTTGAACTCTCTGTGGCGCAGTCGTCCGACTTCTCTTCTTTGAAATAAAAACTCTCAAAAGTTTAAAGACAATTTTCACATTCGTAGTGCTTGCTAGCATTACATAAAATTTTGAAGAAACCTTGACTACTTACGTTGTAGACCAGAAAGATTGATGAATATTGAGAAGAAAAATGTTTCTTTTGTTCACAAAAAATCTCAAAACATCTTTTTTCTTCAAACTTTAGGATACATTTTTTGCATAATTAAATTCTATAACTTTTACAACTTATGCGTGAAATAAAAATGTTTTATTTAATGCAATGTGACCAATAACAAATAACAAAAATTCATTTCATATCAAAGATCGCCTAAAGTTGTGAAGGTGAAGGAGTGAAGTAAAATTATGAGGAAAACGTCAACCTTTGAAATTGCAAAACCTTGAAAACTGGCGCTTCCTCCTAGTGCGCACTTCTAGTAGACATAAAACATGGCATCAGATTACGTAAGGGAATATGAAACTGTTGTACGTGTGCTTTGCTGTAGTGGAAGCTGAATGTCGGCTCGCGCGCAAATCTCATCCCACCCAATGACCTTCTCTGTAATGACAGGTTGCGTTTCACGATCTCCAACAGGATGAGCGCGTCGGGGCATCGGGCACCAAAAAGAATCCTGGATTCTTCGCAGGGCGAAAGCGTTATTTGAACATCTGCAGATTGGGGCTCTGTAACGAGCTATTACACTCCTCTCAGTCAAACGCGACGCAACAAACCGTCTTAGATGGCCCTAGGCATCAACTGATGTCAATGCAGTGCCTCTGACCAGGAGATCCATGTGTTCCAGTCCCGACGGTGGTACGATTTTCAACACTAGCTACATCGCTAGGTCGAATTCACACGCTGTTTGGGGGAGAATTCTACTGCCCGGCAGCTCTGATCGGTAATTTTCCGTGGTTTGTCCGATCAACACCAGGCAAATGTCGGAGCAGTACCCTAACTAACGGGCCATGAACCGCGAGCCATCTTTCCTTCCTCTTGCTTGTTCTATCCTCACCCTTACTTACACACACACACACTCTTACATGCACTACACTTACACACATGTAGGGAAACCAGGCAAGGACTCAGATCCTGTCCCGGCGGGGGTTGCGCCCCGCTGGTAGAAGATGGGAAAGCCTCGTTAGCCAACTTGTAGGCCGGTGCCAGATCTCGCCGTCCAGCGAGGGAAGATCACTGGCAGTTCGCGAGTTAAAGTGTATGCACATGACCTTAGCAGTTGACACGTCCGAATCACGAAATAATCAAACAGCAACACAACAAGATCATAGAATTTATTGTTAGAAACTAGTAGTGCTACATCAGCTCCTACTTTCTCGCATAATTGGTGTCGACTTATCCTAGTGTCCAAGCCTGAAAGAGTGTTGTAGTGCCAGTAATAATGATGACGTCATATTACAATACTATTTAAAAGGACAAAAGTGTTTCCAACGCGCAAAATGTTCGCCCATGCACAAACTCATGTACATTCGTTGGGCAGGCTACAGGCGTATCGACGATACCAAATCCCTTAGGCCGCCTAACAACTTTCTCAACACTTTAAAATGAAATTTGAATAGGCGTAACTCATGTTTTCAAAAACATACATGATCATTTACATTTGCATTATATGCAATATTCGAAAATTCAGAATGTGCAACGAAACAATCAAACTTGTCGTTTTTAAGAGCATACTTTGTCCTAAACGATTGAGAAAAAATAATTAAAAGTTTTTGACTCACTTTTGAGAAAATTTTGAAACTGTTGTGGAGCTTATGTAAAGTAGCCCCAAAAATCGAAATATCCCCTTTTATGCCTCAGGTTCAGCCAAATCGATTTGAAAGTAACAAATTCTGGATAAAATCCTATTAACGGTTCAGGCGCAAGTGTTGTCGACGGACCGACCGACTGACCGACCCATCGACCGACCGAGAGACCAAAAGACTAGTTACCGACAGACCGATTGACCAACAATCCAACTGACACACAGGTAAATTGACAGAGACAAATACTCAGTCTGACTGACATACAACAAAGAATAGCAGTCCGATAGGCCGACAGGCAATGCATAGAGGCATTGAGTCAGAGACATATTCAGGCACAGATGAAGACAGAAATGGACGTTTTGCTGTAAAACAATTTTTAGGTTTCAAGGACCCACTAAACGCAAAATGGGACTACATAACGTGTTGGAGCGTCTTTTCAAATATATCAGAGCAAGATTATTCTGTTTCGGCATCAGGGGCCCACAATAGGAGATTTTGTCCTGAAAAATAGCAAGTTGCACAAAGTAAAAATGCCACCTTACGTTTATTTTTCAAAGTTGAACAACATTTTATTTTAATTTTTGTGGTATAGGCAAACAAATACACGAGAGGGCTTCGCTTCCCGGCGATATTCCCACCCATGTCAGCTCCCCCCTCTTACTCGTGAAATTGCTTCTCCCTACTCGCGAATCCACGAGGCGACACTAAAACAAATACTTTTGTACATTCTTTACAAGCAAAACGTGTATACACGATACATCTTTTTCTATCATATACGGCTCTTACGGACGCATCACGGTTCTAACCATTGCATTCAGTTTATTCTCAATTCGATTATGATTTCATAATTCGCAGTAATTTTGCGCCGCAAAGGAATTTTTTTCACTTATGGTCTATCTTCGTTATTTCTTCTTCTTCTTCGGACTGTCAGTACTTCTTATTCTCGCATGCAGAAATCCCATAAAGTATTTTTTTAAGTAAAAGAAGTAAAAACTGTGACGTAATTCTAGCTTAATTTTCATTTCAACACGTTTTCACTCATGTATTTCGTATAAAATTCTGATCAATACTATCTACGTGAGACAATGTTTACCAACAAAATTAAACGTATTTATATTTACATAAATATTAACTAGTATATTGCGACGATTGGTCCATGTAACAACCGTCCCAGCCACCCACGCAGTCGCGGCGTCATGCCAAAGCAGCGTAAAGAAGAGCGCGTGATGATGTGGCAAATGGAACGCTATCTGGTAGTTGGTGACCGCAACTTTGCGCGAGAGTTGCCGGACCTGGCAAGTACGAGGGGTTATTACCGAAAAGGTGTGACGCACTTCCTCTCCTCCGTGGAAAGGGCCGTCACTTAAATACGTAGGACAGATGACCGGAGTCTTCTTCTTTGTTCGATGATCGGCGGAGTAAGTAGCATTGTAGGGAGAACAGGGTGGCTAGAATGAGATCGCCACCTTGTTAGCTCGAGAAAAGTAAAATTTTCAATGTAAAGAGAGGAAAAATTAACATGAGATTAATTATTGCGATCTACATGTGAAAACAGTAGAGAATTTTGAGTCGACATTAATTTTGTGGTGCAAGTTGAACTAGATTTGTGAGGCTAAGTAGTCGGGACATTTCAATAGCAACTTCATGCATAGTGAGAGGCGGAGAGAACTGTAGTAACACCATTAAGAATTGTGAAAAAGTAAAGTGTGAAGAGAGCGACGCCGAGAATTATCAAACGCTATAAGTTATGCGTGCATGGGCAGTAGGCACGGCGGCGTACAACTCGAGGAGGACGGAGCAGAAGAACTAAGATGGAGCTTCAGGAAGAGCGGATTCGGGTTCCAGAAGAAGACGCATGGGAGAAGTAATTGGATGTTGGAATTGTGGATTGGAGTCAGTCGACGTGGTGAGGAAACGGTGCTTGGCGGAGTTCTGGAGGCAACGCCAGGCTCGGAGCGATGTCAGCGGCGAGCGGGCGTCGGCGTTCGGCGAGGCCAGGTGTGCGCGCGAGCAGAGAAGATAAAAGAACGGTATTTCCACGGAAATTATGGAAGTGCGTTGCAAACGACAGGCGTATGACTGCTAAGAACTGCGTTCGAGAAGTGGTCGCGCGCCCGTGAAGTATTATGAAAAACGGTATTTCCTAATAGTAGCAATGGAAATTGTAGTACAATTGATCTACCAATGTGCACATCCAACTTCACCCAAAATTGTGAATGGTCAGTTCTTGATAATTTACATGACAGTGAACATTTTACGACATATACATTACTCATCGTAATACTATACAACATCAAACTCCATTAATTTGGAAGTTCAAAAAGGCAAACTGAAATATACATAAAGAAACAATAAATAAAAAATTAAATAATGATACTGTCACGGAGAATATTGATGATACTATTACCAACTTCATAGATCTCATTATTTACGCAGCAAACACAACACTGAAACCTCTCACCTTCCTAAAAGAAAAAGGTCTATACTATGGTGGAATGCAAAATGTAAAGAAGGAAATAAAAACTATAAACATGCATTAAATAGTTATAAAAACATAAAAATATAGAAAACAAAATTGAATACAAAAGAATGAAAACTCTACCTAGAAGAATCTTTAAGGAGAGTAGTATAATATCATGATATAACTTCTTTCTAGCCTTAACTCATAAAGTGGATGTTAAAAAATCATGGAATAAAATTAATGCTATTCAAGATAAAAGAAAAAATTGTAACATGAACTATATTGAAAAAGATAATAATGAAATAACTTCTAACTCACAAGAAATAGCTAATATTTTAGCAAATACCTTCACTCTAAATTCAAGCTTATTAACTTATTCAGACACATTTAGGTAATTCAAAGAAGATCAAAAAAGACTAACAACAATGTTGATTACCCATGATAAAAGAGAATAATTCAATCTTAACGTTTTTATTACTCTTAAAGAAACTCAAGAAGCACTGAAATATGTAAATAACTCTTCACCTGGACCTGACAGGGTGCAATGTATGCTCCTTGAAAATATTCCAATGAAAGGGAGAGAAAAATTGTTACAAATGTATAACTACATTTGACACAAAATATGTTACCCAAAATATGACGTACTGCAATCGTTATACCAATACTCAAACTAAATAAAGACAAATTAAAACCTACAAATTGTAGGCCGATATTACTCGCCGACCATAAGAAATTGACAAAGTTACGACGAACCCACAGAGATGACGCCACAGCATGTTTGAACGAGTATCGCATTTCCACAGTCAATGAGCACAGCTAATCAGGAAATTTCTTAAAATATTGCTGATATTCGCCTAGAACTGGAAGAAACCCGACATTTTAGATCAAGGCGCCGACGTGGAAACTTGAAGAGCGAAGTCCTCTGCATGGATTTGGCGTGTATCAGTATTCTAAAAGCTTAATAAAGGTAACAAATTCTTTATCATGAAGTTATTACTATTGGAAATAGTCTAGAACGAATGCTAATATGTATTAATATTATATTGATCATACGAGCATGTGGTGAAATGATTGTGAAATGCTAATTCAATGAGAAAACATACTGATTGCTAACGTATAATAGGAAGGAACCGTATGTGAATATTATGCGATTTCTAATGGAGCAAATTCGACCCAACAGCTTTTATTGTATACTTGGATTAAGTAACTTCACTGCAGCGGACACCGGCCGGAAGATAGCTGACCTTGCCGCGAGCTACCTGGAGGGCGCAGCATATTGCAAACACCGCTGGGGCGAGCTGGTGAACTTCAAGAGAAAAGACCTTGAAGAAATTCGTGAGTCTGCGGGCGCTTTCAAACGGTTCCGTTACATTGAGGAAGAACCAATTTGCAAAAGTTATAGCTTTGAAGTAAATGAGGGAAATTTCTGTCTGATAGTAGGAAGTTACATGCAACTCAAATGCATAGTGCTTTATACAATTCATTCAATTGTTTAAAACAGACTGGCGTAAATTGAAAATTAGAATATTTTAGTGAAATTTCATGTAAAGACATGAGCTCATAGTCTATTAATATGAAGGCTGGTGAATACTAAAAGCAAGTGAAAGAATGGATTGATATTCTTGTGAAAAGACATTACAATAATTACTTGAAGTAATTAGTAATAGCTATTTGAGGTATAACGAAGGTTTCTAAAAGGAATAATTAGATTCCCGAATTTATAAATAATTTTGTATATAATCACATAGTCTTATAATTTTGAATACTTCAGTTATCAGTATTATTGCAGGGTGATTTGTGTGTGAATAAGTGTATTTCTTTTGTATTCATTGTTTTTTCAGGATTATATTGTTTTGTGTTAAGTGTATTTTTTGTGAATTGAAGGATGTGAAATAGAAACATCTATCTCTTTCAAAGAATATTCAGTTTATTACGACTAGAGTAGGTCTTTGTCGAACCCAGACCCTAATGTGTGTGGAGTTAATAATAGCTCGCATAGAGAGTAGTGTGATTAGGTGAGAAGTAATCACATACCGAGTGTCATTAGGCAGGTCACTAGAAGTCATTCGTTCTACTTCGAAGGGAAAGAAGGTAGGGACGGTGATATTATAGTGTGTAAAGTTATGTATCATTACTTTATAGTCTTCATAAAAGTATACACAACAATGTTCAAACTACTTCTTTAAGTAGTTAATTGGCGAGCCATTGATTTTTTTCTGTTTGCATTATTAGTCGGACAATAATACTACATTTTCAAGTGTATCTTGTTGGGTGATATTGTTGGTGACAATGGCGCACATTTATTATTCCTCTAGCGCTCGTTGCTAAGTGACAACAGGATGGTGAGGAGAGATGAAGGTCTCGAAGCTTAAGCCAGGGCTCTAAGCGACATCGCCAACAAGGTATTTGATAATCTTTTATAAAAATCTTCTTTTATAATAATCTTTTTAGTTTCTAAATACTACAATTTACAATCCTATTATTTATAACGAATTGATGTGTATTTATGATTTACCTCGAATACAATTATTATACCATAGATAATAGTGGTAATAAAAATAAAATTGTTTTTCGCGTAATTGGTAACCGTTTCTTCATAAATATTTCAATCACTTTCCTACTTCAGCCTTCTTTTGAAAAATTTCCAACCCAACAGGCGCAGGAAACAAACGCTCATCTTACAATTCTGAAACTTCAAATCTTGAAATAAAAATGACATTCTATCGTTGAATTCTGTATATATTGCCGTCTTCTTCCAGTAATATTTAAATAAAAATACTTGGTCAGAGGGTTATTTGAATATCGCGTATTCGAACTCCAGTGCTTAGGTTTACAAAGCAAGAATATCATCTCAGAAGGCTACGATTAATTTGCGTTGGCTACGCTAACAAAGGTCAGGATATGACTTAAATTTTCGCAAAAAAATTATATTTTTAGAAGTACATTTGAACTTATTTTTACATTTGACCTTACCTTAAGTGAACTTATATTTAATGTTGGAAAATAGACTAGATTTAAGAAATTGCATTCCATAGATTTAAAAAAATACCTTCTCGAGGGACACCGCCTTAGCGTAACACTGTCTGTGCGGGCGGGGAGGTTTTGTGTGCCTCAATGAGGATGAGGGCTATGCCGGCGGTAGCGTAGCTACTGATAGAGCCTCCCTTGTCGGGCAGGCCTCATCCGAGAGACCAGACGAAGTGTGTCCTACACCGACCAGTCTATACCAACCCTGATCCTGCCGTATCCTTGCCCCCATCCTGACATCCTATCTTTCCTACATAAAGGATAGATGGGACTCTAAAGCCATGGTAGGCAATGCATCTAGGAGATAGGAAAACTCCAAAATAAAACTCTGGCCCTCCTGGGGCCTCTGGGGGGTTGTGCAGCGTGCTGGTAACTCGCTCATGTAAAAAGCTTATTACTCGTAAACCTCTATGTGAAAACTCAGCTGGTCTAAATACGACGAAATTGGCAAAGAAAAAAAGGTTAGGAATTGAGGATACTGTAAAAATAGGAGTTTGGAATGTCAGGAGCTTAACTAATAAAGAGGAAGAACTAAATTGAGAACTGAAAAGAAAGAATAACAACTTACCCACAATCACAGAAACGAAAAAGAAATTACAAGGAACTAAAGTTATAGGTGAATTCACTATTACTATTACACTATTACAAGTAAGTTTAAAAATTCATAGAGGCTATCTAACAGTTATTGATGTATATGCGCCAGAAGAGAATAGGAAAGATGTCTCAGAGACATTTATGGAATATTGCAGTCACTAGTGAATAAAGTCAACAGAAAATTAATAGTTGGAGGAGATCTCAATGCACGAGTCGGGAATAGTCCTATAGAAGGCATTGTTAGCACAAATGGAGAACTTACCTGAAATGAAAATGGAAAATTATTTAGAGAGTTTGCTGTAAATAATGATCTGAAAATTACGAATTCCTTTTTTCGAAATAAGGACATACATAAATATACATGGCCAGCCCGAGGATCAAGATCAATTTTGGATTATATAATGGTAAATGAAAAACTTGCTCCAGATGTGATTGACACCACAGTTCATAGAGGCAGTGTCTTATACACTGACCATTTCTTGGTAATTTCAAAAATAAAAATACTAGCAAAATGGAAGAGAAGAATAAATAAAACCACCCAAAAAATCAGGCTGTTTATAAAACTTACCTTCTACAAGATGAAAGCATCAAACTAGATTGCAAAAATGCCTATCAGAAACCCCAACTAGTGAATACGTCAACGAAGAATGGAGCAATATCAGCATGGCAATCAATAAGCTGCTGAAGAAGCAGTAGGAATGAAAAATAAATTTAGAAGAAGAAATGATGAAATAGCAAATGCAGAGACAGAAAAACAAGAAGCATATTTAAAAATGCTACAGAATAGAACATAAATTAATGTTATCGATTACAAACTGAAAAGGAATAAGATTAAAACATTAAGTAAAAAACTTAAGAAGAATCTTGGGAGAGTTTAATAAGTAATATAGAAGATGACATTCATGGACGGCAAGAAATAGCTTACAAATTAATGAAATGTTTAAACAAGGAAGAAAGTGAAACTGCCATGTTATCCAAGAACACAAATGGAAAGAACATTATACAACACTGTGGTACAATCAAGATGTAAATGTTGTCAACACAGCAAAAAAATCATGTTACAGGAAAATGCTAGAGGAGTAGATCGAATCGATGTAGACGAACATCAGGGGGCACTGCAATCATTTAAGAATAGAAAAGCTCCAGGACTAGATAACATAAATCTAGAACTAATAAAATATGGTGGTTTATTCTTGAAATTCAGGTACTTTCATCTCATAAACTTGTGCTGGCAGAAAAAAGATATACCAGATGATTGGAGAAAATCAAACATAATATCCCTGTTCAAAAAAGGAGCAAGAAACACCTGTAATAATCATAGGAGTCTTTTAAACGTAGGATACAAAATATACACCAAAATTGTCAACAACAGATTAAAAACTTTAGCAGATGCCCTTCTATCAGAGGATCAGTGTGGATTCCGGAAAGGCAGATCATGCATTGATAATGTATTTATTTCAAAACAAATAAGGTTTTGCTTCTATTTATAGAAAAAAATACTGAATAACCACCGTTTGGCACTTCAGGAGCGCTCTAGTAGTATAATTTAGTAACATAACAATTGAATAGCACTAAAAGTTGCAAAAACATGCTACCAGAGGTCTGCAACGGCTTAGTGCGCGTAGAGTCCCTGTATACAGTGCGCATATATCTAGGTGCGCCTGTATAGTGCGCCTATATAGTGCGCCTGTATCTAGGGACTCTATGTGCGCGTACGAAAGTGACAACAATGGGCGAGCGGTATGCTAACAAAATCATTCTGGGCAGTAAAGGGTTACAAAATGGGGGACAATGGGGGGACAAAAAAGCTGGAATCTTCCCAAAAACGAAAAAAAACCTGTAAAATACCCTAATTTACTTCCTGCTATGGGATATTTACGTCATAGTAAAGAATTGCTGGCACCGATACTTTCTGTGAATATGACAGTGACATGTAATGTAAACATGAATGTTACAATGACGAACAGTTCGACGACAGAATCGGAGGGACGGAGATATTTATGCTGACTCAACATTTCGAGTTTCCTGTGAATCAAATGAACCACATTTTTGGTCTTAAGGGGATCTCAACGATCTTGTTCATGATTTTAAATTTGTCGAAGCAACAGTCTGAGCTTTTAGCTGCGTGACTAAAAGGATGGAATCTTCTTTCCCCTGTACGAAACTAAGTGTTTTTCGTGATCTCTAAATAGATTTTCAAACTATTTGGAACTATTCATATCGCACAAAATCGGGAAAGAAATATTTTTAGTTATGTTTTTCATTGTTTTTAACACCTACATTGTTGTAGTTAATGTATACATTTGAATCAGTATTAGAGCGTAACATTTTGTCAGATACATATAAAACATGGGGAGTCATACACCTTTGCGAAAAAAAAGATCACATGGAAACTGAGGCCGATATAGAAATTTTGCCATTAGATCTAGATTGAGAGGAATATTAACTTACAGACACAGTGTGTTTTGTTCTTGTTACAGAAAAATTGTTCTTTTTGCGGGCCAGTGTAATTTTCAGTACTTTCATTTCACTATTCTAAGTGTTTCCTATTAAAATGATAAATGTTAAACATTTCCCAAAAAACAACTATTGAACAATTCAAGGAAATTAAAAAAATAATCTAAAATCAAAGGAATTAATTATTTTATTTCTAAACTTCGTAACATAACGTCCGTTTTCTTCCTCTATTCCCGAAGATACATTCAATTTCAAGAAAGTATATAGGGCAGGCTAAGATCATGAAACATGATTACTGTAGTTTAAACGCAAATAATAGCCCTATAATAATGTGGAATATAGTCACATCCAGTCACATCCATTAAAAACTTGGTAGAGTGTTGATTTAGTATATAATGATGGAGAAGTGAACACTGTCTTTACTTTTCAAGCAACACTTTGCAAAATTGTTGATTTCACGAAGGGTCTCCATACTTCAGTACTATTGCTCACATAGAAAAACCTTCTTTCTTCCAATTAAATGTTGCAAACCAGAGGTAAACTATAAAATTAGATATTCGTCCGAATCATATAAATTTGCGAATTGATTTCCAAAGTTTAAAAAAAATAGACTTAATAAAAATGGGGAACCCAACAAAGATCGCGATTTCAATAGTGTTCGTAACAATTTAATGCGCTAAGTACTGTTGGTGAGGGTGCCGTCATTGCCGGGTGATGACGGGCTTATAAGGCAAGCCTCGGGGTCAAAAGAACGTTTCTTCTTTCTCTTCTTAAGCCCACAAACAAGGACACCAAGGTATCTTCCTTTTTTACTTTCTCGCCTTACGAATACTTCGTAACAAGAGAAAGTTATGTAATCGTGCGGCGGAAAACGGGAAATTGTCGCCAGAAAATCTCTTATAGCAGGGGTCTGGTGACAAAAAAGTGGATAAAACCTGTTGCTAACTTTAGAAAAAAATCCTCTATCTCGTGGTGTAGTCAAAATCCATGATTTGTTGCTTCTTCATACTTCAAAATCGATTGACGGCATTCCATCCAATTTGAAAATCAGTTATATTTATTTCACAAGATCTACAGTGTAGAAATATATGTGCCAAATTGGCCTGCCTAATCATAAATATGATTTTAAACACAATTTAAATGTGTGTTTCAATTTAGCCAATATTGGAGGGTGACTTGTATACATTATTATACTTGTGAATGAAAATGCTTCAAATGACTTTAAATGAAATTTTTCTAAAACAAACGGTTCCTGTGAAAAAAGAGCTTCAAATTTCGCATTTGCACTAGAGCTTATATAATTTTTTTCTTAAAAAGGGCTTCATATAGAACGAGGCTTCATATAGGACGAGTCTAATATTTTAAAAGTTTTTTTCGTTTTTCGGTTCATTTCGTGTTTGCGTTTCGTTTCGTTTTTCGTTTACTTTTTCGTTTGATATTTGGTTTCGTTTTTGGTTTCGTTTGTCATTTCGTTTTTCGTTTCGTTTTTCGTTTCGTTTTCGTTTCGTTTTTCGTTTCGTTTTCGTTTCGTTTTTCGTTTGTTTTTTTTCTTTTCGTTTTTCGTTTCGTCTCGTTTTTCGTTGCGTTTCGTTTTTCGTTTCGTTTTTCGTTTCCTTTCGTTTCGTTTTACGTTTCGTTTTCGTTTCGTTCCTCGTTTCATTTCGTTTTTCGCTTTGTTTTCGTTTCTTTTTTCGTTTTTTTCGTTTCTTTTTTCGTTTTTTTTCGTTTCGTTTATCGTTTCGTTTTTTGTTTTCTTTTTCGTTTCGTTTCGTTTTTCGTTTCGGTTTGTTTTGCTTCGCTTCGTTTCAATTCATTTCGTTTCGTTTTTTGTTTCGTTTATAGTTTTGTTTTTCGTTTTTGTTTTTCGTTTTGTTTTTCGTTTCGTTTTTCGTTTCGTTTTGTTTCTTTTTTGTTTCGTTTGGTGTCGTGGCTTGGCGTGGTGTGGCGTGGCGTTTCCTGGCGTTTCGTTTCGTTTGGATTCGTGTTGTGGCGTAGCGTTGCGTGGCGTTTCGTTTCGTCTCGCTTTGCTTCGCTTCGCTTCGTTTCGTTTTTTTTTGCTTCGCATCGTTTCGCTTCGTTTCGTTTCGCTTCGCTTTGTTTCGTTTCGTTTCGTTTCGCTTCGCTTCGGTTTGTTTCGTTTCGTTTCGCTTCACTTCGTTTCGTTTCGTTTCGCGTCGCTTCGGTTTGTTTCGTCTCTTTTCGTATCGCTCTGGTTTGCTTCGGTTCGGTTCGTTTCGTTTCGTTTCGTTTCGTTTAGTTTAATTCGCTTCGGTTCGCTTCGCTTCGTTTCGTATCGTTTCATTTCTTTTCGTTTCGTTTCGTTTCGCTTCGCTTTGTTTCGTTTTCTTCGCTTCGGTTTGTTTTCTCTCGTTTTGTTTCGCTTCGCTTCGTTTCGTGTCGCTTGGCTTCGGTTTGTTTCGTCTCGTTTCGCTTCGCTTCGGTTCGCTTCGCTCTTAGTTTCGTTGCGATTCGTTTCGTTTGGTTTCGTTTCCTTTCGTGTTCTTTCGTTTTGTCTCGCTTTCCTTTGCTTCGATTTGCTTCGCTTCATTTCTTTTCGTTTCTTTTCGTTTTGCTTCGCTTCGCTTTGTTTCCTTTCGTTTCCATTCGCTTCGGTTTGTTTCGTTTCGTTCCCTTTCGCTTCGTTTTGTTTCGTTTCGTTTCGCTTCGCGTCGGTTTGTTTCGCCTCAATTCGTTTTGCTTTCGTTTGCTTCGCTTCGGTTCGTTTGGTTTCGCTTCGTTTCGTTTAGTTCAATTCCCTTCGCTTCGGTTCGCTCGCTTAGCTTCATTTCGTTTACTTTCGTTTAGCATCGCTTCCCGTTGGTTCGGTTCGATTCGTTTCGTTTCTTTTCTTTCCGTTTCGTTTCGCGTCGCTTAACTTTGTTTCGTTTCGTTTCGCTTAGCATCGGTTTGTTTCGTTCCGTTTCGTACCGTTTCGTTTCGTATCGTATCGTATCGTTTCGTATCGTATCGTATCGCATCGTATCGTTTCGTTTCGTTTCGATTCGATTCGATTCGTTTCGTATCGTTTCGTTTCGTATCGTATCGTTTCGTTTCGCTTCGTTTCGTTTCGTTTCCATTCGTTTCGTTTCGTTTCGTTTCGGTTCGGTTCGTTTCGTTTCGTTTCGTTTCGTTTCGTTTCGTTTCGTTTCGTTGGGTTGGGTTGGGTTGGGTTGGGTTGGAGTAAAGTGCACTTATTTTAGTGGCTTAGATCCCATTTTCTTCGTTGACTCCGAATTTTTCGAAAATTTTTAAAGGATGTAATTTTCAACGTCTTCCTACAACTATAAATTTGTAGGTATAGATTTTCGTTTCCAATGAAGATTCTTTATAATTTGTTTTTTGCATAATGTCATTTACATTTTTTTGAAAATTTTAGATTTATTCGGCCAATATTACGTGCAATATGTGCATGTTAGGAGATAACAAAAACAAAATTTCTACAAAAATGGCTCCAAATATTTTGTTTAAACTTTTATAAGGATAGTGATAAATGTTCTCTATTAGATGACATAACTGCCTTATTGCTCTACTCTTGTTTTAATTAAAAATTTCAAAAATGTTATTTTTTCTAGCCTGTCACGTTAATATTTACATTAGCGTCAATTTTTTCACATGATTGCATTTACAATTCCACGTTCTTCAATTTGTGTTGTATGAAGTTTCTCGAAAACTCTACTTTTCTGTAAAAACGGTTTTTAAATTTTGCATATTCTTAAAAGCTCAAAAGCCATTCTCACAAAAATTTCTCCATGGTTTTCCTTCGAACTTTTTTTATGGATAATCCTAATTGCACTGATAAAGATAAAAATAAAATTCATTTTGCTGTACCGTCAATGAGGATAACTTGGAACAGTTGTGTAACTTGGAAGATTTTGCAACTTTTTTAAACGTTGTGTGTATGTTGTGTTCAGATGTTTGATTTGGAAGCAGTGCCGATGTGTTCGCGCCGGTTTAAAAAAATATAAATATCTTTTGGAAGTTTTATTTGAAGGTAAGTGGTATTTTGTAACAAAAATTGTTAACGAAAGCTTTAGCCTGAAAAACAACCATTGTAAAACGTTTCTTGTAGAGTTCTTCATAAGGATTTTTCTATTTTGTGCATAGTTGCATTTCACAACTTGAATTATTGTCGAGCACCTCCAGTATCATGTTTTGTCAATGCCTACATGTCCTTCCAAGAAGCAAAAGAAATCGTTGGAAGAATCTATTGGAGAACCATCAGATCCCTATCCAGAGACATTTCGAGACAATTCTTTATTACTATTTGTTATGTTGTCTTTGTATGAGACGTAATTAAATATATTTATATTCTTTTTAATAATTGATTTCTTGATTTGTAAACATGCCTTTCTTTAAATTTACTTCGTTCCCCAAAAATAAGCCATTTACCAATACTTTTTTATAATGACGTTTGCCATTTAATTTTGAAAATCAGTTATATTTATTTCACAATATCTACAGTGTGCCAAATTGGCCTGCCTAATCATAAATATGATTTTAAACACAATTTAAATGTGTGCTTCAATTGAGCCAATATTGGAGGGTGACTTGTATACATTATTATAGTTGTGAATGAAAATGCTTGAAATGACTTTAAATGAAATTTTTGTAAAACACACGGTTCCTGTGAAAAAAGAGCTTCAAATTTCGCATTTACACTAGAGCTTATATAATTTTTTTCTTAACAAGGGATTCATATAGAACGATTCTTCATATAGGATGAGTCTAATATTTTAATTTTTTTTCGTTTTTCGGTTCATTTCGTGTTTTTGTTTCGTTTCGTTTTTCGTTTCCTTTTTCGTTTGATATTTCCTTTGGTTTTTGGTTTCGTTTGTCATTTGGTTTTTCGTTTCGTTTTTCGTTTTGTTTTCGTTTCGTTTTTCGTTTGTTTTTTTTTCTTTTCGTTTTTCGTTTCGTCTCGTTTTTGGCTGCGATTCGTTTTTCGTTTCCTTTTGTTTCGTTTTACGTTTCGTTTCTCGTTTCGTTTCGTTTTTCGTTTCGTTTTTCGTTTCGTTTTTCGTTTCTTTTTTCGTTTTTTTCGTTTCGTTTATCGTTTCGTTTTCCGTTTGCTTTTTCGATTCGTTTCGTTTTTCGTTTCGGTTTGTTTTGCTTCGCTTCGTTTCAATTCATTTCGTTTCGTTTTCGTTTCGTTTATAGTTTTGTTTTTCGCTTTTGTTTTTGGTTTTTGTGTTTCGTTTTGTTTTTCGTTTCGTTTTTCGTTTCGTTTTGTTTCGTTTGGTGTCGTGGCGTGGCGTGGTGTGGCGTGGCGTTTCCTGGCGTTTCGTTTCGTTTGGATTCGTGTTGTGGCGTGGCGTTGCGTATCGTTTCGTTTCGTCTCGCTTTGCTCCGCTTCGTTTCGTTTCGTTTCTTTGGTTAAGTTCGCATCGCTTCGCTTCGTTTCGCTTCGCTTTGTTTTGTTTCGTTTCGCTTCGCTTCGGTTTGTTTCGTTTCGTTTCGTTTCGCTTCACTTCGTTTCGTTTCGTTTCGCGTCGCTTCGGTTTATTTCGTCTCGTATCGTATCGCTCTGGTTTGCTTCGCTTCGGTTCGTTTCGCTTCGTTTCGTTTCGTTTAGTTTAATTCGCTTCGGTGCGCTTCGCTTCGTTTCGGATTGTTTCATTTCTTTTCGTTTCGTTTCGCTTCGCTTTGTTTCGTTTCGTTTTCTTCGCTTCGGTTTATTTTCTCTCGTTTCGTTTCGCTTCGCTTCGTTTCGTGTCGCTTGGCTTCGGTTTGTTTCGTCTTGTTTCGCTTCGCTTCGGTTAGCTTCGCTTCTCTTCGTTTCGTTGCGTTTCGTTTCGTTTGGTTTCGTTTCCTTTCGTGTTCTTTCGTTTTGTCTCGCTCTCCTTTGCTTCGGTTTGCTTCGCTTCGCTTCGTTTCGTTTCTTTTCATTTTGTTTCGTTTTGCTTCGCTTCGCTTCGCTTTGTTTCGTTTCATTTCCATTCGCTTCGGTTCGCTTCGTTTCGTAGTGTTTCATTTCTTTTCGTTTCGTTTCGCTTCGCTTTGTTTCGTTTCGTTTTCTTCGCTTCGGTTTATTTTCTCTCGTTTCGTTTCGCTTCGCTTCGTTTCGTGTCGCTTCGCTTCGGTTTGTTTCGTCTCGTTTCGCTTCGCTTCGGTTCGCTTCGCTTCTCTTCGTTTCGTTGCGTTTCGTTTCGTTTGGTTTCGTTTCCTTTCGTGTTCTTTCGTTTTGCCTCGCTTTCCTTTGCTTCGGTTTGCTTCGCTTCGCTTCGTTTGGTTTTTTCATTTTGTTTCGTTTTGCTTCGCTTCGCTTTGTTTCGTTTCATTTCCATTCGCTTCGGTTTGTTTCGTTTCGTTTTGTTTCGCTTCGTTTTGTTTCGTTTCGTTTCGCTTCGCTTCGGTTTGTTTCGTCTCGTTTCGTTTCGCTTTGGTTCGTTTGGTTTCGTTTCGTTTAGTTTAATTCCCTCTAAGCTCAAAAGCCATTCTCACAAAAATTTCTCCATGGTTTTCCTTCGAACTTTTTTTATGGATAATCCTAATTGCACTGATAAAGATAAAAATAAAATTCATTTTGCTGTACCGTCAATGAGGATAACTTGGAACAGTTGTGTAACTTGGAAGATTTTGCAACTTTTTTAAACGTTGTGTGTATGTTGTGTTCAGGTGTTTGATTTGGAAGCAGTGCCGATGTGTTCGCGCCGGTTTAAAAAATATAAATATCTTTTGGAAGTTTTATTTGAAGGTATGTGGTATTTTGTAACAAAAATTGTTAACAAAAGCTTTAGCCTGAAAAACAACCATTGTAAAACGTTTCTTGTAGAGTTCTTCATAAGGATTTTTCTATTTTGTGCATAGTTGCATTTCACAACTTGAACTATTGTCGAGCACCTCCAGTATCATGTTTTGTCAATGCCTACATGTCCTTCCAGGAAGCAAAAGAAATCGTTGGAAGAATCTATTGGAGAACCATCAGATCCCTATCCAGAGACATTTCGAGACAATTCTTTATTACTATTTGTTATGTTGTCTTTGTATGAGACGTAATTAAATATATTTATATTCTTTTTAATAATTGATTTCTTGATTTGTAAACATGCCTTTCTTTAAATTTACTTCGTTCCCCAAAAATAAGCCATTTACCAATACTTTTTTATAATGACGTTTGCCATTTAATTTTGAAAATCAGTTATATTTATTTCACAATATCTACAGTGTGCCAAATTGGCCTGCCTAATCATAAATATGATTTTAAACACAATTTAAATGTGTGCTTCAATTGAGCCAATATTGGAGGGTGACTTGTATACATTATTATAGTTGTGAATGAAAATGCTTGAAATGACTTTAAATGAAATTTTTGTAAAACACACGGTTCCTGTGAAAAAAGAGCTTCAAATTTCGCATTTACACTAGAGCTTATATAATTTTTTTCTTAACAAGGGATTCATATAGAACGATTCTTCATATAGGATGAGTCTAATATTTTAATTTTTTTTCGTTTTTCGGTTCATTTCGTGTTTTTGTTTCGTTTCGTTTTTCGTTTCCTTTTTCGTTTGATATTTCCTTGGTTTTTGGTTTCGTTTGTCATTTGGTTTTTCGTTTCGTTTTTCGTTTTGTTTTCGTTTCGTTTTTCGTTTGTTTTTTTTTCTCTTCGTTATTCGTTTCGTCTCGTTTTTTCGTTGCGTTTCGTTTTTCGTTTCCTTACGTTTCGTTTTACGTTTCGTTTCTCGTTTCGTTTCGTTTTTCGTTTCGTTTTTCGTTTCTTTTTTTCGTTTTTTTTCGTTTCGTTTATCGTTTCGTTTTCCGTTTGCTTCTTCGTTTCGTTTCGTTTTTCGTTTCGGTTTGTTTTGCTTCGCTTCGTTTCAATTCATTTCGTTTCGTTTTTCGTTTCGTTTATAGTTTTGTTTTTCGCTTTTGTTTTTGGTTTTTGTGTTTCGTTTTGTTTTTCGTTCGTTTTTCGTTTCGTTTTGTTTCTTTTTTGTTTCGTTTGGTGTCGTGGCGTGGCGTGGTGTGGCGTGGCGTTTCCTGGCGTTTCGTTTCGTTTGGATTCGTGTTGTGGCGTGGCGTTGCGTATCGTTTCGTCTCGTCTCGCTTTGCTCCGCTTCGTTTCGTTTCGTTTCCTTTGGTTAAGTTCGCATCGCTTCGCTTCGTTTCGTTTCGTTTCGCGTCGCTTCGGTTTATTTCGTCTCGTATCGTATCGCTCTGGTTTGCTTCGCTTCCGGTTCGTTTCGCTTCGTTTCGTTCGTTTAATTCGCTTCGGTGCGCTTCGCTTCGTTTCGTATTGTTTCATTTCTTTTCGTTTCGTTTCGCTTCGCTTTGTTTCGTTTCGTTTTCTTCGCTTCGGTTTGTTTTCTCTCGTTTCGTTTCGCTTCGCTTCGTTTTCGTGTCGCTTGGCTTCGGTTTGTTTCGTCTTGTTTCGCTTCTCTTCGGTTCGCTTCGCTTCTCTTTGTTTCGTTGCGTTTCGTTTCGTTTGGTTTCGTTTCCTTTCGTGTTCTTTCGTTTTTCCTCGCTCTCCTTTGCTTCGGTTTGCTTCGCTTCGCTTCGTTTCGTTTCTTTTCATTTTGTTTCGTTTTGCTTCGCTTCGCTTTGTTTCGTTTCATTTCCATTCGCTTCGGTTTGTTTCGTTTCGTTTTGTTTCGCTTCGTTTTGTTGCGTTTCGTTTCGCTTCGCTTCGGGTTGTTTCGTCTCGTTTCGTTTCTCTTTGGTTTGGTTCGCTTTGGTTCGTTTGGTTTCGCTTCGTTTCGTTTCGTTTAGTTTAATTCCCTTCGCTTCGGTTCGCTCGCTTAGGTTCATTTCGTTTTGTTCCCATTCGTTTAGCATCGCTTCCCGTTGGTTCGGTTCGCTTCGTTTCGTTTCTTTTCGTTTCGTTTCGCGTCGCTTCGCTTTCAATCGAACGCAATCAATCATGTCACAGATTCGTCAAAAATTTTGGATCCCATCTCTTAGACGCACTACAAAAAGTGTCATCAGATCATGCATACCATGTTTCAAACAATCTAAACTGACACCACAACAATTAATGGGCCAGCTTCCAGCTCCAAGAGTAACTGTTTCACCAGCCTTCTCGCATTGTGGAATAGACTACGCAGGTCCAATTACTACCAGACTGGGAACACCCAGATCGAGAAAATTTCCCAAAAGTTACATTGCTGTTTTCATTTGTCTAGCAACCAAAGGAGTACATCTAGAAGTAGTATCGGCTTTAACTTCAGAAGCATTCTTACCTGCATTCTTTCGAATGACAAATCTACGAGGTATTCCGTCTCACATGTATTCTGACAATGCAACTACTTTCAAGGGAGCGTCAAAACAATTAAAAGAGCTACTGTACTTCCTGGCAAACAAGATAATACAACATCAAATACAAGACGTCACTGCGCATCTACAGGTCACTTGGCATTTCATTCCTCCACGCAGTCCTCATTTTGGAGGAATATGGGAAGCAGCAGTCAAAGTTTCAAAGATTATTCATACCTACAGTGGGTAATCGAATTTTTAATTACGAGGAACTAACTTCATTAGCATGTGGAATAGAAGCAATACTAAATTCACGACCGTTGGTTCCACTAACTGAGGATCATCAAGATTTCAATTATTTATCACCAGCCATCCTATTAAATCAAAGACCATCTCTGCTTGTATCATCAAAAGATTCAGAAATCAAATTAGACCACATTTCAAGATGGAAGAAAATACAAAACTTAACACAAATATTTTGGAAACAGTGGTCCCAAGATTACATCTTAACCTTACAAAGGAGGAATAAGTGGCATTCATCTCATCCCAATCTCACAGAAGATACAATAGTACTCCTTAAAGAAGACAATTTACCGCCAGCAACATGGAAGTTAGGAAAAATAAGCAAAACGTACCCAGGAAGAGACGGAAAGGTAAGAGTAGTCGACGTCACTACAACATCAGGAATCTACAAGCGGAGCATTAGCAACATTTGTCCTTTACCACAAGAAACCCAAGACAGCCACTTGTAACATGCGATTTGTAACAATAATCAATTTTTCAGCGCTACGCACTGACGGGGGCAGCATGTTACAAATCGCGTCGAGAATCTGTGCGAACAAAGCGGCAACGCCGATCCAACGCTCACCGAGCCGACACCGCTCCAGCAACAGCGCAGGCCGGGGGCGGCGAAAAATACGTTACTTTTGGTCGCAGGCAGTGTCTGGCTGGCAACCGCTGTGGGCACACGCACTCGAGCCCTTGCGCTCACAAATTCATTCAAAACATTGTCTTTTCATCATTGTCTATGCAAAATGTGTTATATTGAACTACTTCAACTACAGTAAATGTTCAAGTTATACCTGAATTGTGTTGTGACCACACGTTAAGTAATTCATTGTGCATCAACTTCATTACGTCGTAGAATGGAAGGAACTACCACTGCAAACTTCTCACCTTAAACTCAGGAAGCACGGTTGTATTTTAACTTTAAGTATTGTACCATGTTATACATCAAAGGAAGGTCAGTGTTTTTTTGTATTTATGTATTCATTTGTCACTCAAATTTCTATGTAGTAAATTCAATTTAAACTGCAAAATATCACTTATTTCAGTTACCGCCATTCACTTCCTCATTTCTTCACTAATCATTTTGTTTTTATCTGAAACCTCATTTCGTCAGAACTACCAGAGATGCAAAACAGCAACCTTAAGTCAATTTTTATCATTGGCCACATGGCCACAACTGCAATTTAGACAAAACATCGGTCCTCATGGCCTAATGTTAAAACAAACATCATTAATCCTCCCGATTCAAATAAGAACATTGTTCTTCCGGGTCTCGAATGCATTTCAGATAAGAACAGTAATGCTGCGCGAAAAAATGGCCAATTTTCGGCGGAAAAAATTAATTGCCGGGCCGTGAAAACGAAGAAGTGGATAAAACCAGTTGCTAAATTAAGAAAAAATCCCCTAACACGTGGTGTAACCTGAAACCCTGTCCTTGATACCGAAAAACCAATTGAAAGGAAAACATCCGTCTGTCCGTCCGTCTGTGAACACTACTAGCGCCTAAACCATAGGTACGATTTCTTTCAAAATGCATATTTCCCGGTCGATCTGGTTTGAGTCGAAGCTTTGAGATTTTGAAAAATATTCTTCAAAATTTGGGGGTACTTTTCATGAAGCCTTCCGGACATTTTCAAAATTTTCTCAAAAACTGCTCCAAATTTTTCTTTAAACAATTGGTACGTATAGTACCTAATGTATTTTATGAGATAACTTTAACGCCATATTGCTGTATACTTTTACTTTTTCAAAAATTACAAAAATGTAATATTTTTGACTTGCCTCTCACGTCGTCGTTAATATTTACATCAGCAGCGATTTTTTCACATTATTATATTTACGAGTACATGTGCTTAAATAATGTCAAGAAAAGTTTCTCGAAAACACAATCGTTTTCTGTGAAAAATAGCTCAAAATTCCGCATTTTCAGAAACGCTCAAACGCCATTTTCTCATATCTGGCTGCAAATTTTTTCTTCAACCTTTTGTAACGGATAGTGCTAAATACACTCTTTAATATGACGTAAAGTTTATTTTGAGTTATATTTTTGTTTTTTCAAAAATTATATAAATGTATTTTTTTAAAGATCTCTCACAGCTTTAATATGCACATTATCAGCAATTTGTAAATATTATTATATTTGTGAGTGTAAGTGCTTTAAATAACTTCAAAAAAGTATTTTGAATACTCAAACTTCAAATAACTTCAAGTAAAGTATTTTAGTACCACTAAACGCAATTTTCTGTATCTGTGCCATTCTGTAGCACTACTAGTTATAATTACGAAACTGTAATTATAAATGTGAAATTATAAACGTGAAATATGTACATTAATCATTAAGTATGTTCAATAAGTCATATCTAATATATATTTGTTTCGTTATAATCTCAGTAATTAGGGTAAAAACCATCTTAAATCACAGTGCGGTCCGCGTCTTAACTATAATTTGATATGTGGCCCATAAGCTCTTCTAACTTGGACAGCCCTGGCCTAAACCATAAATACGATTTCTTCCATAGTGGATATTCCCCAGTCGATCTAGCTCCACTCGACGCCGCGCGATTTTGAAAACATTTCTTCAAAATTTGGGGACACTTTACATGAAAGCCCGAGGATACTTTCAAAATTTTCTCAGGAACGGATCCATATTTTTTCCTTAATTTTTTTGTAAGAATAGAGTAAAATACACTTAGAAAGGTGGCATAGGTTCGATTTTTAGGGTTAACTCTGGATTTTCGAAAATTGCAAAAGTCAATTTTTTGGCGTCAAATAAAATTTGTTCTCCATGTCGAGTTCTTTCATTAAGATCATGTATATATTTCCGAAACTTTTAATAGTTTTCGCGCAATATTTGCAATTTTAAAAAATAACAAAAGGTGTTGTCCATGAATTACGTAACGCTAAAGAGAGTAGGAGGGGTCTGAGACTCCGCTACAGTGCGTTACATAGGGGAAGGGTTAAATGATAAATGTTACGTAACATTGATATTTTTTTACATTTTTCAACACTTGCTGAAGTAATTCCTTTTTTGAGTCATGTTCTAAAACATTAAAATATTAACTAATTTATTTGTTTCAAAAACATAAATAAACTAAAGTTATTAATTGTAAATTGTTACAATAAATGGAAATATTTGTCAACGTTTTTACTTTCTCGCCTTACGAATACTTCGTAAGAAGAGAAAGTTATGTAATCGAGCGCCGGAAAACGGCTAATTTTCGCCAGATTATCACTTATAGCTGCAGTCTGATGAGGATAAATTCGATAACACCTGTTGCTACATTTTGGAAAAAAATCCTCTACCTCGTGGTGTAGTCAAAATCCATGTTTTGTTTGCTACTGTAAAATCGACTGACGGCAAAATGTACGTCCGTCTGTCCGTCTGTGGTCAAAGCTAGCGCCTAAACCGTTCAGCCGATTTTCTTCAAAATTTATATCCCCTAATAGTTTTAATTAGTGTCAAGGCTCTTGGTGTTTGAAACCGATATTTTAATTTTTGGGGGTACTTTACTTGGAGCCCGTCGGAGATTTTCAAAATTAAAAGAAAATGGCTCCAAATGTTTTGATTAAATTTTGTTGATGAATAGTGCAAAGAACGTTTAAGGGAATGATGTAGGTATCATTTTCGTTGACATCCCCAATCTTTCCAAATTTGCAAAAAACTATTTTAAAACTGCAAAATTGAAGATAGAGATTTTGTCTCAGACAAAGTCGGTTGTATAAAATGAGAGCTTTAAATAAGATCATGTACCATGTTTTGGAAAAACGAGTAGTTTTTCGAAAGGAGTAGCGAAAAACGAGTAGCGTAAATTCCGCTTCAAATTTACAAAAAAAATTCTCAAAAACCGCTGCAAATTTTTTCTCTAAAATTTCTTCACTGATGTAATGAGGGACGATAATAAATAAATGGTCTTAGTCCTACTTCTCCGAAATACTTGGTTTTTGAAAATTGCAATAAAAAATTTTAAAACTACAAAATTGTAGATAGCGATTTTTACCTCAGACAAAGTCTCTTATACAAAACTAGCTCTTTAAAAATAGTAATGTAGAATTTTCTGAAAAAACGAGTAGTTTTTGCGTAATCTTTGCATCAAATTTACAAAAACAATTTCTCAGAAACCGCTCCATTTTTAAAAAATTTTCTCCACGTGTGTAATAAGGGACAGTAAATAAATAAATAAATAGAAACGAGTGATGCTATCGAATGGCACAGACTTTCTCGCAGTAGTTATTTTCCTAATGACGTTAGTCGGATAAAAGATTTGGAGTAAGCCCTTCACCGCTGACTTTATTTGTCACCCAAAGACATGTTTTTCGCATGCTGACAATTACCGGCTTCCTAATGATAGAGCTTATACAATTACGTTTTGACTCATATATAAGCCTTCACTCCACACTCCACTCCAATAGTCGCGCTCGCTAAGGCGCCCTGGGGCTGCGCGCTTCACATCCAAAGATCTCAGGTTCGAATCCCAGACAGGGATTTTAATTTGATGAATGTGTAGTTGCAAAAAAAATCTATTGAAGAGTGTTGAAACTTTATTGAAAATAATTTCTAGTACTTCTACTCACTAACAGAATCTTTTCAGATTAATACACAGGGCTTGTCTGTTTTCACTAATTGCATCTTTTAAACATTTTTTCAATTCGATTTCTGAAATGTGTGTCATTTAATATCAATCGTGCCCTTGTGTGCATCTGTATGAACCGATTTAAGTAAAATTATGAGTTTTTCAACATTAAATTGAAATACAATTTAACCAGAACACATGCGATCAGCTTACATACCCCTAACGGTTCCGAAATTATTATTACTTTCTCGCCTTACGAATACTTCGTAAGAAGAGAAAGATTGTAATCGTGCACCGGAAAATAGGGAATTTACGTTTTGACTAATATATAAGTACTCAGTCCGCATCTGACGCCAAAGGTGAAGGCGGTTAAAGCGTGTTGGGGCTTAGCGCTTAACTTCGAAAGAAGCCGGTTTCGAATCCCAGATAGGGATTTTAATTTGATGAATGTGTTGTTGCAGAAAAAAACTATTGAAGGGCGTAGAAACTTTATTGAAAATCATTTCTAGTTCTTCTACTCACGAAGAGATTCAATGCAGATAAATAGACAGGACTTGTCTGTGTTTTCCCAAATTGCATCATTTAAACAACTTTTCAACTCTGTTATTTAATTTCTGAAACGTATCTCATATCAAATCAATCATTGTCTTGTGTATATCTCTATGAACCAATTCAAGTAAAATTATGAGTATTTCAACGTTAAATTGAAATACAATATAACGAACGCATGCGATTAACGTACATATCTCTAACGGTTCCGAAATTATTATTGTTACTTTCTCGCCCTACGAATACTTCGTAAGAAGAGAAAAATCGCCGGAAAACGGGGAATTTTTTATGGCTGGGGGGTCTGGTAACGAAAAAGTGGATAAAACATGTTGCTAAATTTAGAAAAACCAACGGTGCAATAGAATGGCACAGACTTTCTCGCAGAACGTATTTTTTTAATCTCTCAAGTGAACTAGTTTTTCTGTTATGAATGATGATCTTCACAGATACCTTCTTTGTGCGCCCAAAGGACATTTTTTTACATTCTCTGTTTTTTAGGCTTTGTAATGCGAGAAATGAAACCACCATACTTTTAATTCTATTATATAAGTGTTAATGTCTTGCATAGATATTGTGGTCGCAGTCGTTATCCGGCAAGCATTGGCACAGCTCTTCCGAACTGGAAGTGTCTGTATATATTTTTCGAATTTTTAACTTTTAACATTTTTTCACATTTTTTCTCTTCTTTTATATGTAAAGCGTGTGTACCATCATACCAATTATTTCTTTATCATGTATGTACCATTCTCGACCCTTTTCGATTCTTTCTATTGCTCTGTTCGACCCATACAGTGATAGTGTGGCGTAGTGGTATAAGTGCCGGATCGTTAACTTCGAGGATCGGATTTCGGGTCTCGGAACGGAAAAAGTTTGCTGGTAGAAAACACGTTTGCTGGTTTATGAAGTAGTGGAATAACATTTAGGACCATATAGAAGCAGTGCGAGAAAGTATGTGCGTTGGAAGCACCACTAGTTTTTCTTTGTATTTATCATGTTCTTTGTTACTTTGTTTTCGAATATTTCCATTCATCCAAGTATTTGAGAATGGAAATGATAAAGTTAGAAAAAAGATCAAAACTGAGTAATCCGTTCGTAGAAAAAATGAACTTATCTGTTTCGTTTATTGCACGGGGAAGTTCACAAAGAAAATACAAAACATGCAAAAAGATCTAAAATATGGAATATAATTACTTCTGTAAATACACAATAGACACATTTATTTCTACAAATGAATATTATGTATTTTTTGGCTTCTCAGTGTCTTTAAACACCGTCAGAGCATTTTTGGTGTTTAGTTTCAAACTTTTAGAGAAAAATCAGAAGAAATAATCAAAATCAATTCGATTCAATATTTTAAACTAAAGAGAAATTAGTAAAGACATATCATCTATCATTAATTCAAAATTACCCACTTTCGCCACTGCCGTTCTCCATGATTTTGTCCCAACAATATTTAAAATATAAAATACGCTTAATATACATTTTAAATGCTAATTAAATACCATCATTTAAGACGATTATAATTCTATTACTGTAGAAATTAATTACGTACTTCTCGTACTATATTATAAGTACGAATTCCACTGCTTTTATCAGTTGTGAGATTTTTCAGCTAGATTAGTACTGAATCTGTAGTTTTCAAGATTTTTGTGCATAATAATTCTTTTCTTTTTTTCATGTCTAGATACAAGAGCCGAGCCTCAAGCACCAGAAGAGTTGGGCGCACAAAATATTCTCCGGATGACGGAGATTCGGGGAGAAACCAGAGGCCATGCTGGTTGGCTTTATGCTACGCGTACTATAAAAAGTTGCAAGGACGGACTACAGAGAGAAAATACTATTCTCCGGATGAGAGGCGTTATGGGAGAGCCCAGCGGCTATTGTGGTGGGCTTCATGCTTTGTACGCGCTACGAAGCTATATGAAAACTATATGAAAGAATTACGGACAAGAAATACTATTCCCCGGAAGACCTGGGTTTGTGGCTGGACCATACCCAGCGGCTGTACAAATACACCACAAAGACATAGCGGCTTTGCAGGTGGCTCATGCTTTGCACCGTCTACCAAGCTATACGGAGCGGCTTCCAACTAGAAATATTATTGCCTGGGAACAAGTGATTTGTAGATGATCCTATAGATATATGATTCGTCAATTTCACATACTACGCCGCTGAGGTGTTCATGAGATAAATGTTTTGTTTTCGTGACTGGGTTTTGGAAAAAATGCCCAGGCGATTAATTAAGGAATTGATGCTTGGGTCTACGTACTACTACAAGTGAGGCAAAGCAGAGAAACGCAGAATAATTTTTTTGGTGCGACTTTTTCTAAACGAATTTTTCTAACCTTCTATGCTAATGAGCTAAGTATATTTTAATCTGAGTAAAAACATATTTTTTCTACTAATTTGTAATATGTTTTTAAATAAATAGGTACATCTTATTATCTTATATTTATTTCTTGACACTGCTTTCGACGAATTAATTTGTAACTATAATTTCTGTACAGACAAAGCTTTACTCGTCTACAACATTTTTAAAGTAATTTTTACATTAGAGAACCGAAAAACGGAGGAAAACGAGAAACTAGTGGTGCTCTAGAATGGGATAGACTTTCCCGTATTAGTTTTCTATTTCCATCGGTCTGGGCTAACTGTTCGAACTTGCTACAAACTCTTACCAGCTGCCATCTATCATCACCTAAAGTACATTTTTTTGGCATTTTCTTTTTTCTGGATTTGCTAATAGTAGAACAGAAACATTATTTTAAGAATATTAAAGAACAGCAAAACTTCGTCCTAAATAGCAACTTTCTTTCAAAAATTTGGAGTTTTTAAAAAAATGGCGTTTCAGCGCTTCTGCAAATGCAAATTTGAACTTTGTTTCCACAGACAACTTTTGATTTTTCGAAAAACTTCATTAAATGTCATTAAAAGTACATGAACTCACAAATACAATGATTTTTACAAATTGCTGGAAATGTGAATATTACGGTATGAGAGATTATTCAAAAATATTACATTTGTGTAATTTTTGAAAAAACAAAATATTCCTCAAAATGAACTTTACGTCATATTAAAGAGGGCAATTAGTACTATCCGATCGAAAAGTTTGAAAACATGTTTTTTAGCCATTTATGAAAAAATAGCGTTTGAGCGTTTCTGAAAACGCGGAAATGTGAGCTAGTTTTCACAGAAAACGGTTGTTTTCGATACACTTTACTCGACATTATTTAAAGCACATGTACTCATAAATATCATAATGTGAACAATTCGCGGCTAGTGTAAATATTAACGACGTGAGAGACAAGTCAAAAAATTACATTTTTGCAAGTTTTAAAAAAACAAAAGAATACAGCAATATGGCGCTTATGCCATCTCATAGGGTACATTTAGCACTATCCCTACCAAAAGTGTAAAGAAAAAATTTGGAGCCGTTTTTGAGAAAATCTAGTTTGTGTAACTTTTTAAAATTGAACATATTGCACGCAATATTGCCCGAAAACATCTAAAATTTTCAAAACAATGTATATGACCTTAAATAAGGAACTCATTTTGGAAAATACATTGTAATTGAAGGAAAAATCTTTATCTTCAATTTTGTAGTTGGAGAAAGACGCCGAAAAAATTGAAACTTTCACAATTTTCGAAAATTCAGAGTTATTCGTGAAAATCGGAACTATGCCATGTCAATAAGTGTATTTTACTCTATTCATACAAGAAATTTAAAGAAAAAATTTGGAGTCGTTTTTGACAAAATTTTGAAAATGTCCGATGGGCTACATGTAAAGTAACCCCAAATTTTGAAGAATCTTTTTCAAAATCTCACTGCTTCGACTAGAATTAGATCGACCAGAGAATATCCATTTTGGAAGAAATCGTACGTATGGTTTAGGCGCTAGCAGTGTACGGACGGACGGACGGTCGTACGTACGGTCGGTCGTTTTTTTTTTTACAGCTTTATTTTCTGTCTGTTCAATCCATTGATTTTACAGAGCTTTTAATTATTTAATACTAGAACAGGGTTAGGGCATAGGCAGGCGGGGAGTTCATTTATTTGAAGCTCCCTCTCACTTTGTTACGATTTAGTGTTTGAATTTTTTTTAACTTCATTTTGAATTTGTAGTATTCTATCATTGAATGTAATGTCTGTAAGTTTATCATTTTTTTATTCAATTTGCTTTCTTATTTGAATGTTTATGGAGGGCGTAGTTTGTCCTTGGGGAACCTTGAAATAATTTTTATTTCTTCTGCTGATCGTCCTAGATTGAAGTTTTTAACGCATTCTGCTTCTGGTAATGCTTCAAAAAATGTTGCTGATAGTTTACTAATGTAAGTAGTTATATTTTCTATGTTCAACTCGTTTCTAATTTGTCTATTTGACACGTACCATGGTGCTTTAATTATTAACATTTTGAGTACCTTGCGGTACTCCAGCTTGCGTGATTTTTAGATCAGATAAGGTATTATTCACTTTCACTGCGAAGGAGCGATTTTGTATGAAACTTTTAATTATTTCATATAGATAATGGGGTATTCCCAGATTTCTCATTTTATACAATAGCCCTGCATGCCAAATTTTATCGAAGGCCTTTTCTACATCAAGGAAAATAGCTAGTGTGTGTTTATGCTGGTGAAATGAGTTGGCTATGTTTTCAGTTAGTCTTATAAGCTGCTGAGTGGTAGAGTAATGTTCGCGAAATCCGAATTGTCCTTTTGGAATTATATTGTTTTCTTTTAGAAAACTATTTAACCGTTTAAGGATTAATTTTTCAAACACTTTTCCTATATTGGGTAATAAACTTATTGGTCTGTAATTTGAGGGCAAAGTGTGGTCCTTACCAGGTTTGCGTATTGGAATTATTACGGCTGGTTTCCATATATCTGGAAAGTAGTTAAGTCTTAGAGCTGCATTAAATATCGCTGTAAGTCCTGCTATTGTTGTTCGCGGTAGTTCCTTCAGAATTTGCGTTGTTATTTGATCATTACCTGCTGATAACGGGCCGTGATAACGAAAAAGTGGATAAAACCATTTGCTAAATTAAGAAAAAAATCCCCTAACCAGAAACCCTCTTTTGTGGGTCCTTCATATCGAAAAACCAATTGAAAGAAAACGTACGTACGTACGTACGGTCGGTCGTACGTACGTACGTTTTCTTTCAATTGGTTTCTCGATATGAAGGACCCACAAAAGAGGGTTTCTGGTTAAGGGATTTTTTTCTTAATTTAGCAAATGGTTTTATCCACTTTTTCGTTATCACGGCCCGGCAATGAATTTTTTTCGCGCAGCATTACATAACTTTTCCTATACTACGTATATAACTCTGTGTATACGTACGTATACTGGAAAGTAAAAAGTACTATATTTCTGGAAATCATGTAATATTCTAAATGATATATAATTATGCTAAATGTATTTCAAAACTGTTCAATTGCAATTTTATATTTAACTGTGTATGTTTATAACTTATGTGCAATGTTTCTGTATTTTTACTTTCCGGCGCCTAATTTTCTTCTCCAGTCTTCTCTGTTCTTCCAGGCATCAGGAGGTAATTTCCACTTCTTGATTGTATTTCTGATCTGGTCGTTCCACCCTGGTCTTGGTCTTCTTCGTTTTCTCCTTTCACTTGGTTACCATTCTAATGATCATTTGGGGAGTCTTCTCCTCCATTCGCTGTACATACTTTCCTTCCTTTCTTATATATTGGTATTATGTAGGCTATTTTCCAGTCTTCGGGTATATTGCCTTTATTGATGCAGTATTAATTAGCTTCGTCATCATCCGTACTAGCTTTGATGTTCCATTCTTTATCAATTTGCTTGGATTTCTCCTGGACCCGGAACCTTACCGCCTTTCATTTCTTTGATACATGTCTTGACCCTTCTTGTTACTGTAATTTCTCTGGCCGAAGATATTTTCTCCCTTTCTGCCACGAAAAACTTATCTTCCTTCATTTAATAATTTTCTAAAGTACTCTTCCCATTTACCTACAGATATACTTTGTATGCGGACTTTTTCCATTTGGGGAGATTTGACCTGTTTTATGAACTTCCAAATCTCGCTTGTTTTTGTCCCGCCTATGTACATTTCTACTTCTTGGCATTTACGCTCCCATGATTGTTGTTTCTCTTTTTTATCCTGTTTCTAACTTTATTTCGTTGGATGTTATATTCCTCCCTATTTTCCTCTTTCTTGGTACTCAACCATTTTTCGTACAGTCTCTTCTTCTCCTCTATTTCCCGCTTCAGGTATTGAGTAATAGCTCCTTCCTCTCCTTTTCTTATTTAAAGGTATTTCTCCGAGTGCTTCTTTAGCCGCTTGATGGAGACTATCTTTGAGGTGTTCATATATCTCCTTATTTGTTCCAACTATGTTTTCATTGAGTAAGTTATCCAATCTATTTTGAAATAAATTTTTTATACTTGGTTGTGATAGACCCTCTAAATTATATTTCCTAGATTTACTATTTTTATTTTTGTCTCCCTTATATTCTCTGATCTCCATTTCTTTTATGGGTGGAATTTTGGCCTTCACTGGATAATGGTTGGATGTACATTGCGAGCCTCTGTGTACCCTGACGTCCATTACTTTTTCAGTTAAATACTGGCTAGTGATTACAAAATCGATGACAGATCTCCTTCCTCTTACCTTATCTTCCCAAGTGAACCTATTGAAATGTACCAACAATGTCTCGTCATAAATTATTACGAGATCGTGCTATTTTAAGTGGCATCATTTACCTTAGGACTGTTATAATCGTGACCCTTCCGAATTTATAGAAAACTATGGGCGCCAGGAACAGGTTACGATAATTGATACTTGAAACTAATACTTCCACAGCTAATCTTAACGAATGAATAAATGTCCGGCTAGCTGGGTCAATGGGTCACGTAATGGATAATCGCTGTCGCCTAGATAGCCGATTATTTGATCTGCCAACTAGACAGATTCCTCGCCATACTACAGTATGGCGAGGAATCTGAAAGGAAATAATTATATATATATATATATATATATATATATATATATATATATATATATATATAACTACTTATCAGTTGTAATTGACTAAATTATCTTTTCATTTTCAAAAGAAAATTTAACAATTTATTGACTTCTATTGACAATTGTTCTGCCTTTAGGTCATGACCTCGTTTTAAAAGAAAACCTTTGTACTGAAGTACATATCTAAACGCGATCTTGACCGACGGCGCCCCGCAGTATCTTCTCACTTGAATGCTGATAATCCCAAGTCCAGCTTCTCTCTTCTAATCTTGCGACGCTGCCGTCGAATCCAGCCCTCACTGCCTAGAATATCTACCGGTTCTTTCTTAATATTCACAGTTCCTAGTTCTCCCCAACTACGTGGTAAAACATTAAAGTCCAAAACCGCAATATAAAAAACTTTCAAAGTCCTAAGCGAATTTAACTGCTGCACATCAACTTTCAGAGTCCGTGCGTCTGACGACAAACTTACAAGTAATATTAAACTCCCTAATATTAAACCCGCGAGCGATCTGTATCACTTGACGGCCTCTATCAGAATGTCATTTACTCCTACGTTTTTAGCCCTCAACGCCTCCGTATCCCTCCTTCATTCTTATTTTTTTAAACAAAACGACAAACTTCGACAGTCTATTCTCAGGAGTTGACAGTCTATTCTCCCTTAGCCAATCCATCCATTTCTTACCAAATCAAGTAGCCACGCCCTCGATAGTCATTTCTTCCTAGACCAATCCCAAATTATCTTATGTCTTTCTAGCCAGCGCCCCCACCTATTCAAGGCCTTAATGCAGTTTATTGACCTTGCCAACCACTATGCCGGCGTTGCTAAGGCTGTATATTGCCATTTGCAGACCCTTTTAACCCAACCCATTTACAGCAAATGTTACTGTCACAATATATAATATATTGGTATATCACACTATGCTTATCTTTATGATGGAAGTGACCATTTCTAATTATAATTTCATGTTCACATAATTGAATCAATCTTCTTCCATTCGAATTTTCCACCTCTTCTCCATGTTGTCCAACGACTTTTGAGTTTTGAGATTTTCCCACTCTTGCATTAAAATATTTAATTTTAAATTGTTTATATTATTTACATTTATTCATCTCTCTGCATTTTATATTTTGTAATTTCATTTGCTATTGGTCTAGATATTAATATCCCCTCTTGTGTTTCATACTTTGTCATTTACTTAGCTAATTATTATAATTTTAAATGTAACTGTCATTTATATTAATCCTCCCACTTTATCTCATTTTGTATTGACTTGGTATTTTATTTCGTTTATATTTGTAGACCGATGATGACAGTAACGCCGTCGAATGACGGCTGTCTGCATGAATATATTAACGGAGTGACTTCTTTCATTACTTTATCCGCCCTAATGCAAGCGAAAAGCACCCGAATGTTGCAGCCAAAATCGTCCGAATATTCCCATAATTTTGCAGTGCATTGTTTGAAGCATTTGCGAGAAGCAGCTCAAGGCCATCTACATGCATTGCAGATAGTCTTGGTGTTAGATGTGGCCTGCACCCTCCGGCTGATTTCGGGCGAATGGAACCGACAAAATGAAACGAAACAGAT